>CAMRHE010000952.1:0-314864 GCA_947044405.1 Leptodactylus fallax
TGCTCCTATGTACAAGAATATAACTACTATAATACTGCCCCCTATGTACAAGAATATAACTACTATAATACTGCTCCTATGTACAAGAATATAACTACTATAATACTGCTCCTATGTACAAGAATATAACTACTATAATACTGCTCCTATGTACAAGAATATAACTACTATAATACTGCTCCTATGTACAAGAATATAACTACTATAATACTGCCCCTATGTACAAGAATATAACTACTATAATACTTCCTCCTATGTACAAGAATATAACTACTATAATACTGCTCCTATGTACAAGAATATAACTACTATAATACTAGCTCCTATGTACAAGAATATAACTACTATAATACTTCCTCCTATGTACAAGAATATAACTACTAAAAAAAACAATAATACTGCTCCTATGTACAAGAATATAACTACTATAATACTGCTCCTATGTACAAGAATATAACTACTATAATACTGCTCCTATGTACAAGAATATAACTACTATAATACTACCTCCTATGTACAAGAATATAACTACTATAATACTGCTCCTATGTACAAGAATATAACTACTATAATACTGCTCCTATGTACAAGAATATAACTACTATAATACTGCTCCCTATGTACAAGAATATAACTACTATAATACTACTCCTATGTACAAGAATATAACTACTATAATACTGGTCCTATGTACAAGAATATAACTACTATAATACTGCTCCTATGTACAAGAATATAACTACTATAATACTGCTCCTATGTACAAGAATATAACTACTATAATACTGCTCCTATGTACAAGAATATAACTACTATAATACTGCTCCTAGGTACAAGAATATAACTACTATAATACTGCCCCCTATGTACAAGAATATAACTACTATAATACTGCTCCTATGTACAAGAATATAACTACTATAATACTGCTCCTATGTACAAGAATATAACTACTATAATACTGCCCCTATGTACAAGAATATAACTACTATAATACTACCTCCTATGTACAAGAATATAACTACTATAATACTGCTCCTATGTACAAGAATATAACTACTATAATAATGCTCCTATGTACAAGAATATAACTACTATAATACTGCTCCTATGTACAAGAATATAACTACTATAATACTGCTCCCTATGTACAAGAATATAACTACTATAAACTACAAGAATATAACTACTATAATACTGCTCCTATGTACAAGAATATAACTACTATAATACTGCTCCTATGTACAAGAATATAACTACTATAATACTACTCCTATGTACAAGAATATAACTACAATAATACTGCTCCTATGTACAAGAATATAACTACTATAATACTGCTCCTATGTACAAGAATATAACTACTATAATACTGCCTCCTATGTACAAGAATATAACTACTATAATACTGCTCCTATGTACAAGAATATAACTACTATAATACTGCCCCCTATGTACAAGAATATAACTACTATAATACTGCTCCTAAGTACAAGAATATAACTACTATAATACTGCCCCCTATGTACAAGAATATAACTACTATAATACTGCTCCTAAGTACAAGAATATAACTACTATAATACTGCCCCCTATGTACAAGAATATAACTACTATAATACTGCTCCTATGTACAAGAATATAACTACTATAATACTGCTCCTATGTACAAGAATATAACTACTATAATACTGCTCCTATGTACAAGAATATAACTACTATAATACTTCCTCCTATGTACAAGAATATAACTACTATAATACTGCTCCTATGTACAAGAATATAACTACTATAATACTGCTCCTATGTACAAGAATATAACTACTATAATACTTCCTCCTATGTACAAGAATATAACTACTATAATACTACCTCCTATGTACAAGAATATAACTACTATAATACTGCTCCTATGTACAAGAATATAACTACTATAATACTGCTCCTATGTACAAGAATATAACTACTATAATACTGTCCTATGTACAAGAATATAACTACTATAATACTGCTCCTATGTACAAGAATATAACTACTATAATACTACTCCTATGTACAAGAATATAACTACTATAATACTGGTCCTATGTACAAGAATATAACTACTATAATACTGCTCCTATGTACAAGAATATAACTACTATAATACTGCTCCCTATGTACAAGAATATAACTACTATAATACTACTCCTATGTACAAGAATATAACTACTATAATACTGGTCCTATGTACAAGAATATAACTACTATAATACTGCTCCTATGTACAAGAATATAACTACTATAATACTGCTCCTATGTACAAGAATATAACTACTATAATACTGCTCCTATGTACAAGAATATAACTACTATAATACTACTCCTATGTACAAGAATATAACTACTATAATACTGCCTCCTATGTACAAGAATATAACTACTATAATACTGCTCCTATGTACAAGAATATAACTACTATAATACTGCCCCTATGTACAAGAATATAACTACTATAATACTGCTCCTATGTACAAGAATATAACTACTATAATACTGCTCCTATGTACAAGAATATAACTACTATAATACTGCTCCTATGTACAAGAATATAACTACTATAATACTGCCCCTATGTACAAGAATATAACTACTATAATACTGCCTCCTATGTACAAGAATATAACTACTATAATACTGCTCCTATGTACAAGAATATAACTACTATAATACTGCTCCCTATGTACAAGAATATAACTACTATAATACTACTCCTATATACAAGAATATAACTACTATAATACTGGTCCTATGTACAAGAATATAACTACTATAATACTGCTCCTATGTACAAGAATATAACTACTATAATACTACTCCTATGTACAAGAATATAACTACTATAATACTGCTCCTATGTACAAGAATATAACTACTATAATACTGCTCCTATGTACAAGAATATAACTACTATAATACTGCCCCTATGTACAAGAATATAACTACTATAATACTACTCCTATGTACAAGAATATAACTACTATAATACTACTCCTATGTACAAGAATATAACTACTATAATACTGCTCCTATGTACAAGAATATAACTACTATAATACTGCCTCCTATGTACAAGAATATAACTACTATAATACTGCTCCAATGTACAAGAATATAACTACTATAATACTGCTCCTATGTACAAGAATATAACTACTATAATACTGCTCCTATGTACAAGAATATAACTACTATAATAATGCTCCTATGTACAAGAATATAACTACTATAATACTACTCCTATGTACAAGAATATAACTACTATAATACTACCTCCTATGTACAAGAATATAACTACTATAATACTGCTCCTATGTACAAGAATATAACTACTATAATACTACTCCTATGTACAAGAATATAACTACTACAATACTGCTCCTATGTACAAGAATATAACTACTATAATACTACCTCCTATGTACAAGAATATAACTACTATAATACTGGTCCTATGTACAAGAATATAACTACTATAATACTGGTCCTATGTACAAGATTATAACTACTATAATACTGCTCCTATGTACAAGAATATAACTACTATAATACTGCTCCTATGTACAAGAATATAACTACTATAATACTGCTCCTATGCACAAGAATATAAGTACTATAATACTGCTCCTATGTACAATAATATAACTACTATAATACTGCCCCCTATGTACAAGAATATAACTACTATAATACTGCTCCTATGTACAAGAATATAACTACTATAATACTGCTCCTATGTACAAGAATATAACTACTATAATACTGCTCCTAAGTACAAGAATATAACTACTATAATACTGCCCCCTATGTACAAGAATATAACTACTATAATACTGCTCCTATGTACAAGAATATAACTACTATAATACTGCTCCTATGTACAAGAATATAACTACTATAATACTGCTCCTATGTACAAGAATATAACTACTATAATACTGCTCCTATGTACAAGAATATAACTACTATAATACTGCCCCTATGTACAAGAATATAACTACTATAATACTCCTCCTATGTACAAGAATATAACTACTATAATACTGCTCCTATGTACAAGAATATAACTACTATAATACTGCTCCTATGTACAAGAATATAACTACTATAATACTCCTCCTATGTACAAGAATATAACTACTATAATACTACCTCCTATGTACAAGAATATAATTACTATAATACTGCTCCTATGTACAAGAATATAACTACTATAATACTGCTCCTATGTACAAGAATATAACTACTATAATATTGCTCCTATGTACAGTAATATAACTACTATAATACTGCTCCTATGTACAAGAATATAACTACTATAATACTACTCCTATATACAAGAATATAACTACTATAATACTGCTCCTATGTACAAGAATATAACTACTATAATACTGCTCCTATGTACAAGAATATAACTACTATAATACTGCTCCCTATGTACAAGAATATAACTACTATAATACTACTCCTATATACAAGAATATAACTACTATAATACTGGTCCTATGTACAAGAATATAACTACTATAATACTACTCCTATATACAAGAATATAACTACTATAATACTGGTCCTATGTACAAGAATATAACTACTATAATACTGCTCCTATGTACAAGAATATAACTACTATAATACTGCTCCTATGTACAAGAATATAACTACTATAATACTGCCCCTATGTACAAGAATATAACTACTATAATACTGCTCCTATGTACAAGAATATAACTACTATAATACTGCTCCTATGTACAAGAATATAACTACTATAATACTGCTCCTATGTACAAGAATATAACTACTATAATACTGGCTCCTATGTACAAGAATATAACTACTATAATACTGCCTCCTATGTACAAGAATATAACTACTATAATACTGCTCCTATGTACAAGAATATAACTACTATAATACTGCCCCCTATGTACAAGAATATAACTACTATAATACTGCTCCTATGTACAAGAATATAACTACTATAATACTGCTCCTATGTACAAGAATATAACTACTATAATACTGCTCCTATGTACAAGAATATAACTACTATAATACTGCTCCTATGTACAAGAATATAACTACTATAATACTGCTCCTATGTACAAGAATATAACTACTATAATACTGCTCCTATGTACAAGAATATAACTACTATAATACTGCTCCTATGTACAAGAATATAACTACTATAATACTGCTCCTATGTACAAGAATATAACTACTATAATACTGCCTCCTATGTACAAGAATATAACTACTATAATACTGCTCCTATGTACAAGAATATAACTACTATAATACTGCTCCTATGTACAAGAATATAACTACTATAATACTGCTCCTATGTACAAGAATATAACTACTATAATACTACATACTCCTATGTACAAGAATATAACTACTATAATACTGCTCCTATGTACAAGAATATAACTACTATAATACTGCTCCTATGTACAAGAATATAACTACTATAATACTGCTCCTATGTACAAGAATATAACTACTATAATACTGCTCCTATGTACAAGAATATAACTACTATAATACTCCTCCTATGTACAAGAATATAACTACTATAATACTCCTCCTATGTACAAGAATATAACTACTATAATACTGCTCCTATGTACAAGAATATAACTACTATAATACTGCTCCTATGTACAAGAATATAACTACTATAATACTGCTCCTATGTACAAGAATATAACTACTATAATACTCCTCCTATGTACAAGAATATAACTACTATAATACTGCTCCTATGTACAAGAATATAACTACTATAATACTGCTCCTATGTACAAGAATATAACTACTATAATACTGCCTCCTATGTACAAGAATATAACTACTATAATACTGCTCCTATGTACAAGAATATAACTACTATAATACTGCTCCTATGTACAAGAATATAACTACTATAATACTGCTCCTATGTACAAGAATATAACTACTATAATACTGCTCCTATGTACAAGAATATAACTACTATAATACTGCTCCTATGTACAAGAATATAACTACTATAATACTGCTCCTATGTACAAGAATATAACTACTATAATACTGCTCCTATGTACAAGAATATAACTACTATAATACTGCTCCTATGTACAAGAATATAACTACTATAATACTGCTCCTATGTACAAGAATATAACTACTATAATACTGCTCCTATGTACAAGAATATAACTACTATAATACTGCTCCTATGTACAAGAATATAACTACTATAATACTGCTCCTATGTACAAGAATATAACTACTATAATACTGCTCCTATGTACAAGAATATAACTACTATAATACTGCTCCTATGTACAAGAATATAACTACTATAATACTGCCTCCCTATGTACAAGAATATAACTACTATAATACTGCTCCTATGTACAAGAATATAACTACTATAATACTGCTCCTATGTACAAGAATATAACTACTATAATACTGCCTCCTATGTACAAGAATATAACTACTATAATACTGCTCCTATGTACAAGAATATAACTACTATAATACTGCTCCTATGTACAAGAATATAACTACTATAATACTACCTCCTATGTACAAGAATATAACTACTATAATACTGCCCCCTATGTACAAGAATATAACTACTATAATACTACCTCCTATGTACAAGAATATAACTACTATAATACTACTCCTATGTACAAGAATATAAACAAAACCCTATGTACAAGAATATAACTACTATAATACTGCCCCCTATGTACAAGAATATAACTACTATAATACTGCCCCCTATGTACAAGAATATAACTACTATAATACTGCCCCTATGTACAAGAATATAACTACTATAATACTGCTCCTATGTACAAGAATATAACTACTATAATACTACCTCCTATGTACAAGAATATAACTACTATAATACTGCCCTATGTACAAGAATATAACTACTATAATACTGCTCCTATGTACAAGAATATAACTACTATAATACTACTCCTATGTACAAGAATATAACTACTATAATACTGCTCCTATGTACAAGAATATAACTACTATAATACTGCTCCTATGTACAAGAATATAACTACTATAATACTGCTCCTATGTACAAGAATATAACTACTATAATACTACTCCTATGTACAAGAATATAACTACTATAATACTGCTCCTATGTACAGTAATATAACTACTATGACCCTGATTCTCGGGCCAGTATACGGTATACAGTACACAGTTTAGCAGTTATTCATCATTTGTAACGATTTTGATCTTGTACGATGAGATTTTCTGACATGTGGAATCTTTACATCAGTATTTAGTCTGGTGTGTACAGACAGTTCTGGCCTCTGAGGACAGGAGGGCGTTTCTCTGACTAATGGTGACCATGTCCATGGTGAGATATATGGCGGCTTTATTCCTCTCCTGTATATTCTGCTGGCCATGTGTTGATGGCGGTTTCTTACACCAGAATAAATTACCAATTAATTTATCACTGAGCCTCAGCTCTTACTGTGCTCTCCATAATATACTTATACTTTGATAATGATCTCCCCCTACTGGCCAGTTTGTATTATTACAATGCTGCGTGAGTACTATAATAAATACATTGACTGCAATATATGATACTACATCTCCCACCATTTCTTGACAGTCCTGTTGGGTTTACTGCTTGATTCTTTTTCTATGAATTAGCAAAAAATTATATTCATCTGTTTCTGGGAAAGCTGAGTGACGCCTAATGCAGACCCTGCTGCAGCTCCTTTAGGCATTATTTTCCATATTGCTATAGCTTTCTATGTGGACAGACATTGTGTAATGACAGATTTAAAGGGACAGGTTTACTAATTTATACAAATATGTCAAGTTCCTCCTAGATTTGTGGTCCAACCCACTGACCAAGATGGGATTTTCAGAAAGGCCGTGATACTGAACTGCTCTGCGGAGGGTTACCCTGTGCCTACCATCGTCTGGAAATACTCTAAAGGTAACGCCCATGCATTACACCATCTCTCCTGACTCCGACCCTTTGTAGATCTTACTGACATCTGGTGTGTTGTTTACCTATAATCCAAAAAGCCTGAATAACTCTAACAGTGTATTATAGACAGGTCCAGGATTTATTAGGGATCCACAAGGGGGCAGGAACCAGTTGAGAGGTCATTGATGATAGTTTGTGATGATAGGGGACCCCCACTGATCATGTGATACAGTTTTGGGGGTCCAGTGTCCCTTGTTTGAATGGAGTGGCAGTCACATATGCACACTGGCACTTCATCCAAACTACAGTCACATGATCCGAGGGGCCCAGTGAACAGACACGTGTCATCCTGTGGAGGGGCAGAAGTCACATGATCATGGTTCTCCATCCTTGAACCTGCACTTTTCTAAAACATCAAGCAGGCTGTCACCCGCAGTGTCTGCCCCCCCATTATAGTGCGGGGTAGAGGTGTCCATACACACTGATGTGGCCCACTCTCCTGCAGTACTTAGATTAGCATTGCCCAGAATTAGTTGTTTTGTCAGCAAAGTTCCACTAGATGGCAGCAGTGAGCCACTGACTATAGTCCCAGATATCTAAGTTACATATCCGTAGTTTTTATAGGTTATAATTTATAATTATTTATGTATTTTTTTAGAATAATATTTTATTTTTAAAAATATTTAATCCTGTAACAAGAAGTTGCATTTTTTGGGCGGCCTGAGCTACTTAACTTCTTCTTTGCTTCATTAGTAGGAATGATAGTGTGGTCTGGTGTGTGATGCTCTGATCTGACACTGCCGCCTGACAACTATATGGTGCTGTGTCACACATCTCTTTAGCCTTTGCTTGCAGGTGCCCCTAGGGGGAGCTCACTGCATACAGGTTTATACAGATCCTTCTAAGTGCACAAAATCCATATGCACTGATCTCCCCCTAGTGGTGAATGCATGTAACCTAACAGCTAGGTCAGTGACATCTGAGTACCCACAAGGCACTGCTTTCTTCTAGAAAATCCAGAAAACCAGCAGCATTTTAAATGCAGCTCTGGATGTGTGAGTGGGAAACGTCACGATGAGTACAAGATTAACCATTTATGGCCTTTTCTTCTGTGATATATGAAGTGGAGCTCTCCTTTAATAATGCATTACATGTTGTCCGTCCCCGCAGGTGCTGGAGTTCCTCAGTTTCAGCCCATCGCTCTGAACGGTCGTATACAGCTTCTCAGTAATGGCTCTTTACTGATTAAGCACATCCTGGAGGAAGATAGCGGATACTACCTCTGCAAGGTCAGCAATGATGTGGGAGCTGACGTCAGCAAGTCCATGTATCTCACGGTTAAAAGTAAGAACCGCAACCATTTATTTCATAGTAGCCGGGACGGGTTGTGTTCACGTCTGCCATGACATTCCTATATTTTTATCGTGATACCATATAAATAATTATATATATATATATATATATATATATATATATATATATACAGTGTATATACTACTAGTAATTTATATTAATATTGTCTGAAATGGTATAAAATCCAGACACACGGTGATCCTCAATGACTTGTTGGGCTGGAATAAACTGATTTAACTGCTGCCATCTTGTGGCCATATTGTGCAATCCTTCTTTATGGGGGTCATATCATTTTTTCATACTGATGACCTATCCATAGGAGCGGCACTGCAGTCCCTGGAAGCGCCGCTATGGACAGGGCTGCTACGCCGGTCCTATTACTTTTATCACAGTGGTGTTCCTCGTCCACTAAGGGCTTGCGGCATCCCACAACTAATCTGTGTGAGGTTCCACCGATCACATACTGTCTATCCAGTGGCTAGGTCCTCATTATGAAAACATGATTTGAGGTTGGCTGATGGGGCTCAGAGGGATTTTCCAGGCTTAATAAATCATAACTTATCCTTAGGATAGGTCATCAATTGGAGATCGCTGGAGGTCCAGCACACGGGACCAGTGGCGATCAGCTTTTTCCTAGCACTCCCTTCCGGTGGTGGTACGTGACCTGCATTGTCTCCTCTCTCGGGAGTGGGATCTGTGATAGGGGGCCTGCGCTCTTCTTCCTCCCCTCCTGTGTGGCGGGCTGGGGCTGAGCCTCACGGGCAGGCGGGAGGGACGGTGGGGTCTGCCACCCAGGTGAACCTGCTGGGCGCAGGAGCCCTCAGCTGAAGCTCGCCTCTTCTGTATCTTCTGTAGCATGGCGGCCAGCCACTCTGAACCTTCCTGGGCGACTTTTTCCCATATCTGCTGCTCCAGTATGTCCGCCATGGTGGATGCGGGTTCCTCTCACAAACGGTAGAAGGTGAGCCCGCCTACGTGCCCCATGGTTTTATAGCCTTGTCTCCACCTTCTCATCAGTTAACTTTATCAACACGAACAATGTTCCCCCCCATTCAAATAATGCTATATCTAAGATCATGCAGTCCCTGGCCCTCTCTCTAGCCGCTTCAGGGCCAGTCCAAGAGGCCACAGCATTCGGGTGAGTGTTGCAGCCTTTTCAGTGTATACAGAGCACAGCGCCCCACTTTGTATACTGGCTGTGCTTTGTATCGAATGGGAATGAGCTGCGAACAGGCCATGTGACCAATAAATGTGACATCACATGGCCAGTGAAGCACCACTGGTGACATCAATTAAAGGGGTTATCCAGGATTAGAAAACAGGGCTGCTTTCTTATTCTCAGGAAGTGACATCATGTCCATTGGTCACATGACAATGCTACAACTCAGTCCCATTCAAAAGAACGGAACTGAACTGCAGCATGACCATGTGACCAACGTAGTTGATGTCACGTCCCGAGAAGAAGAAAGCAGCCCTGTTTTCTAATCCTGCATAACCCTTCTAATATGTTCCAGAAAACCCTTTTGTCACTGAAGGAACCAGTATATGGTAGGTGGGGGCCCTGGGACAGATTTTGCACTGGGGCCCAGTAGCCTCAAGTTACTCCTCATTCCTACTGTCAGTTAAATGTAGAAATGGTAGGAGTGACTCCAAAAAAAGAGAGGTAGGGGACCGCGCTTCACCAAGGTTGCTTTAATAAACTCTAAAACACAACGCGTTTCGAGGATCAATGGTCCTCTTTATCAAGTGTACAAGAGACTGGTTAAAAAATGAAATAAACATGAACAAATAAGAATAGAAAAACAGATAATGTTCATCAAATAATCAATGTGAAATAAAATAATAATAATAATAATAATACACATATACAGTACTTATAAATTGATTAAAAGTGAGAAAAGTGGCTATGAATGTGTATCAACCACAATATGAATTATTTAAAGGCTATGTGTAATAAATAAGGCGGACAATAAATTAACAATTAAAATCGTATAAAAAGTGGCTATGAATGTGTATCAGCCACAATATGAATTATTTAAAGGCTATGTGTAATAAATAAGGCGGACAATAAATTAACAATTAAAATCGTATAAAAAATGAAAACAATTAAGAGAAATATTTATAAATGTGGGTAACATTAACAATATTGAGTATAAAGGAATGTTAATAAGTAACAAAGATATGAATAAATATCAAAAGAGATACATACATAGTAACAGAGATACGGAAAATAAATAAATCATGAATTGCCAATGGTAATAGAATCTGGTACTTGGAGATTATTAAAACATGGGTAAAAGTGTGTGTGAGGAGTTGTGGAGGTTGGTACAAAAAAAAAAAAAAAAAAAAAAAAAAATATATAAAATAAAGACAGGGAAAGTAGTGTTTGGAACTTACCAGCCTGGAGGGGTTAGCTGTAAAAAGCAGAAGTGTGTGGTAGGACCATTTACTTGGGGGTTTATATAGGTCTACCTGGCCAGGACTGCCCATATTAGGGGAGGAGTTCTGATCAGAAGGAAAAAAAAAAAAAAAAAAAAAAAAATTTGAATATGAGAAAATGGTAATAGGTGTCAAAGGTGTAAATAAGTATCAACTGAGATACAACATGAGTTGTTGATTTGGCACTCGGTTACGCTAGGTTGGCAAGTTTCCAGATGAACACAATATTGAGTATGAAGGAATGTTAATAAGTAACAAAGATATGAAAAAAAAAAAAGGGGAAAAAAAGGAAGAAAGAAAAAAAAAAAAAAGTTTATCAAACCTATTATTGATATGTGTAGGAATATGGTCTAATGGTGGGATTTTAAACCCATTAAAGCTGGAATTGTGTACCAATAAAGCATGTTTCGAAACACTATGCTTGAGGTAACCATTCTGTACATTAGACCTATGTTTATTTAGTCTTTCTCTTAGTGGTCTAATGGTTCGGCCTATATACTGAAGTCCACAGGGGCATTCAAGGACATAAATAACGTAGGAAGAAGAACAATCTAAAGAATGCTTGATCTGAAAAGTTTCGCCCGTGACAATGCTAGTGATGTCTTTTGCTAAATGATTGATTGTATTACAGCATTTACATTTCTTATGTTTACATTTAAATACGGCATTTGTTTGTAAGTGCATGGAGCTTAGATCCTTAGGCTTGGTCAGAGATCTAAGTTTACTTGGGGCCAAGAGATTTTTTAAAGTCTTGGCTCTTCTGAAGGTGATGGATGGTTAGGAGGGGATATTGGGTTTGAGTAGTGGATCATTGAGGAGTATTGGCCAGTGTTTATCAAGAATCATTCTGATCCTATTATGTGCATTAGTGATAAAATTATGTCCGAACCCTCTAACATTATTTTTCTCAGAGGGAATCAGACAATCGGACTGGGTCAAGGATTGTGCTTTTGATTCTGCTGCTTGGATAATCCTTTTCGGATAATATTTCTCTTGAAATCATTGGGTTAGGATTTTACTCTGTATTTTGAAATCTGCATCACTAGTACAATTGCGTCTGATCCGTTTGAATTGGCCGAAAGGTACATTGTCTCTCCATTTCCTATAATGGGAACTCCGATAATCTAGTAGGCTGTTGCAGTCCACTTTCTTAAAAAAAGTTTTAGTGTTAATACCATTAGGGCCACCAGTTAGTTCCAAATCTAGGAACTCGATGGTGTTTATTTGGGGTTGGCCACTTAGGGTGATTCCCCAATCGTTATTGTTGAGGTATTTGGTGAACTCTTGAAAGGATTGTTCAGTGCCTTCCCATATAAATAAGAGGTCATCAATATATCTTCTATAAAAAACTATGTTATGTGACCAGAAGTGTTTGTTTTGGATGAAGGATTCCTCATAGCGTCCCATAAAGATATTGGCATAACTGAGTGCGAAACGGGTACCCACGGCTGTACCACGTTTCTGTAGGTAGAGTTTAGATTCGAAAGTGAATACATTGTGCTCCAAAATGAATTGGATGCTATTTGTGATAAAGGTTTTCTGTTCAATAGGCATCGTCTTATCCATGTGTAATGTTTTGGTTATCATTTCCAGGCCTTTGGAGTGGGGTATATTACTGTATAGGGCCGAAACATCAAGGGTTGCCCAAATATAATTTAGCTTCCATTGAATAGTTAGCAGTTCAGTAATTAGATGAGTTGAATCTTTCAAATAGGATGGGAACTTGGTTACATACTTTTGTAACTGCAAATCTATATAATGCGAAAGATTTCTTGTTAATGCGTTGACTCCAGAGATGATGGGTCTTCCTGGCGGATTTTGTAGATTTTTATGAACTTTAGGTAAGTGATAAAATTGTGAAATCGAAAAGTCATTGACTAGTAGAAAGCCCTTTTCCTTATCTGTTAGGATGCCTTTGGTAAAGGCATTAGTAATCAATTCACGATATTTGATGTAGTGTAAGTCAGAAGGGTCTTTATGTAAAATCTGATAGTAATTGGAATCGGATAATATTCAAACGGCCTCTGAGATATAATCAGCTCTGTCTTGTATAACCACACCCCCACCCTTGTCAGCATTTCTGATTACAATAGATTTATTATTAGTAAGGGATTTAATGGCTAGTTTTTCAGATGGACGAAGGTTGGATTTTGCCTTAGGATCATTCGATTTATTCAGATCTCGAAAATCGTTGGCCACTAGGGAATAAAAAGTTTCAATATGGTGTCCTTTGTGTTGGAGAGAAATATTATCCGAAAAGGATTATCCAAGCAGCAGAATCAAAAGCACAATCCTTGACCCAGTCCGATTGTCTGATTCCCTCTGAGAAAAATAATGTTAGAGGGTTCGGACATAATTTTATCACTAATGCACATAATAGGATCAGAATGATTCTTGATAAACACTGGCCAATACTCCTCAATGATCCACTGCTCAAACCCAATATCCCCTCCTAACCATCCATCACCTTCAGAAGAGCCAAGACTTTAAAAAATCTCTTGGCCCCAAGTAAACTTAGATCTCTTACCAAGCCCAAGGATCCGAGCTCCATGCACTTACAAACAAATGGCGTATTTAAATGTAAACATAAGAAATGTAAATGCTGCAATACAATAAATCATTTAGCAAAAGACATCACTAGCGTTGTCACGGGCGAAACTTTTCAGATCAAGCATTCTTTAGATTGTTCTTCTTCCTACGTTATTTATGTCCTTGAATGCCCCTGTGGACTTCAGTATATAGGCCGAACCATTAGACCACTAAGAGAAAGACTAAATAAACATAGGTCTAATGTACAGAATGGTTACATCAAGCATAGTGTTTCGAAACTTGCTTTATTGGTACACAATTCCAGCTTTAATGGGTTTAAAATCCCACCATTAGACCATATTCCTACACATATCAATAATAGGTTTGATAAACTTTTTTTTTTTTTTTCTTTCTTCCTTTTTTCCCTTTTTTTTTTTTTTCATATCTTTGTTACTTATTAACATTCCTTCATACTCAATATTGTGTTCATCTGGAAACTTGCCAACCTAGCGTAACCGAGTGCCAAATCAACAACTCATGATGTATCTCAGTTGATACTTATTTACACCTTTGACACCTATTACCATTTTCTCATATTCAAATTTTTTTTTTTTTTTTTTCCTTCTGATCAGAACTCCTCCCCTAATATGGGCAGTCCTGGCCAGGTAGACCTATATAAACCCCCTGGTCCTCCCACCTTCTGCTTTTTCAAGTAACCCCTCCAGGCTGGTACCTACCACACACACTACTTTCCCAGTCTTTGTTTTCCTTCATGTTACCCGCATTTACAAATACAGCTAACCCTTTGAGGCTGGTAAGTTCCAAACACTACTTTCCCTGTCTTTATTTTATATATTTTTTTCTTTTTTTTTTTTTTTTTTTGTACCAACCTCCACAACTCCTCACACACACTTTTACCCATGTTTTAATAATCTCCAAGTACCAGATTCTATTACCATTGGCAATTCATGATTTATTCATTTTCCGTATCTCTGTTACTATGTATGTATCTCTTTTGATATTTATTCATATCTTTGTTACTTATTAACATTCATTATACTCAATATTGTTAATGTTACCCACATTTATAAATATTTCTCTTAATTGTTTTCATTTTTTATACGATTTTAATTGTTAATTTATTGTCCGCCTTATTTATTACACATAGCCTTTAAATAATTCATATTGTGGCTGATACACATTCATAGCCACTTTTTATACGATTTTAATTGTTAATTTATTGTCCGCCTTATTTATTACACATAGCCTTTAAATAATTCATATTGTGGTTGATACACATTCATAGCCATAGTTGTTGTTTTTGTTTTTTTACCTACTGTCAGTTAAAGGCGTTTTCCAGTTTTATGTAAATGCTGCTCAAGGGGTTGTCCAGTCAGTTACAAAGTTAGATGTATGGTTGTGTGAATATAGCCCAATACACTACATTTACAATTCTGTAAATAGCAAAGAATAAGTTAAAGAACGGACGTCGCCTCTGCCAATCACGTGACCCTCTCCTGCTTGTCATACCCCCTTAGATTTGGAGAAACTACCGCCTCATTTTACACCACAGACCGCTCACTTACAGCATTTGCACTAACTACTTATCGACAGCGCCATAACTATACGCATGTAACAAACCCTCAGCTGTAAGCAGGATTCGGTCTTTATTAGGTTTTTTAGTATCTGCATGTAAACCAAAATGACAGCTAGCAGAGGTCTTATAATGGTGAGAAATGGATGATACAGACAGTAGGTTGCCATACTGCTCCGGTCCAGTTGCCGCCTCCCTCCCCGGCTGGTCGGCGCACATTTATCAGTTTGGCACATCTAACTGCAGCATTTGTTCAACACTTCATCCATAAGTCCGGTTATTACAATATTCAGAATTTCTTCCATATTTGAGGTGGGGGTCTCGCTCGCCCCTGCACTGCGCAGCACGGCAGCCATTAATTGATCCTGCATAATGCCAACTACAAGGTCACCCTTACTAGGAGCCGCCAGCAGGAGGCAGGAGCCGGGCACACTGCAACCTGCGCTCTGACTGACACAAATGCAATAAGAAAAATGATTTTTTTTTTCTTTGCTCATTTTTTTTTTCTTGCCTGTGGAGATTTCAGCATTTTCCCAGCCTGCACTGCACACGTTCAGCTGCAGAGAGACAGAGGTAGAAAAGAAGCTAGTGCAATATAACACATAAAGGGGAGCCCTGACCCTGCACCTACTCCGCACATACAGCATTGAAAGACCACCTCCTCCAAATTAAAGGAACATTCCCAGAAAATGCAAGCCCTTGAGTCATCCTAATCTGTGAAGTCATATTAAATTTGGGAAAGTTTGTTATGAACCAAAATGGTCAGTAATAATATACACATACTCGACAACTACAGACACTGGATCCCCTAAACAAATACAGACCCAAGACCAGATCCCCTAAATAACTACAGACCCAAGACCGGATCCCCTAAACAAATACAGACCCAAGACCAGATCCCCTAAATAACTACAGACCCAAGACCGGATCCCCTAAATAACTACAGACCCAAGACCAGATCCCCTAATTAAATACAGACCCAAGACCGGATCCCCTAAATAACAACAGACCCAAGACCAGATCCCCTAATTAAATACAGACCCAAGACCGGATCCCCTAATTAAATACAGACCCAAGACCGGATCCCCTAAACAAATACAGACCCAAGACCAGATCCCCTAAACTAATACAGACCCAAGACCAGATCCCATAAACAAATACAGACCCAAGACCAGATCCCCTAAATAACTACAGACCCAAGACTGGATCCCCCTAAATAAATACAGACCCAAGACCAGATCCCCTAAACAAATACAGACCCAACACCAGATCCCCTAAATATATACAGACCCAAGACCGGATCCCCTAAATATATACAGACCCAAGATTAGACCCCCTAAACAAATACAGACCCAAGACCAGATCCCCTAAATAAATACAGACCCAAGACCAGATCCCCTAAATAACTACAGACCCAAGACCAGATCCCCTAAACAAATACAAACCCAAGACTGGATCCCCTAAATAAATACAGACCCAAGACCGGATCCCCTAAATAAATACAGACCCAAGACCGGATCCCCTAAATATATACAGACCCAAGACCGGATCCCCTAAATAAATACAGACCCAAGACCGGATCCCCTAAATAAATACAGACCCAAGACCGGATCCCCTAAATATATACAGACCAAAGACCGGATCCCCTAAAGAAATACATATCACAGACTGGATCCCTTAAATAAATACAGACCCAAGACCAGATCCCCTAAATAAATACAGATCACAGACCAGATACCCTAAATAAATACAGATCAAAGACCGGATCACCTTAATGGAGACTTCAGATCAGTCCCCCTAATCACAGACCAGACCCCCAAAATACATACCCAGCAACCCCTAAACAGATACAGACCCCAAACCAAAACGACTCAATAAATACAGAGCACACCGCAGGTCCTCTGAATAAATAAACCCACATACCAGACCTTCTAAATACCGACATACCCCTTAAATAAATATCAACCCCAAACTGACGCTATTAATACAGATCTGGAATAGGTCCCCTAAATACAGACCCAGACCCCCAGATACAGACCACAGACCAGACTAGAAGCCCCAGATGATACCCCACTCCCAAAATAAAGACCTTAGACCAATATACTCCAAAAAATAAATACAGACCCCAGGATAGACACCCTAATATAGTATAGACCCCATAAGCAATGACTTCAGACCAGACCCAATAATATAGTACGTGCAGCGTCCCAGAGGGCTCCTGCTTATATTGTCTTTGTACCTCTGGGTGTGTTTTGTATTGTCATGTCTATATGTTCTATGTAATGTATTGTTTTGCAGCTTTCCCACTGTATTTACCTGTTTAGTTTCCCCCACTGTCTAGTTCCCCCACATTTGGTACAGCCCTGGCCTATCACAGGCCACTGGGTATGGTCTAGGAGACTTTTGTCTCCAGGAAACCTTTGGGGCCTCAGTCGTTGAGTGGTCTAGTGTGTAGTGGTGACAGAGTGAGTTGGCTCTGTGACTCGGAGACCCAACACTTTCCATACAGCCCCTGAGGGAGAAGATTGAGCTCAAGGCTTCTATCAGCCCTGAGACAGCCCTGCCTCGTAAGTCGTTCCTGCAATTGCCATCAGGGCCCTTCCGAACACCATCACATGGCTCAGGGTAAGAGAGGATCCCTCTCCAACTGGAATCGCTCCGGGGGAAACTACTACCACCACCATCTGGTAGCACAGCAGGCCCCCCTCATCGGTGTCCGACCTAGGAACAGAGCTGGGGAGATAGGCCGAGTGCCCTCAACCAATCTGGTGGCACAGCTACCACCACTACTACTCTCATCCTCTGGTTCCCTCCATCTGGGCTGCGGCATACAGACCCCAGACCAGACCCACTAAACTAGTACACTACAGACCCCTGACCAAACCCTCTAAACTAGTATAAACCAAATAACAGACCCTCCCTAATCAGATATTGATTCCAGACCAGACCCCAGACTAGTCCCGATAATCAGAGACTGATCCCAGACCAGACCCCCTCATATATTACAGACCCCAGTCCAGTGAGCGGACCCCGTGGCCCAGCTGTATGTAGTAAAGCCTAGCTATGAGTTATACAGGTAGATCCGATGTCCTCTGAATTTTAATACTTGGTGGATTTTTTAATATTTTTTTCCCTAGTCCCGTCCTTGTGCAAATATGAAGGGGAAATCTGCATTCCCCTATGTGAGATAATCAGGCAGCAGATGTATCCCTTCATGGGTACAGAGAGGCGCAGGCTGATATCTGAGCGAGGTCACGCCGCTTTTATATTAAATATTTAACAAAGTTTAACTAAACTGACTGTAGTCGCGGCCGCCGCTGCCTTCACTTATCACTACAAAGGCTCTTTGAAGTGGGAAGGCTGCGAAATACCTTAATCTTCTCGCTGAAAGATGCAGATTCTGGAGTCTCGCAGAGAGGGCCGCTTAAATCCTTATCTAGCGGAATCGCATTATGTAACCGCGTCATGTACAAAAATATATTTACAATATTCAAATTTTTATTTTTTTTATAGATGTTTTTATATGTATTCAGTTTTAAAAAAAATTTTTTAAGTTTTATTTATATTTTCCCTTGATTTTATTGCATTATTATATTTATATACATAATATATATTTTTATATTTATTTTTATTTTATTTTTTTATTATTTTTTTTTTAAGCTTAATATGTGTTCCTTTTTTAAACACTTGGACTTTACTCCCGCAATAAGCACAGGACAGAGATTTCAAGATGCACCCGAACCCTCGGTCACCGAAGGGCCCCTTCACCTCCTCCCCCGCAATCCCAAATTTGCTGGATTTATCCTGGCCAATCCAATAAAATTTGGGTCTGTCCGGACCAAAAAAGGGAACTCTGCCTCAAAGTGGGCAGTACCTGGTAGGTTGATGGGGGGTCTCAGGACAGGGCATGAATGAACACATCTTACCAGGTGTCTGCAGTAGGGTCCTCCGACTCCTCCAACATTGGACTGGTCCACCAGAGTACCAGAGGATCCCCCGGTGGGCCTGGGCTCTAGTACAATAATGGTCCAGCAGAAAATACCCAAATATGGTCTTTTTTCTAGGGGTTGTTGGAGGGTAGGCCCGCAGAATCACTTTATCTGGTAGGCCCAAAAAAACCTACGTCCATCATTTCCAACATTGAACTCCTCCCTTGTCTCCACCCTTCATTCTGTAACCTACCATGATGTTTACTCTCTTCCTTTACCCGCTTTAGTCTGCAGTCAAGTTCTGATTGGTTATTGGGCAGCTTACAGTAAAGATCAATGAAAATTCAATGTATCCTAATGGATTCTTCCACTCTAATATGTGTAGGTTATAAGAGGGGGCACCGTGTATGGAGGAAAACATGTCAGAAAGATTTTTAGGGAGGAAGAAGGATCAGACTACACAAGTTTTGTTTGTAGTCTGTCACCATGGAGACACATCAATCTGCATAGGAGTTGCCTACACAAATCAGATTTTATTATTTTACGCATCTATTTAGGCTGCTCCATTTTTCGATGCATCAAAAGAGTGAAAAGTGATTGTTAAAGTCCCCATCCCTTTAAAGGGGTTTGAGCATGCTACATGCTTCATACAAGGGACCATTTTAGCAGTACTTCCCCTTTAAATGCAACTTCTTATTTATAGCTTGCTTTTTTGTAATAAAATCTACTCCGGACTTTTTGTGTTTTTTTTATTTGGACGCCCAGAGGTAATTTTTGAAGAGAACATTGCGAATACAAATGGTCCGTAATTGCGATAAATCTTGTAATAATCACGGAGGTTGTAGCTATGATTACCGGCATCTGCGCGGCGCTCCATACTATGATGCGCAGCGGCCTCTCCATCTGAGAGAGCTGCCCCGTGCCAGATTTCCCGACTGAACAGTCCATTAAGTATCGGTTAATATACGAGCCGTGCGCCTGCCTTGTCTTTACAAATGTATGTTTTCTGCCAAATGAATGTCTGAAGTGTCTGCTCTGCCAGTTTATAGTCTGTTCTATCAGGGCAATTAACTCACAGATACATCCCGGCCGCGCCGCGCTCCCATCTACATCACCCAATCCAAAAGAGAGGGGAAAAAATGCATTTTTACTATTTATTCCATTTTTGAAAGCTGAAAAATTAAAAAAGATTTTTGCATTTGGATCACAAGCTTAAAATTAACCCCTTAAAGTGAATGCCCCCCCACCATCAAAAATCAAGTCACAATTTTAATTTTTTTTTTAAAATGTCTTGGTATATATTTTTTTCAGATACAAAGCTGCTAATCCTCTCTACACATGTTAACACAAAATTTACATATAATTCTGTCTACCTGTAGGGGGAGCTTAGGAGTTTAAGGCGTACTGTTTATACACTGAACTCAAAAATAATACAGTGTGCTTTAGGCTTCTAAGCTCCCCCTAGTGGTGGCTGCAGGTAGAGAGAAATTTACTTTTGGAGATTTGGAACTCTAGGAAAAGATAGCAATAACTGCAAAAATAGAATATAAAATAATAATTCCTGAACAAGTTAATTATTATTATAATTTTTTTAGGGGAAGTGGGATTCCTTATAGTAGAATTGTATTTTGGCACTGTATAGTATAGTTATTTGTATACAGTATGGTTGTATTTAGGCACTGTATGGTTATTTGTATAATGTATGGTTGTTTTATTTGGGCACTGTATGGTTGTTTTATTTGGGCACTGTATGGTTATTTGTATACTGTATGGCTGTATTATTTGGGCACTGTCTGGTTACCTGTATATTGTATGTCTGTATTATTTGGGCACTGTATGGTTATTTGTATACTATATGGCTGTATTATTTGGGCACTGTCTGTTGTTGTCTGTATTTTGGGCTTGTTTTTTTACTATATTTTTCTTACCTGTATATTGTATGTCTGTATTATTTGGGCACTGTATGGTTATTTGTTTATTGTATAATTGTTTTATTTGGGCACTGTATGGTTATTTGTATACTTTATGGTTGTATTATTTGGGCACTGTATGGTTATTTGTGTACTATATGGTTGTATTATTTGGGCACTGTATAGTTGTATTATTAGGGCACTGTATGGTTATTTGTATACTATATGGCTGTATTATTAGGGCACTGTATGGTTATTTGTATACTATATGGCTGTATTATTAGGGCACTGTATGGTTATTTGTATACTATATGGCTGTATTATTAGGGCACTGTATGGTTATTTGTATACTGTATGGTTGTATTATTTGGGCACTGTATGGTTATTTGTATAATTTATGGTTGTAGTATTTGGGTAGTGTATGTTTATTTGTATACTGTATGGTTGTATTATTTGGGCACTGTATGATTATTTGTATACTGTATGGTTGTATTATTTGGGCACTGTATGGTTATTTGTATACTGTATGGTTGTATTATTTGGGCACTGTTTGGTTAATTGTATACTTTATGGTTGTAATTTTTGGCCACTGTATGATAGTATTATTTGGGTACTATATGGTGATTTGTGTATTATATGGTTGTATTATTTGGCCACTTTATGGTTATTTGTATACTATATGGCTGTATTATTTGGGCACTGCCTGGTTACCTGTATACTGTATGGTTGTATTATTTTGGCACTGTATGGTTATTTGTTTATTGTATGGTTGTATTACTTGGGTACTATATGGTTATTTGTATAGTGTATAATTGTATTATTTGGGCACTGTATGGATTTTTTGTATACTGTATGGTTGTATTACTTGGGCACTGTATGGTTATTTTTAAACTTTATGGCTGTATTATTTTGGGCACAGTATGGTTATTTGTGTATTATATGGTTGTATTATTTGGGCACTGTATGGTTATTTTTATACTGTATGGTTGTATCTTTTGGGCATTGTATAGTTTAATTATTTGTATACTTTATGGTTGTATTATTTGGGCCTTGTATGGTTATTTGTATACTGTATGGCTGTATTATTTTTGGCACTGTATGGTTATTTGTATACTGTATGGTTGTATTATTTGGGCATTGTATAATTGTATTATTTGGGCACTATATAGTTATTTGCATACTGTACGGTTGTATTATTTGGGCACTGTATGATAGTATTATTTGGGCACTGTATGGTTATTTGTATACTGTATGGTTGTATTATTTGGGCACTGTATGGTTATTTGTTTATTGTATGGTTGTATTATTTGGGTACTCTGGTTATTTGTATACTTTATAACTGTATTATTCCGGCACTGTATGGTTATTTGTATACTGTATGGCTGTATTATTTTGGGCACTGTATGGTTATTTGTGCATTATATGATTGTATTATTTGGGTAGTGTATGGTTATTTGTATACTGTGTGGATGTATTCTTAGGGCACTGTATATTTGTATACTGTTTGGTTGTATTATTTGGGCACTATATAGTTATTTGTATACTGTACGGTTGTATTATTTGGGCCTTGTATGGTTATTTGTATACTGTATGGCTGTATTATTTTGGGCACTGTATGGTTATTTGTATACTGTATGGTTGTATTATTTGGGCATTGTATAGTTGTATTATTTGGGCACTATATGGTTATTTGTATACTTTTTGGTTGTATTATTTGGCCACTGTATGATAGTATTATTTGGGTACTGTACGGTTATTTTTATACTGTTTGTATTATTTGGGCAGTGTATGGTTATTTGTACACTGTATGGTTGCATTTTTTGGGTACTGTATAGTTGTATTATTTGGGCACTCTATGGTTATTTGCATACTGTATGATTGTATTATTGGGGTACTGTATGGTTATTTTTATACTGTATGGTTGTATTATTAGGATACTTTATGGTTATTTGTATACTGTACGGTTGTTTTATATGGGCACTGTATGATAGTATTATTTGGGCACTGTATGGTTATTTGTATACTATATGGCTGTATTATTTGGGCACTGTATGGTTATTTGTATACTGTATGGTTGTATTATTTGGGCACTGTATGGGTATTTGTATACTGTATGGTTGTATTATTTGGGCACTGTATGGTTATTTGTTTATTGTATGGTTGTATTATTTGGGTACTCTGGTTATTTGTATACTTTATAACTGTATTATTTCGGCACTGTATGGTTATTTGTATACTGTATGGCTGTATTATTTTGGGCACTGTATGGTTATTTGTGCATTATATGATTGTATTATTTGGGTAGTGTATGGTTATTTGTATACTGTGTGGATGTATTCTTAGGGCACTGTATATTTGTATACTGTTTGGTTGTATTATTTGGGCACTATATAGTTATTTGTATACTGTACGGTTGTATTATTTGGGCCTTGTATGGTTATTTGTATACTGTATGGCTGTATTATTTTGGGCACTGTATGGTTATTTGTATACTGTATGGTTGTATTATTTGGGCATTGTATAGTTGTATTATTTGGGCACTATATGGTTATTTGTATACTTTTTGGTTGTATTATTTGGCCACTGTATGATAGTATTATTTGGGTACTGTACGGTTATTTTTATACTGTTTGTATTATTTGGGCAGTGTATGGTTATTTGTACACTGTATGGTTGCATTTTTTGGGTACTGTATAGTTGTATTATTTGGGCACTCTATGGTTATTTGCATACTGTATGATTGTATTATTGGGGTACTGTATGGTTATTTTTATACTGTATGGTTGTATTATTAGGATACTTTATGGTTATTTGTATACTGTACGGTTGTTTTATATGGGCACTGTATGATAGTATTATTTGGGCACTGTATGGTTATTTGTATACTATATGGCTGTATTATTTGGGCACTGTATGGTTATTTGTATACTGTATGGTTGTATTATTTGGGCACTGTATGGGTATTTGTATACTGTATGGTTGTATTTTTGGCCACTCTTTGATAGTATTATTTGGCTACTATATTGTTATTTGTGTATTATATCGTTATATTATTTGGGCACTTTATGGTTATTTGTATACTATATGGTTGTATTATTTGGGCACTGTCTGGTTACCTGTATTCTGTATGGTTGTATTATTTGGGCACTGTCTGGTTACCTGTATTCTGTATGGTTGTATTATTTGGGCACTGTATAGTTATTTGTTTAATGTATGGTTGTATTATTTGGGTACTATATGGTTATTTGTATACTGTATAATTGTATTATTTGGGCACTGTATAGCTATATTATTTGGGTACTATATGTTTATTTGTATACTGTATAATTGTATTATTTGGGCACTGTATAGTTGTATTATTTGGCCACTGTATGGTTATTTGTGTATTATATGGTTGGAGTATTTGGGTAGTGTATAGTTATTTCTATACTGTATGGTAGTATTTTTGGGGCACTGTATGGTTATTTGCTAATAGTATGGTTGTATTATTTGGGCCCTGTTTGGTTATTTGTATACTGTATAGTTGTATTATTAGGGCACTGTATGGTTATTTGTATAGTGTATGGTTGTATTATTTGGCCACTGTATGGTTATTTGTGTATTATATGGTTGTAGTGTATGGTTATTTGTATACTTTATGGTTTTATCATTTGGGCCTTGTATGGTTATTTGTATACTGTATGGTTGTATCATTTGGGTACTATTTGGTATTTGTATACTGTATAATTGTATTATTTGGGCACTGTATAGTTGTATTATTTAGGCACTGTATGGTTATTTGTATACTGTACGGTTGTATTATTTGGGCACTTTATGATAATATTATTTGGGCACTGTATGGTTATTTGTGTATTATATGGTTGTAGTATTTGGGTAGTGTATGGTTATTTGTATACTTTATGGTTGTATTATTTGGGCACTGTATGGTTGTATTATTTGGGCACTGTATGGTTATTTATATACTGTATGGTTGTATTATTTGGGCACTGTAATATTATTTGTATACTGTATGGTTGTATTTAAGTACTGTATGGTTATTTTGTATACTTTTTGGTTGCATTATTTGGTGACTGTATGATAGTATTATTTGGGTACTATATGGTTATTTGTGTATTATATAGTTATATTATTTGGGCATTGTATAATTATTTTTATACTGTATGTATTATTTGGGCCTTGTATGGTTATTTGTATACTGTATGGCTGTATTATTTGGGCACTGTATGGTTATTTGTATACTGTACTGCTGTATTATTTTTGTCACTGTATGGTTATTTGTATACTTTTTGGTTGTATTATTTGGCCACTGTATGATAGTATTATTTGGGTACTGTACGGTTATTTTTATACTGTTTGTATTATTTGGGCACTGTATAGTTGTATTATTTGGGCACTGTATGGTTATTTGTATACTGTATGGTTGTATTATTTGGGCACTGTATGGTTATTTGTATACTGTATGGCTGTATTATTTGGGCACTATGGTTATTTGTATACTGTACGGTTGTATTATTTGGGCACTGTATGGTTATTTGTATACTGTATGGCTGTATTATTTGGGCATTGTATGATTATTTTAATACTGTATGTATTATTTGGGCCTTGTATGGTTATTTGTATACTGTATGGCTGTATTATTTGGGCACTGTATGGTTATTTGTATACTGTACGGCTGTATTATTTTTGTCACTGTATGGTTATTTGTATACTTTTTGGTTGTATTTGGCCACTGTATGACAGTATTATTTGGGTACTGTACGGTTATTTTTATACTGTTTGTATTATTTGGGCACTGTATAGTTGTATTATTTGGGCACTGTATGGCTATTTGTATACTATATGGTTGTATTATTTGGACACTGTATAGTTGTATTATTTGGGCATTGTATAGTTGTATTATTTGGGCACTATATAGTTATTTGTATACTGTATGGCTGTGTTATTTTGGGCACTATATGGTTATTTGTATACTTTTTGGTTGTATTATTTGGCCACTGTATGATAGTATTATTTGGGTACTGTACGGTTATTTTTATACTGTTTGTATTATTTGGGCAGTGTATGGTTATTTGTACACTGTATGGTTGCATTTTTTGGGTACTGTATAGTTTTATTATTTGGGCACTCTATGGTTATTTGCATACTGTATGATTGTATTATTTGGGTACTGTATGGTTATTTTTATACTGTATGGTTGTATTATTAGGATACTTTATGGTTATTTGTATACTGTACGGTTGTTTTATATGGGCACTGTATGATAGTATTATTTGGGCACTGTATGGTTATTTGTATACTATATGGCTGTATTATTTGGGCACTGTATGGTTATTTGTATACTGTATGGTTGTATTATTTGGGCACTGTCTGGTTACCTGTATTCTGTATGGTTGTATTATTTGGGCACTGTCTGGTTACCTGTATTCTGTATGGTTGTATTATTTGGGCACTGTATGGTTATTTATTTATTGTATGGTTGTATTATTTGGGTACTATATGGTTATTTGTATACTGTATAATTGTATTATTTGGGCACTGTATAGCTATATTATTTGGGTACTATATGTTTATTTGTATACTGTATAATTGTATTATTTGGGCACTGTATAGTTGTATTATTTGGCCACTGTATGGTTATTTGTGTATTATATGGTTGGAGTATTTGGGTAGTGTATAGTTATTTCTATACTGTATGGTAGTATTTTTGGGGCACTGTATGGTTATTTGCTAACAGTATGGTTGTATTATTTGGGCCCTGTTTGGTTATTTGTATACTGTATAGTTGTATTATTAGGGCACTGATGGTTATTTGTATAGTGTATGGTTGTATTATTTGGCCACTGTATGGTTATTTGTGTATTATATGGTTGTAGTGTATGGTTATTTGTATACTTTATGGTTTTATCATTTGAGCCTTGTATGGTTATTTGTATACTGTATGGTTGTATCATTTGGGTACTATTTGGTATTTGTTTACTGTATAATTGTATTATTTGGGCACTGTATAGTTGTATTATTTGGGCACTGTATGGTTATTTGTATACTGTACGGTTCTATTATTTGGGCACTGTATAGTTGTATTATTTAGGCACTGTATGGTTATTTGTATACTGTACGGTTCTATTATTTGGGCACTGTATAGTTGTATTATTTAGGCACTGTATGGTTATTTGTATACTGTACGGTTGTATTATTTGGGCACTTTATGATAATATTATTTGGGCACTGTATGGTTATTTGTGTATTATATGGTTGTAGTATTTGGGTAGTGTATGGTTATTTGTATACTTTATGGTTGTATTATTTGGGCACTGTATGGTTGTATTATTTGGGCACTGTATGGTTATTTGTATACTGTATGGTTGTATTATTTGGGCACTGTATGGTTATTTATATACTGTATGGTTGTATTTTTTGGGCATTGTATAGTTTAATTATTTGTATACTTTATGGTTGTATTATTTGGGCACTGTAATATTATTTGTATACTGTATGGTTGTATTTAAGTACTGTATGGTTATTTGTATACTTTTTGGTTGCATTATTTGGTGACTGTACGATAGTATTATTTGGGTACTATATGGTTATTTGTGTATTATATAGTTATATTATTTGGGCAGTGTATGGTTATTTTTTATACTGTATGATAGTATTATTTGGGCATTGTATAATTATTTTTATACTGTATGTATTATTTGGGCCTTGTATGGTTATTTGTATACTGTATGGCTGTATTATTTGGGCACTGTATGGTTATTTGTATACTGTACTGCTGTATTATTTTTGTCACTGTATGGTTATTTGTATACTTTTTGGTTGTATTATTTGGCCACTGTATGATAGTATTATTTGGGTACTGTACGGTTATTTTTATACTGTTTGTATTATTTGGGCACTGTATAGTTGTATTATTTGGGCACTGTATGGTTATTTGTATACTGTATGGTTGTATTATTTGGGCACTGTATGGTTATTTGTATACTGTATGGTTGTATTATTTGGGCACTGTATGGTTATTTGTATACTGTATGGCTGTATTATTCGGGCACTGTATGGTTATTTGTATACTGTATGGCTGTATTATTTGGGCACTGTATGGTTATTTGTATACTGTACGGTTGTATTATTTGGGCACTGTATGGTTATTTGTATACTGTATGGTTGTATTATTTGAGCACTGTATAGTTATTTCTTTACTGTATGGCTGTATTATTTTGGGCACTGTATGGCTATTTGTATACTGTATGATAGTATTATTTGGGCATTGTATGATTATTTTTATACTGTATGTATTTGGGCACTGTATGGTTATTTGTACACTGTATGGTTGTATTTTTGGGGCACTGAATACTTATTTGTTTATTGTATGGTTGTATTTTTTGGGCACTGTATATTTGTATTATATGGGCACCATATGGTTATTTGTATACTGTATGGTTGTATTATTTGGGCACTGTATGATAGTATTATTTGGGTATTATATTTTTTTTTATACTGTATGTTTTATTTGGGCACTGTATGGTTATTTGTAAACTTTATGGTTGTATTATTTGGCCACTGTATAGTTATTTGTATACTGTATGGCTGTATTATTTTGAGCACTGTATGGTTATTTGTATACTGTATGGTTGTATTATTTGGGCACTGTATGGTTATTTGTATACTGTATGGTTGTATTATTTGGGCACTGTTTAGTTATTTGTATACTGTATGGTTGTATTATTTGGGCACTGTATGGTTATTTGTATACTGTATGGCTGTATTATTGGGCACTGTAGGTAGTATAGTTGGGCACTGATGGTAGTCGGTTGGTTGTATTATTTGGGCACTGTATGGTTATTTGTATACTGTTTGGTTTTATTATTTGGGCACTTTATGGTTATTTGTATACTGTATGGTTGTATTATTTGGGCACTGTATGGTTATTTGTATACTGTATGGTTGTATTATTTGGGCACTGTATTTTTATTTGTACACTGTATGGTTGCATTTTTTGGATATTGTATAGTTTAATTATTTGTATACTTTATGGTTGTATTATTTGGGCACTGTATAGTTGTATTATTTGGGCACTATATGGTTATTTGTATACTTTATGGTTGTAATTTTTGGCCACTGTATGATAGTATTATTTGGGTACTATATGGTTATTTGTGTATTATATTGTTATATTATTTGGGCACTGTATGGTTATTTGTGTACTATATAGTTGCATTGGGCACTGTATGGTTATTTCTATACGGTATGGCTGTATTATTTGGGCATTGTCTGGTTATCTGTATACTGTATAATTGTATTATTTGAGCACTGTATGGTTTTTTGTATACTGTATGGTTGTATTATTTGGGCACTGTTTGGTTATTTCTATACTTTAAGGTTGTAATTTTTGGCCACTGTATGATAGTATTATTTGGGTACTATATGGTGATTTGTGTATTATATGGTTGTATTATTTGGGCACTTTATGGTTATTTGTATACTATATGGCTGTATTATTTGGGCACTGTCTGGTTACCTGTATACTGTATGGTTGTATTATTTTGGCACTGTATGGTTATTTGTTTATTGTATGGTTGTATTATTTGGGTACTATATGGTTATTTGTATACTGTATGGTTGTATTATTTGGGCACTGTATGATAGTATTATTTGGGTACTATTTTTTTTTTATACTGTATGTATTATTTGGGCACTGTATGGTTATTTGTATACTGTGTGGTTGTATTATTTGGGCACTGTATTGTTATTTGTATACTGTATGGTTGTTTTATTTGGGCACTGTATGATTATTTGTATACTGTATGGTTGTATTATTTGGGCACTGTATGGTTTTATTTTTTGGGCACTGTATGGTTATTTGTATATTGTATGGTTGTATTATTTTGGCACTGTATGGTTTTTTCTGTACTATATGGTTGTATTATTTGGGCACTGTATGGTTATTTGTATACTTTATGGTTGTATTATTTGGCCACTGTATCGTTATTGGTGTATTATATAGTTGTATTATTTGGGCACTGTATGTTTATTTGTATACTGTACGGTTGTATTATTTGGGCACTGTATGATAGTATTATTTGGGCACTGTATGATAGTATTATTTGGGCACTGTATGGTTATTTGTGTATTATATCGTTATATTATTTGGGCACTTTCTGGTTATTTGTATACTATATGGCTGTATTATTTGGGCACTGTATGGTTATTTGTGTATTATATGGTTGGAGTATTTGGGTAGTGTATAGTTATTTCTATACTGTATGGTAGTATTTTTTGGGCACTGTATGGTTATTTGCTAATAGTATGGTTGTATTATTTGGGCACTGTATGGTTTTTTGTATACTGTATGGTTGTATTATTTTGGCACTGTATTGTTATTTGTATACTGTATGGTTGTATTATTTGGGCACTGTATGTGTGAGGGTGGTTATTTGTATAGTGTATGGTTGTATTATTTGGCCACTGTATGGTTATTTGTGTATTATATGGTTGTAGTATTTGGGCACTGTATTGTTATTTGTATACTGTATGGTTGTATTATTTGGGCACTGTATGGTTATTTGTATAGTGTATGGTTGTATTATTTGGCCACTGTATGGTTATTTGTGTATTATATGGTTGTAGTGTTTGGGTAGTGTATAGCTATTTGTATACTTTATAGTTTTATCATTTGGGCCTTGTATGGTTATTTGTATACTATATGGTTGTATTATTTGGGCACTGTATAGTTGTATTATTTGGGCACTGTATGGTTATTTGTGTACTATATGGTTGTATTATTTGGGCACTGTATGGTTATTTGTATACTGTATGGTTGTATTATTTGGGCACTGTATGGTTATTTATATACTGTATGGTTGTATTTTTTGGGCACTGTATAGTTTAATTATTTGTATACTTTATGGTTGTATTATTTGGGCACTGTAATATTATTTGTGTACTGTATGGTTGTATTTAGGTACTGTATGGTTATTTGTATACTTTTTGGTTGTATTATTTGGTGACTGTATGATAGTATTATTTGGGTACTATATGGTTATTTTTATACTGTATGTATTATTTGGCCACTGTAGGTTTTGTTGTGTTATTTGGGTTGTGTATGGTTATTTGTATACTGTATGGCTGTATTATTTTGGGCACTGTATAGTTATTTGTACGCTGGTTGTATTTTTTGGACACTGTATGGTTGTATTTGGGCACTGTATGGTTATTTGTGTACTGTATGGTTGTATTATTTGGGTACTATATGGTTATTTTTATACTGTATGTATTATTTGGCCACTGTAGGTTTTGTTGTGTTATTTGGGTTGTGTATGGTTATTTGTATACTGTATGGCTGTATTATTTTGGGCACTGTATAGTTATTTGTACGCTGGTTGTATTTTTTGGACACTGTATGGTTGTATTTGGGCACTGTATGGTTATTTGTATACTGTATGGTTGTATTATTAGGGCACTGTATGGTTATTTGTATACTGTATGGCTGTATTATTTGGGTAGTGTATGGTTATTTGTATACTGTTTGGTTATAATATTTGGGCACTGTATGGTTATTTGTATACTATATGGTTGTATTATTTGGTTACTGTATGGTTGTATTGTTTTTTTGCATTCTATAGATTATCATATGGATGGCACCACAATCCAGAATAAGACGGGCTCTGCAGTGATAGTGTACAGTTTCTGCTCCATCACATTGCCACCATTTATTCTGTACTATATGACTATAGCCGGCTAGATCTGTATGTATATGGAGTATAGTATATAACCCCAGAGCAGTAGACTGCACAGCCGCAGATATCGGGGTCGGTCTCATCTATCACCCCGCTGTCGTCTTGTCTTGTAAGACCAAGCAGTTATCGAATAAGTTCGGGGGATTCATTGACAGGTGCGGGTGAGCGGTGATAACCAGTCATTTTATAATACCTTCCAGGGAGATAAATGGGCACCAGGGCCCCGTGTCTCCTCTGACATCAGACTACACAGAGCGCTGGGGGACATCTCCTACTGGTACACATGTAATGCTACCGAAAATGGGTAATAACAGATTAACAGCAAGTAATATGTAAAGCCAAATCACTGAAGAACTCGCAGTAACAGTCATAAGATACAACTATTTATAGCATGACATATACAAATAGGAGGGTAAAAATAAACCCTTTAGGATCAGACAGAACCACGTGAAAGAGTACCATCAGCAAGAGGTTATAGGAGAGTATGTAGGGGTAATATCAATGGTTAGACTCCCAGCAAATCCCCTTAAGGAAGTGGGATCAATACAGCCTAATAACCCGCTATAACCCCACACACAGAATAAGCTCGCCGGAGCGACTTCGTCTGGGGGAATGAAAGACAAAACCGTTCAGGCAAAACATGTGCCAGGGTGTGTGCTTCACTATTGGTCTGCATGGAGTCCCTCTTGATTTTGTATTATGCTTTGTACACCCTACCCCATAATATTAACGGCCACAGAGCCTCCATAATACTGATAGCCCAAGTGCCCCATAATACTAACAGACACAGTACCTCCATATTAGCACTATGGATGTCTGCTGACACAGTTTGCAGTGCCCCCACAATACTGACAGTCAAAGTGCCCCACAATATTGACAACAGTGCCCCCAAATACTGTCAGCCATTGTGCCCAATAATACTGTCAGCCACAGCACTCCTATACTACTGACAGCCACAGTCCCTACATAATAACCCACCTCCACCAATTCTAGATCTTAGCATATGTAAATAGTCGCTGCTCCACTGATTCCAGCACAGTTGGAATTTTCTCTCTAGCCCCCACCATTCCCGAGCAACAAGCGCAGGTGTTTTTGATGCTTGATGTGTTATGTAAGCTCTGTACTGTCAGAAAAGCAGTGTCAGGCAGGAGGCGTGGCTCAGAGCTCCAATCAGAGGCAGCCAGTGTCAGAGCTCAGAATCACACCCCTTGTCTGCTGATGCCTGACTCCGCCCTCCTGACAGGGCAAAGACTAAAAAGCATATCAGGTACCAAAATTAACAGAACTGATTGCTCAGGAATGGTGGGGGCTAGAGAAATAATTCCAACTGTACCAGAGTCAGTGGAGCAGTTTATATTAAATGATGTAAAGAAATGGACTTGTTGGAGGTGGTGAAAGGTCCTCTTTAAGCAACAGTGCCCTGATATAGTTGCAGAGCCCCCATCATTACTACAGTCACAGTGTCCCCATAATACTCACTGCCACAGTGCCAACATAATTGTGTCAGCCACAGTTCCTTAGGGGCCACGTAAAGTATCTCTTCCCAATAGAAGGAGACCAGTACTATAAACAATATATTATAGTTGGGGTCCTGTTACAAATTTTGCATTGGGGCCCAGAAGTTTCATGTTACACCTACGCCTCCTCTCACTCGCAGTCATGCTCCTCGCAACCTTCTCTGTGGCTTTTGTGCCAAATGACAAACTCTGCTCTGCTACACCGCTGTTTATTGCACTCCACATTCACGGTGCCAATTAAATCAATTTGCTTCCCAATAATGTGACCTGAACTGGCTTCAAAGTGAATGAGATATGATCCTGGATTGTCTACAGCCTTCACCCTGACACACTCAATCACATCTCGCCATCTCACTGGCCAACCAATCACTGCCATCCCCATTAACACCCGTATCAGACAAGGCTGCGGCTGCCTGCCATCACGTGTCTGATTAATGCCGATTATCACCATAAGACTGCAGCTAGAGGAAACTGGAGGCCAGCCAATCAAGCTGGTTAAAATCGTATTCCCCTACTTTTAATTCTATCTGTTCCTGGGAAAGCTGAGTAACAACCGGTACGGCAGCCTGGGCTCAATTTTCGTAGTTATTACTATGTAATGTAGCTATATATCAGTTTTTGTATGAGACTACATGAGCAGCGATGTGCATAAACTATATTTGCAACAGTCCAGAAAGCAGTTGGCTGCTCGGTGCCTCTACAGTGGCCACTACAGGGGAAATGTGGTATTACATGCAGTGAAGGTTCATTCTCCAAAAACATGTCAAACTGATCCAAGTATAATTTTATGTGGACATTTGTAGTAGACATTGAATGGGGACTTGTGTTACTGGCACTGTAAGAACATCTTTTCCCACCAGGGGGCAGGTCCTCAGGTGGCCATCTTTTACTATCATTGTATGGGCGGTTTCTGTGGCAGACACTGTATAGGATTTCAGTATCATGTTCTGTATGGGACATCTATGTCTTATATAACAGTGATTCATGGTAAACGACAAAGTCAGCTCTGCTACATCAGTATGCTGCTCTTATGGAAGCTATTCACTGGGATCCAACCTGATTTCCCTGTATGATGCTGACACAGTGTCACATCCCCAGATACACACATGTGACACGTGAAAAGCTCATGTCAGCGACCATTACTATTCTCAGGAAGTAATTATATTCATTTACTTGATTATGTCTCTTAACTACGACGAGACTGAAATGTAGCTCTGAACCGTATACTGAGCGTAGGCGCAGATACCGATCCTTGTGTCCTCTGCTGCTCGCTATATGAGAAAGAGAGACAAACCCCATGGGAGCCGTGATGTCCGCCATAGAAGTGTCCCCATATAGTGTCCCCCATATAGTGTCACTATACTGTGCCGAATATAGATATCATGTCAATTGCTGAAATTAATTTGGACATTGGATGATTTAATTCTGTCTCTGATCTATCTATCTCATATCTATCTCTCTCTCTATCTCATATCTATCTATCTATCTGTCTCATATCTACCTATCTATCTATCTATCTATCTATCTATCTACAGTGCCTTGCGAAAGTATTCAGCCCCCTTGAACTTTTCAACCTTTTGCCACATTTCAGGCTTCAAACATAAAGATATAACATTTAAATTTTTTGGTGAAGAATCAACAAGTGGGACACAATCGTGAAGTGGAATGAAATTTATTGGTTATTTTAAACTTTTGTAAAAAAATAAAAAACTGAAAAGTGGGGCGTGCCAAATTATTTGGCCCCTTTACTTTCAGTGCAGCAAACTCAGTCCAGAAGTTCAGTGAGGATCTCTGAATGATCCAATGTTGTCCTAAATGACTGATGATGATAAATATAATCCACCTGTGTGTAATCAAGTCTCCGTATAAATGCACCTGCTCTGTGATAGTCTCAGGGTTCTGTTTAAAGCGCAGAGAGCATCATGAAGACCAAGGAACACACCAGGCAGGTCCGTGATACTGTTGTGGAGAAGTTTAAAGCCGGATTTGGATACAAAAAGATTTCCCAAACTTTAAACATCCCAAGGAGCACTGTGCAAGCGATCATATTGAAATGGAAGGAGTATCAGACCACTGCAAATCTACCAAGACCCGGCCGTCCCTCTAAACTTTCATCTCAAACAAGGAGAAGACTGATCAGAGATGCAGCCAAGAGGCCCATGATCACTCTGGATGAACTGCAGAGATCTACAGCTGAGGTGGGAGAGTCTGTCCATAGGACAACAATCAGTCGTACACTGCACAAATCTGGCCTTTATGGAAGAGTGGCAAGAAGAAAACCATTTCTCAAAGATATCCTAGCATATAAGTTTGCCACAAGCCACCTGGGAGACACCAAACATGTGGAAGAAGGTGCTCTGGTCAGATGAAACCAAAATCCAACTTTTTGGCCACAATGTAAAACGATATGTTTGGTGTAAAAGCAACACAGCTCATCCCCCTGAACACACCATCCCCACTGTCACACATGGTGGGGGCAGCATCATGGTTTGGGCCTGCTTTTCTTCAGCAGGGACAGGGAAGATGGTTAAAATTGATGGGAAGATGGATGGAGCCAAATACAGGACCATTCTGGAAGAAAACCTGTTGGAGTCTGCAAAAGACCTGAGACTGGGACGGAGATTTATCTTCCAACAAGACAATGATCCCAAACATAAAGCAAAATCTACAATGGAATGGTTCACAAATAAACGTATCCAGGTGTTAGAATGGCCAAGTCAAAGTCCAGACCTGAATCCAATCGAGAATCTGTGGAAAGAGCTGAAAACTGCTGTTCACAAACGCTCTCCATCCAACCTCACTGAGCTCCAGCTGTTTTCCAAGGAAGAATGGGCAAGAATTTCAGTCTCTCGATGTGCAAAACTGATAGAGACATACCCCAAGCGACTTGCAGCTGTAATCGCAGCAAAAGGTGGCGCTACAAAGTATTAACTTAAGGGGGCCGAATAATATTGCACGCCCCACTTTTCAGTTTTTTATTTTTTACAAAAGTTTGAAATATCCAATAAATTTCGTTCCACTTCACAATTGTGTCCTACTTGTTGTTGATTCTTCACCAAAAAAATTTAAATTTTATATCTTTATGTTTGAAGCCTGAAATGTGACAAAAGGTTGAAAAGTTCAAGGGGGCCGAATACTTTCGCAAGGCACTATATCTATCTATCTATCTATCTATCTATCTATCTATCTATCTATCTATCTCATATCTATCTATCTCATATCTATCTATCTATCTATCTATCTTATCATATCTATCTATCTATCTTATCATATCTATCTATCTCATATCTATCTATCTATCTATCTATCTCATATCTATCTATCTATCTATCTATCTATCTATCTATCTATCTATATCTATCTATCTCATATCTATCTATCTATCTATCTATATCATATCTATCTATATATCTATCTACTGTTTCATAATTATCTAATATTTTGTAATATACAGTATTCTATTTTAATGTTTTTTTGCCTTTGCCTTGTAGTTCCTGCAAGAATCATTTCCTACCCTAACACCACACTGGCCACGCAAGGTCAAAAGAAGGAGATGAACTGCACGGCCCATGGTGAGAAGCCCATCATAGTGCGCTGGGAGAAGGAGGACCGCATGATAAATGTCCCCGAGATGTCCCGCTACCAAGTGTCCACCAAGGAGGTGGGGGACGAGGTGCTGTCTATACTGCAGGTACGGTAATGGTGTGGATAAGTGATATCCCTGTCATCTGCAATCTGATTTCTTGTGTAGTGGATGGAGGTGTCAGGTCCTTCAGAGATGGGTGCTGGCTCCTCCAGAGATATTTCCGCACTTGTCTGCAGTTATCTGAGGTTTATTCCTTCACACATCTCTTACTACTATATTCTCTGCAGATTTTGCCCACTGTCCGGGAGGATTCAGGGTTTTTTTCATGTCATGCCATTAATTCTTTTGGAGAAGATCGAGGAATCATCCAGCTCACAGTACAAGGTACGTAGAAGGAGATGTCCGAGGTATAGTCTGGAAGGATTCAGTTCATTGATATTGACCATAAAGGCTTGATGCAGTGTATACTGGAATCAAATATTAGTAGATCTGGTGTAGTATAAGTGTTGGGGAATTGCCAATAAAGCAATTCCCCAGTAGCTGCTGCTGGAACCGGGGAGGAAGGGGAATGACGGAGACAGTGAGTCCTGATGCTACCCATCCCCTGTCCTTACCTACTTGCCTCAACTACCCTAAGTGGTAGAGGACAACTGGGCGACGGTCCCTTCTTAGATACAAGTGAATACACAAAACGTAGACAAGACAAACAAACAGGAGCGGGTAAGCAAGAGAGCCAAGGGTCAGAACCAGTCGGGCAGCAAAGTACAAAATCAGAACCAGAAGAATAGTCAAAGGGAAAAGCAAGGTCAGAATATAGATATCAGAGGAAACAGTATAACGCTAGCATGCTCAGAGAGACTAATAGCAAGCAACTAAGAGAGGGCGGGAAAACTATATAAAGGGTATCAGGAATCCCCAGGTTTCATTGGCAAGGAAGGATGTCAATCAAAAGAGCACCAAATGTTAACTCTTTAGAAACCAGAGGAACTCAGAGCCCTGGCTGGACTGGCACACTGCAACGAATGCTCAGCTGTGCTAAAACAGCAGAGACCCAGGAGCAGAGGATCATAAATGGACACACCTCCTGTGCAGTAGCATGCGGCCGGAGGATGGCGCAGAATTCTGAATGTACAAAGATGTTACAATAAGACTGTCTGACTATTAGTAGATCTGGTGTAGTGTAAGACTGTCTGACTATTAGTAGATCTGGTGTAGTGTAAGACTGTCTGACTATTAGTAGATCTGGTGTAGTCTAAGACTGTCTGACTATTAGTAGATCTGGTGTAGTGTAAGACCGTCTGACTATTAGTAGATCTGGTGTAGTATAAGACCGTCTGACTATTAGTAGATCTGGTGTAGTCTAAGACCGTCTGACTATTAGTAGATCTGGTGTAGTGTAAGACCGTCTGACTATTAGTAGATCTGGTGTAGTATAAGACCGTCTGACTATTAGTAGATCTGGTGTAGTATAAGACTGTCTGACTATTAGTAGATCTGGTGTAGTGTAAGACTGTCTGACTATCGGCGCCCCCTAACGATGGCTGCAGGCAGGGGAACGTTATCATTTAACCCCTTGTATAGTTCCAAGCATTCTAAGCATGTCTCATTTCTACACCAGAACCTCCAGACCCTCCAGAAATTGAGATACGAGAAGTGAAAGCTCGAAGCATCGCCCTCCGCTGGACTATGGGGTTTGATGGCAACAGTCCAATCACAGGCTACGATATTGAATGCAAAAACAAATCAGGTATCAGTATTGTCACCTGGTGGCGCTCACAGGATGGTTACATGTATAGCAAGAATATTGTACTCTGGTGTCATCTGCTGGCCATGAGTGGTACTGCATCATCCTTACAGAATGTATAGTATTCCCTGTGTGGGGATTTTATATACACTCCGCTATTCCTACATTATTGTTTTTTGCTACTTGATTTAGCTCCAGGGTCCAAATTTTTGAAGCCGCCCACCTTAATACTATGTATAATTTTTTATTATTATTTTTTTATTGTATAGATATCTTTGTACTTTTTATACTACAATTGTACAAGTAATAATTGGACAACTATTAAATTGCACTATAAATGGCTACTAACAATCGACATAATTCTGGATCATTCCTAGGCCCTGGGCATCAGGACGTTGTGGTCAGAATACTTGGGCATGGGTCAGGGGTGGGGCTTATACCTACCTAATGTGCTGTACAAGGGACATATACCTGCCCCTAACTCCTATCTGTAGAGAGCAGGGATCAGACTGCAGTGTTAAAGGGGTGGTGGGGGCAGGGGGGTAACTAGCAAAGACTGGGCCCCTTTCCCGGCCTCCACATACACTGTAATGTCCCACAGTGGCCCCTACACACAGTATAATGTCCCATAGCAGCCCCTGCACACAGTATAATGTCCCATAGTGGCCCCTCCACACAGTATAATGTCCCATAGTGGCCCCTCTACACAGTATAATGTCCCATAGTGGCCCCTCCACACAGTATAATGTCCCATAGCAGCCCCTGCACACAGTATAATGTCCCATAGTGGCCCCTCCACACAGTATAATGTCCCATAGTGGCCCCTCTACACAGTATAATGTCCCATAGTGGCCCCTCCACACAGTATAATGTCCCATAGTGGCCCCTGCACACAGTATAATGTCCCATAGTGGCCCCTCCACACAGTATAATGTCCCACAGAGACTCCTCCACACAGTATAATGTCCCATAGAGGCCACTCCACACAGTATAATGTCCCATAGTGGCCCCTCAATACAGTATAATGTCCCACAGAGACCCCTCCACACATTATAATGTCCCATAGCAGATCCACTACACAGTATAATGTCCCATTGCGGCCCCTCCACACAGTATAATGTCCCATAATGGCCCCTCCACACAGTATAATGTCCCATAGTGGCCCCTCAATACAGTATAATGTCCCACAGAGACCCCTCCACACATTATAATGTCCCACAGAGACCCCTCCACACAGTATAATGTCCCATAGCAGATCCACTACATAGTATAATGTCCCATTGCGGCCCCTCCACACAGTATAATGTCCCATAGTGGCCCATATGGTGCAAATATTACAAAAATTTCAGGTTCAACAGAACCTGAAATTTTTGGGGTTCACCACTCACAAACCATTATTATACTCAGGGTTCTCTTCAGCTCCCAGATTATAATGATCGGAGGCTCCTGGGCTCCAGTGCGGGTCTTCGGGCCTCTCTTCAATGATGTCACAGACGTGGGATACACCAGCATCATTATGCATTGTGATGCCGCATAGGGCCCCCTGGAGGGCTTAAGGGGAAGCTGAGATAGCCGTGGCAGGAGTGGGGACCGGTCTTTTACCTGCTGGTAATGGCTTATTTAAAAAAAAAAAAGCAGCAAGGGTCCCTAAGGACACGGGCCCCATAGCAGCCTTTGCGGCTCCTACAGTTGTCGTTCCTCCACTAGGCTGTAGTGTAGCTGTACTGCTGTGTCACACACTATGTTACTGCAGGCTCAGCATCTGTGCACATATAGATTAGCAGTAAAGCCGAGCCGCGTCTCCCTGGATAATCCCATATAGGTCAAGCCTACCCAAACACTGTGCAGCGGGCCATAGCATTACTCTAAGAACATTTCCATCATTTGCTTCAATTTTGCTTTAATAATATAGATTTTTGTAACAACTTTATTAATATGTCCTGATGATAACAAATTTTGGTACTACATACACAAGTCCATGGCCGTCCAGTAGAACCTACAGAGGATGTGTCCCCCCTCCTCCTGACATGTCTGCTGTAGTAAATACTTGTATGCCCCAGATCTGGAGCGTCCTTACTGATATCTCTGTGCTGTTCCTCTGTTATTCCTCTTAGAAATGTATGAATATATTGACAACTGGTTCTTGCCGCTCTCTGTGTCATAGTGGGCGTGTGTGGGGACTAGAGATGGGTGAACCTCATAAGATTCATTTTGCGAATACTCCGGGGTCTGAAGAGATTCCTGAGTGATGAACCCTAAAATTCTTAGATTCATCTGAACCTGAGATTTTTTGAAAGTTTGTAACAAAGCAGGGTCCTTGTAAACCGGTTCACTCATCTCTAGTAGGGACAAAGCCAGTGAGTCATCAATATATTCATTTCCAGGAGGAATTATAGAGGAACAGCACAATGCAGGATTCTAAGAAAAAGGCATGCTCCATGACATATTTACTTACACAGACTTATGGGGAGAGCTGGAAAGTCATCTTTAATATCGAATGGGGTAAAAGCAGGTTACAGGACGCCGCCCTACAGTATTATTATACACAAGCACTGCAACCCAGCACATGACCAAGTCAGCTCTGCTACATCTGTGCCTCAGGCAGAAGATCCCTCACCTGCCAGCATGTATGTCGTCCTGTATTGTGGAGACGTCTCAGCTTTTGCTTTGTCACTGAATCTTTTCTTCCTTATTCCCTTTAACAAGACTCGTGGGACTCCGTCCAGAGAACCAAAGACGTCTCACCTCAGCTAAACCAGGCCACCATCATCGACCTTCACCCGTCCTCCACCTACAACATCCGCATGTATGCAAAAAACCATATAGGCAAGAGCGAAGCCAGCAACGAGCTCACCATTACTACAGAGGAAGCAGGTAAGGGTATGGCTGCCAGGAGGTGTTACCAGAGTGTGCATGGCTGCAGAGGCCTTAGCCTCAAATAGTTCTCCAGGACTCAGATATTGATGGTCTATCCACAGGGTGGGTCATCAATACCACATCAATACAGGTCTGACTTCCAGCACCCCAGCAATCAGCTTACTTAAAGGGGTTTTCCATGCTTAAAGGGGTTGTGTCTTAAAGGACATCTATTCCCTATTCACAGGGATAAAAGCATTACGTACAAAGACCTAATACTTCTCACAGCTGAGGGTTTGCTGCCGTTGTATCCAGTGTGTGAGGTGAACAGGCTGGATGCCAGGCTGATACATTGTCCCTGCACTGATACATTGTCACGCATCATCAGGGCTGAAGAGAGACTTCTCCTGCTGTTGTATTAGAGGATTCTCCAGACTAGATACAGCTGTAACAAACCCTCAGCGCTGAGAACTATTACATCTGTATGTGGGCTATGACATCACCGGGCGGCACCCGGACCTGCAGGTGGAAACAAGTGTAGCCCGGCAATCGGCGGTGAGTCGTGCACACCCTGACAGTCATGTAATAGCAGCCCACGGGTTTACATGCATCGGTTTTATGGTTGTCTCCTTCTTCTTACATTCTCCTTATAGTGGGGCTTGTGTTTTGCTGGATGAGCTGTAGTCTTTATTGGTACCATGCTGGGGTACCAGCAACGTTTTGAACACTTTTAATTCCATTTTTAGGGAGGTGGGTGAGCAAAAAAATGGCAATTTTTACGGCATTTACTGTATGGGAAAAATAATGCAATATTTAATATTTTGAACATTTTGGTGACACCGATTTATGGTTATTATTTACAATAATAGAAAATAATAAATATAAAAAAAGGTCGGATTATTAAGGTGGCAGAACTTGGGGCCTTTACTGCTGCCATGACAACTCCTAAGGCCGGGGCCCCACATGGCCGGGGCATCAACTCTAGCGAATCCCATCCACACAGTGCAGGAAAATACGTGCAGCGGAAAACCCTGCGATTTCCAATACAGGGCGAAATGGCTGGAATTGGAATTATTGGTGATCCCGGATGTTGCAGGCGGGTGTCAGCTGTCAGGTACAGCCATGTGGTCAGATCAATTAGTAAAATTGGATGTGCAGTTTTTTATATGTGAACCTTTTAGCAGTCAACACTGCCACCTAGTGGTGAGATTAGGAAACTGCAGGACTACCATGAAAGTAAAGCCGCTTGTGATTGGAGGAGACTCTGCAGAATGCACTGTGAGTTTTCCTACGGTTTTGCATTATAATCTATAAATTCTTTGCTCTTTTTTCCCTAGCACCGGACGGCCCGCCTCAGGAGGTGCAGCTGGATCCAGTGTCCTCGCAGAGTATCAGGGTCACCTGGAAGGTGAGTCGCCCAAACAGCGATGGCGAAAAAACATTTGTGATGATGAAACAAGAAGTAACTAAAAAGTTGTAGCCCTGCGTTGTCCTCGAGGGGGTGAAGTTCTTATTTATGAAGGGGAATGAGCCAATTGCTTTGGGCATTTAGTTTTGTAACCATCGAGGGGCATCACAAATATAAGCCGGTCACCTCCGCAGGCTCTGCTCTAAGGGGCCACAGCAAGCGAAATGTAGATCACACCAAAAAGTGTCACCGCCTAGCATAGTATAGCCAAAAACATCCACTCTATGTCTCATCGACCCTGCACTGAGGGGATCTTAGTGAGGGGGTGAGCAGATATAGTGGCTTGCAAAAGTTTTCACACCCCTGAACTCTTTCACATTTTCTCACAACCACAAACTTAAATGTTTCATTGGGATTTTCAGTGATAACCAACACAAAGTATCAGATAATTGTGAAGTGGAAGGAAAATGATACAAGGTTTCATCAAATAAAAATCTGAAAAGTGTGATGTGCAAAAGTCTTCAGCCCCCTATAGCAATACTTTGTAGAGCCGCCTTTCACTGCAGTTCCAGCTGCAAGTCTTTTGGGCTCTGTCTCTACCAGCTTTGCACATCTAGAGATGAGATTTCTGCCCCTTCTTCTTCTTTGCAGCCAGATTGGATGGAGCGTCTGTGAGCAGCAATTTTCATGTCTTGCTACAGATGCTCAAATGGGATTTAGGTCTGGGCTGTGACTGGGCCAGTCTAACACCGGAATATTCTGTGATCTAAACCATTCCCCTGTAGCTCGGGCTGGAGGTTTGGGATCATTGTCTTGCTGGAAGATAAATCTCCGTCCCAGTCTCAGGTCTTTTGCAGCCTCCAACAAGTTTTCTTCCAAGATCGCCCTGTATTTAGCTCCATCCATCTTCCCATCACCTCTGAGCAGCTTCCCTGTCCCCCCAGCATGATGCTGCCCCCTATGTGTCACAGTGGGGATGACGGTGTGTTCAGGGGGATGAGCAGGGTTACTTTCCCCCCACATATAGCGCTTTGCATTTAGGTCTCCTCTGACCAGAGCACCTTCTTCCACATGTTTGCTGTGTCCCCTATATGGCTTGTGTCCATAAACTGCAGACGCCACTTCTTATGTCTTTCTTATAACAATGGTTTTCTTCTTGCCTCTTCCATAAAGGCCGGATTTGTGCAGTGCACGACTTCTAGTTGTCCTATGGACAGACTCTCCCTGTACCTGAGCTGTGGATTTCTGCAGCTCCTCCACAGTGACCATGGGCCTCTTGGCTGCTTCTCTGACCAGTAATCTCCTTGCTCGATCTTGTCAGTTTAGGTGGTCGGCCATGTCTTGGTAGGGTTGTAGTTGTAGAATTCTTTTTCCATTTTTGGATGATGGATTGAACAGTGCTCCTTGGGATGCTCAAAGCTTGGGATATGTTTTTATAACCTAACCCTGCTTTAAACTTCTCCACAACTTTATCTCTGACCTGTCTGGTGAGTTCCTTGGTCTTCATGATAGTAGTATAATGTACCGTGTTAGCCATTGAAAGTAGTGGAAGAGTGAAGACATCAGGCGATACCTTTTAGAGGCTAACTGAGTATATTTATAAGTAAGCTTTCAGGAGTACTCGCTCCCTTCATCAGACATGGTGTTCATGATGCTGTTTGTTCACTAGTGTTCTCTAACAAACCACTGAGGCCTTCACAGAACAGGGGTATATACTGGGACTAAATTACACAGCCGGACTCTATTAACGCATTAAGTGACTTCTGAAGGCAATTGTGTGCACTGGATTTTATTTAGGGGTATCAGAGTACAGAGGGGTGAAGACTTTTGCATGTCACACTTTTCAGATTTTTATTTGATTACATTTTTGAAAACCATGTATCATTTTCCATCCACTTCACAATTATCTCCTACTTTGTGTTGGTTATCACTTAAAATCTCAATAAAATACATTTAAGTTTGTGGTTGTAAGGCGAAAAAATGTGAAAAAGTTCAAGGGGTATGAATAGTTTTGCAAGGCACTGTATATCTCAACAGATAGGAAGATAAATACAGGAATATGTGAGGGTGAGAGCTGCATGACAGGAGTGCTACAGTATATCATTTGAACACCATATGAGCATTATATAGTGACAGTTGATGTTTATTTATGGTTGTGTATTTTAAGCACTATATGGTGGTATTGTTTAAGCATTATATCACTATATGGTGGTATTATTTGATCAATATATGGCAGTATTATTTGAGGTGTCTATGGTGGCATTATTTGAGAATTGTTTGGTATCATTTGAGCACTACATGGCGTTATTATTTGAGCACTGTATTGTGGTATCATTTGAGCAGTGTATGGTGGCATTATTTGAGCAATATATGGTGGTATTATTTGAGCAGTATATGGTGGTATTATTTGAGCAATGTATGATGGTATTATTTGAGCTGTATATGGTGGCATTATATGAGCACTGTATGATGGTATTATTTGAGCTGTATATGGTGGCATTATATGAGCACTGTATGATGGTATTATTTGAGCTGTATATGGCAGCATTATTTGAACTCTATAGGCGTTATTTGAGCTGTTTTGGTGGTATTATTTGAGTACTATAAGTTGGCATTGTTTGAGCATGATATGTCAGTATTATTTGAGCACTATATGATATTATTATCTGAACACTTTATGGCTGTTTTATTTGAGTACTACATAGTGGTATTATTTGAGCTCCAGGTAGTGGTGTTAGTTGAGCACTGTATAGAGGTATTATTTGAACGTATTTGAACACTATGCTGGTATAGGCTATTGTTATTTAAACACTTTATGGCACTGTTATGTGATCACTATATGGCAGTATTATTTGAGCACTGTATGTAGACAATACTCACTCCCATTCAATTTTTTGGGTTTTTTTTTAATATAAGGCCCCCAAGAAGCACCTGCAGAATGGAATCATCCGCGGTTACCAGATCGGCTTCCGTGAGTACAGCACCGGCGGCAACTACCAGTTTAATATAATCACTGTGGACACCACCGGGGACAGCGAGGTGTATACTCTGGATAACCTTAAGAAATTCACCCAGTATGGAGTAGTCGTGCAGGCATCTAACCGGGCCGGGACAGGGCCATCGTCTCAGGAAATCATCACCACAACGCTAGAGGATGGTAAGGGGAGCGACCATAACTGTAGTGTGAAGAGTCAGATCTCTGCACTACTGCACCATTGTATGATAAATCTCTTACTAATATTTGCTCCTCCATGCTTTACACTGCAGCTAAGTTTGTTCACATTGACTAATATCTATGCACACGCTCAACAAAAAGTCAGGACACGGTGAGCGGACACGATGAGCGGTGCCAGAGATGTATTTCAGACTAGACAATGCAGCTTGTTCGCTGGAGAGGGGACATTTATTTTATGTGTTGTCATTTCAGTTCCCAGCCGCCCCCCAGAGAATGTCCAGGCAGCTGCAACCTCGCCAGAGACAATAACTATCTCATGGTCGACCCCTTCCAAAGAAGCCCTCAATGGCATCCTCCAGGGGTTCAGGGTTATCTTCTGGGCAAATCTTCTAGACGGAGGTAAGGGGGAAAAATATATTGAGGCTTGGAGTGAACGTTCTTCCGCGAACACATTTTTTTTTGGTCCCATTAACTGTGTTTATTATCTTCTGAATATATATATATATATTTATGGCTCTGATACAGAGCACCAAATACTCTGCATGGACAAAGAATTAACAAATAAAATTCTTGCGACCTACAGCCACCACTAGAGGGAGCTTGGGGGCTTACTGTATACTGTCTGTACACCGAGATCAACAATAAAACTCTACGCAGTAGACTCATCTCCCACTAGTGGTGACTGTTAGTAGTGAGAGTTAACGCTGCATACAGGGGATTTGGAACTCTGTATCAAGAAAAGGGAGCTTGGACTGATATAAAGACATATTAAGATAATAATCCACACAGAATTTTAAGCCTAAAAATGGGCTACATAGGTTTTTCTATGAATGTGTTATAGGGTATCTTATGCAAAATGAGTCAGAACTGCCATACCAGGCACAGCCATGGATAAGAGTGGCGCTGTTGTGGGGAAAAAGAAATTAGAAAATACTTCAGATCTTCTAAACCCTTCCAGTGCATTTCTGTGAGACGCAGCCTGCACCTCTCTGCAGATCATCACATACTGGCTGCAGTGATACACAGAGTAGCCCACAAGTGTTAGATCCCCAAGTGTCAGACCCGCAAGTGTCAGACCCAATAGTATCAGACCCACAAGTATCAGACTCACAAGTATCAGACTCACAAGTGTCAGACCCACAAGTATCAGACTCACAAGTATCAGACTCACAAGTGTCAGACCCACAAGTATCAGACCCACAAGTATCAGACTCCCAAGTATCAGACCCGCAAGTGTCAGACCCACAAGTATCAGACCCACAAGTATCAGACCCGCAAGTATCAGACCCACAAGTATCAGACCCACAAGTATCAGACCCACAAGTATCAGACCCACTAGTATCAGACCCACAAGTATCAGACCCACAAGTATCAGACCCACTAGTATCAGACCCACAAGTATCAGACTCACAAGTATCAGACCCACAAGTATCAGACCCACAAGTATCAGACTCACAAGTATCAGACCCACAAGTATCAGACCCGCAAGTGTCAGACCCACAAGTATCAGACTCCCAAGTATCAGACTCACAAGTATCAGACCCACAAGTATCAGACTCACAAGTATCAGACCCACAAGTATCAGACCCCCAAGTATCAGACCCACTAGTGTCAGACCCACAAGTATCAGACCCACAAGTATCAGACTCACAAGTATCAGACCCACAAGTATCAGACCCACAAGTATCAGACCCACAAGTATCAGACTCCCAAGTATCAGACCCGCAAGTGTCAGACCCACAAGTATCAGACCCCCAAGTATCAGACCCGCAAGTGTCAGACCCACAAGTATCAGACCCACAAGTATCAGACCCACAAGTATCAGACTCACAAGTATCAGACCCACAAGTATCAGACCCACTAGTATCAGACCCACTAGTATCAGACCCACAAGTATCAGACTCCCAAGTATCAGACCCACAAGTATCAGACCCACAAGTATCAGACCCACTAGTATCAGACCCACAAGTATCAGACTCACAAGTATCAGACCCACAAGTATCAGACCCACAAGTATCAGACCCACAAGTATCAGACCCACAAGTATCAGACTCACAAGTATCAGACCCACAAGTATCAGACTCCCAAGTATCAGACCCACAAGTGTCAGACCCACAAGTATCAGACCCACAAGTATCAGACTCACAAGTATCAGACCCACAAGTATCAGACCCACAAGTATCAGACCCCCAAGTATCAGACCCGCAAGTGTCAGACCCACAAGTATCAGACTCCCAAGTATCAGACCCGCAAGTGTCAGACCCACAAGTATCAGACCCACAAGTATCAGACCCACAAGTATCAGACCCACAAGTATCAGACTCACAAGTATCAGACTCACAAGTATCAGACCCACAAGTATCAGACCCACTAGTATCAGACCCGCAAGTATCAGACCCACAAGTATCAGACCCACAAGTATCAGACTCACAAGTATCAGACCCACTAGGATCAGACTTGCAGGTATCAGACTCACAAGTATCAGACTCACAAGTATCAGACTCACAAGTATCAGACTCACAAGTATCAGACCCACAAGTATCAGACCCACAAGTATCAGACCCACAAGTATCAGACCCACTAGTATCAGACCCACAAGTATCAGACCCACTAGTATCAGACCCACAAGTATCAGACCCACTAGGATCAGACTCACAGGTATCAGACCCACAAGTATCAGACCCCCAAGTATCAGACCCACAAGTATCAGACCCACAAGTATCAGACCCACAAGTATCAGACCCACAAGTATCAGACCCACAAGTATCAGACTCACAAGTATCAGACCCCCAAGTATCAGACCCCCAAGTATCAGACCCCCAAGTATCAGACCCACAAGTATCAGACCCACAAGTATCAGACCCACAAGTATCAGACTCACAATTATCAGACCCACAAGTATCAGACCCCCAAGTATCAGACCCCCAAGTATCAGACCCACAAGTATCAGACTCACAAGTATCAGACCCACAAGTATCAGACTCACAAGTATCAGACTCACAAGTATCAGACCCACAAGTATCAGACTCACAAGTATCAGACCCACAAGTATCAGACCCACAAGTATCAGACCCACAAGTATCAGACTCACAAGTATCAGACTCACAAGTATCAGACCCACAAGTATCAGACCCGCAAGTATCAGACCCAATAGTATCAGACCCACAAGTATCAGACCCACAAGTATCAGACCCGCAAGTATCAGACCCACAAGTATCAGACCCACAAGTATCAGACCCACAAGTATCAGACCCACAAGTATCAGACCTGCCTCCTTATTGTTCTATTTCTTTGTTTCAGAACTTGGTGAAATAAAAAATGTCACCACAACCCAACCATTACTGGAGCTGGACGGACTGGAGAAGTATACCAACTACAGCATCCAGGTGCTGGCCTTCACACGGGCTGGCGATGGGGTCCGCAGCGAGCAGATATTTGTCAGAACCAAAGAGGATGGTAAGAGCCACAAAGTGAGGAGAGACCCTCTGGACAAAGCGATTATCTCCTCAGTGCAGAAGGTTGCACCCTGCCGAAAGTGACAGAGCAATTAGCATGTAGCCTGCAGCCAAGTGTCAGAAGTCTCACAGGGTGCGATAGTCTGCAGACAATTAGAGCTTAATGGGGTGGATGAGGACAATTGTGGCCCATAGCAGAAGTCACATGACAGATGTCATTTATAGTGACCTCTAAGGCTCCTCCTGTAGGTTTTTTTTGTTAATAAAGCTTGACTTTTGCATCATGAAATGCTCTATACAAGGAGGTGACTAGAAATGGCCCCATAGAAAACTATGGAATCTCCACCAAATATTCCTGAACAAGAACATTTACTAGCTTTGTGTGACCTTAAGGTGAAAAAATTAGAACTACGCCGACAAGTGACCCCTCACATTACAGGGCTAGAAATAACATAGTAAACAGTTAAATACTGATGTGGGTTACCCCAGACCAAATGCCTAAATTATCAGACCCCAGACCACACCCCTAATTTATCAGACCCCAGACCACACCCCTAATTTATCAGACCCCAGACCACACCCCTAATTTATCAGACCCCAGACCAGACCCCTAATTTATCAGACCCCAGACCAAATGCCTAAATTATCAGACCCCAGACCACACCCCTAATTTATCAGACCCCAGACCACACCCCTAATTTATCAGACCCCAGACCACACCCCTAATTTATCAGACCCCAGACCACACCCCTAATTTATCAGACCCCAGACCACACCCTAAATTTATCAGACCCCCAGACCACACCCCTAATTTATCAGACCCCAGACCAGACCCCTAATTTATCAGACCCCAGACCAGACCCCTAATTTATCAGACCCCAGACAACACCCCTAATTTATCAGACCCCAGACCACACCCTAAATTTATCAGACCCCAGACCAGACCCCTAAATTTATCAGACCCCAGACCACACCCCTAATTTATCAGACCCCAGACCAGACCCCTAATTTATCAGACCCCAAACCAGACCCCTAAATTATCAGACCCCAGACAACACCCCTAAATTATCAGACCCCAAACCACACCCCTAAATTATCAGACCCCAAACCAGACCCCTAAATTATCAGACCCCAGACCAGACCCCTAAATTATCAGACCCCAGACCAGACCCCTAAATTATCAGACCCCAGACCAGACCCCTAAATTATCAGACCCCAGACCAGACCCCTAAATTATCAGATCCCAGACTAGAGGCTGGAGCTCCATGTAAATAAGGGCACACAGGCCCCCTCTTGTCACTCCTGGAGGGGGTTCTAGCCATCAGACCCCAGGTGCCCACCTCCTCACATGCGCCATCTGGTGGGCACCTGCACTGAAATCACTGCCAGGAAAGTGTAACAAATAATGATAAATCTGGATGTGACGATGGCTCCTCCCGCACCACATCCGCTCTCAGGACAGTGGCGAGGATGGTGTAAAAACAACATTTGGACAAATTTTAATCTGTGTTTTAAAAGTTGCAGATCCGAGATCAGCTACTTTTTAATGCCATTTATCTGACATAGGGGTAAAATAAATGTGCCCCTTTTGTGTTTTCAGTTCCTCAACAAGTAAGGCTGTGTTCACACCTGTGTTGGTGTCTCCGCACTTATCAATTTCTGTGATCCGCCTAAAGATGGTAAAAACTGAACGGGTCATTGATTTCAATGGGTTTATAAAATGGCGTCAGATATAGGAGCAGATAGGATATTGCAGAATGGGGCCCCTTGATGTACGGTTGATGCCACCACACCCTTGGACAGAGGGCATAGAGCTTACAGCCTTCACCAGTCCAATGTAGAAAAGAAAGACTTGAGCTGGTGGATGTTTCCCACATGTCTGGCCCTTCTCATGGGCCCCATAGTGGCTATTCCTCTGTAATATATACCCCATGCATTCATAGTGATCCCAAAACTGACCAGTTCCCTTCAGCTCATTGTTCACACTTGTCTGCTGCAGTATTTTACCCAGACAAGTCTCCCGTGAAGATGGCCTGCAACCACCACTAGGGGGAGATTGCTGCATATAAATTTATATTGTGTCTACTGACAACAGAGAAAGCTGTAGAAAAATGTCTGCAGTGAGCACCCCCTAGTGGTGGCTGCTGGAATGTCCCAATTTACTTCTATGGCTTAGTGAAAGAAAACGCTATATTAGCATTATTTATGGGGCCATTTCGCTGTTAGGAGGCAGCTGGCTGACATTATTGTTCTGACGGTCACTCAGGCTCTGTTCACATCTGCATCGGAAGCTTTGTCACAGATTACATCAGATTTGATAGAAAAAAAATAAAGCAGCATGCAGCACTATTTTCTTCAGTAAAATGACAGATACCACAACAGGACCTGGAGCAGAATTTCGTTATATCTGCTCCTATAAAAGAATAACAGAATTAAATGTAAATTTCGGTCACATTTGTTTTAAAAAATTTTTACTGGAATAATTCTGGAATTTTGTACATCATCTAAATATAGGAAAAATATTATTTTTAGAATTATTTTGAATATATATAATTTAATTATTATTCTAATAGCTATATAAATATTATTACTATTATTTTATCACATTTTATTCAGATTTTTCTTTACATTAAAAAATATATACCAATGAAGAAGTATAGAGAAAAGCAAGGGAAAAAAAATGGTCACAAATAAATCCTAAAACACCAGTGATAATACCAGTACCGGCCACCAGGGGGAGCCAACATTCCATTAAAAGTATGTACTGTAATAATATAGGTGATAGCTCTGCTATAGGTTGTAATTCGTCTGCAGCCTATAGATTATCCTTGAGTCACTTCATATATGTGCCCAGAAAACGACTGAGACGCCGGGGGCTCTACACGTGGTGACCACCATAGAAGTCAATGACAATTTCACATACCATAATTATGAGACTTGTCCCTTTTCTTCAGCCTAGCCCAGATGTTGTACACTCTGATAGTAGTATAATGTACCGTGTTAGTCATTGAAAGTAGTAGAAGAGTGAAGAAATCAGGCGATACCTTTTAGAGGCTAACTGAGTATATTTCATAGTAAGCTTTCGAGAGTGCTAGCTCTCTTCATCAGACATGGTGTTATGCAAGAATCTGAAAATTCACAGAGTTTTTTATACCCTAAAGACATGGACCTTCAAATGCAATCTAAGTAGAGAAGTTATTTACAACCGGTCAAAAAATAAACAATCTGGAAACTTCTGGGGCGTGACGGAGGGATCAGTAATTCTTGCTGTTATCTGTTTGCTATCAGGAGGTGATTTGTGTCCCTCACAGTTCATACATAGTGTGACATGAAGCTGGCATGAATATTAAGTCCAAATTGCAGAGTTTTAAATTTTTGCATTAACTTATATTCCCATTCCTTTCATTCCCTCTGCGTCTTAAAATGTCCCATTAAAACTACAACCCGCAAATCTTCAATAGAGTGGTTTTCTCCGGAGAAATGTGCGGCCACTGGTAGATCTGTTCTGCTGTTATTAATGTTGGATCTGTGTGAGTTCATTCGCTGACTGAGTCTCTGCCCTGTTTCCCCCACATAGAGGCCTGTGGTGGGACATTGCACACACATTATGAGGTACACCACATTGGAAGACCTGCAGGAAAATGTCCCCCTAATTCTGTGCACCTGTTGTGACTGTGGGACAGGTACACTGTCAGTGGTGTGGATGTGCCTGCAGGTCTTGCACCTTTTATGTAGGCAAGGTGAGGTGCCATTTTCAGTTGGGGCCTTCAGGGCACTCCGGACGATAATACGCCTCAGGTTTGGTGGTTGTCGAAAGGAGAGGAGAGGGGGGACTGGAAATATGTCCTTGAGTCTGTTGTCCCTATGTAGCACAGGTTGGAGCTCCTTGGCAATCCTTCGTAGGATCTCCAGCTGTGGGTTGTAGGTGACAACTAGGGGCACTCGGGCATCTTTCTGGGTCTCTCTATATGTGAGCAGACTGTCTCTGTTAATGGCTGCTGCTTTGTTCAATTGGTTGTCTGTTACTTTTGGTTTGTATCCCAATCGGAGAAATTCGTCCTCAGATCCAGGAGGTACTTGTCCAGGTCTGTTTTGTCGGAGCAAATACGATTGTATCGTATAGCCTGGCTGTAGATAATAGATTGTCTTGTGTGCTTGGATATAAAAAAAAAAATCTGTGAATTTTCAGTTCTTGTATAACACCATGGCTGATGAAGGGAGCTAGTACTCCCAAAAGCTCACCATCAAATATACTCAGCTTCTAAAAGGTATCGCCTCATTTCTTCGTTGTACACGCTGACACTATAGATCTGTACATATACTGATCTTCATAAGCTTCCCTTTTCCAGTTCCAGGTCCCACAGCTGGAGTTAAAGCTGCCGCCGCCTCCGCCTCCATCGTCTATGTGTCCTGGCTGCCTCCTCTGAAACTCAATGGCATCATCCGCAAGTACACCGTGTTCTGCTCACACCCGTACCCCACGGTAAGAATCCACCCACTAAATGCTACCTCGTATATACAGTCTACTGCCAGCAATGACCGTGAGAGGTAACACTGAGCCATATAATATGAAAAGAGGTTAGAAGACATTTTTATATCGCACTGGATTCCTTTCTATCTAATACCAATTATTTCCCTCACACAGGAATGTAACAAGTACACATGGGGGCCCATAGCTAAACTTGTAATGGGGCCCTCATTCTACCATGACAACCATAAGCAGCAAGTTCAGAACCTGAAATGTGAACAATTATATTGGACTCAAATAGGGATAACATACACATAGTGATGTCACAGTACAGGGATAATACACACAGTGATGTCACAGTACAGGGATAATACACACAGTGATGTCACAGTACAGGGATAATACACACAGTGATGTCACAGTACAGGGATAATACACACAGTGATGTCACAGTACAGGGATAATACACACAGTGATGTCACAGTACAGAGATAATACACACAGTGATGTCACAGTACAGGGATAATACACACAGTGATGTCACAGTACAGGGATAATACACACAGTGATGTCACAGTACAGGGATAATACACAGTGATGTCACAGTACAGGGATAATACACATAGTGATGTCACAGTACAGGGATAATACACACAGTGATGTCACAGTACAGGGATAATACACACAGTCATGTCACAGTACAGGGATAATACACATAGTGATGTCACAGTACAGGGATAATACACACAGTGATGTCACAGTACAGGGATAATACACACAGTCATGTCACAGTACAGGGATAATACACACAGTGATGTCACAGTACAGGGATAATACACATAGTCATGTCACAATACAGAGATAATACACACAGTCATGTCACAGTTCAGAGATAATACACACAGTGATGTTACAGTACAGGGATAATACACACAGTCATGTCACAGTACAGGGATAATACACACAGTGATGTCACAGTACAGGGATAATACACACAGTCATGTCACAGTACAGGGATAATACACACAGTCATGTCACAGTACAGGGATAATACACATAGTCATGTCACAATACAGAGATAATACACACAGTGATGTTACAGTACAGGGATAATACACACAGTGATGTCACAGTACAGGGATAATACACACAGTGATGTCACAGTACAGGGATAATACACACAGTGATGTCACAGTACAGAGATAATACACACAGTGATGTCACAGTACAGGGATAATACACACAGTGATGTCACAGTACAGGGATAATAGACATAGTGATGTCACAGTACAGAAATAACCCACATAGTGATGTCACAGTACAGAGATAATGCCCACTATGACATCACAGGAAATGAAGTGATAGTAATCATGTTGATGTGATATGCAGGCATTATGATGTCACAGTTAAAGTGGTATTCCCATGAACAGAATCATATCTATATTTGTAGATAATTAAAAGTTATACAGTGGGGAAAAAAAAGTATTTAGTCAGCCACTAATTGTGCAAGTTCTCCCACTTATAAAGATGAGGCCGGCCTGTAATTGTCATCATAGGTAGACCTCAACTATGAGAGACAAAATGAGAAAACAAATCCAGAAAATCACATTGTCTGATTTTTAAAGAATTTATTTGCAAATTATGGTGGAAAATAAGTATTTGGTCAATAACAAAAGTTCATCTCAATACTTTGTTATATCCTTTGTTGGCAATGACAGAGGTCAAACGTTTTCTGTAAGTCTTCACAAGGTTGGCACACACTGTTGCTGGTATGTTGGCCCATTCCTCCATGCAGATCTCCTCTAGAGCAGGGATGTTTTGGGGCTGTCGCTGGGCAACACGGACTTTCAACTCCCTCCAAAGGTTTTCTATGGGGTTGAGATCTGGAGACTGGCTAGGCCACTCCGGGACCTTGAAATGCTTCTTACGAAGCCGCTCCTTCGTTGCCCTGGCGGTGTGCTTGGGATCATTGTCATGCTGAAAGACCCAGCCACGTTTCATCTTCAATGTCCTTGCTGATGGAAGGAGGTTTGCACTCAAAATCTCCCGATACATGGCCCCATTCATTCTTTCATGTACACGGATCAGTCGTCCTGGTCCCTTTGCAGAGAAACAGCCCCAAAGCCTGATGTTGCCCCCCCATGCTTCACAGTAGGTATGGTGTTCTCTGGATGCAACTCAGCATTCACTCTCCTCCAAACACCACGAGTTGTGTTTCTACCAAACAGTTCTACTTTGGTTTCATCTGACCATATGACATTCTCCCAATACTCTTCTGGAACATCCAAATGCTCTCTAGCAAACTTCAGACGGGCCCGGATATGTACTGGCTTAAGCAGGGGGACACGTCTGGCACTGCAGGATCTGAGTCCCTGGCGGTGTAGTGTGTTACTGACGGTAGCCTTTGTTACGTTAGTCCCAGCTTTCTGCAGGTCACTCACTAGGTCCCCCCGTGGGGTTCTGGAATTTTTGCTCACCGTTCTTGCGATCATTTTGACCCCACGGGGTGAGATCTTGCGTGGAGCCCCTGATGGAGGGAGATTATCAGTGGTCTTGTATGTCTGCCATTTTCTAATTATTGCTCCCACAGGTGATTTCTTCACACCAAGCTGCTTGCCTATTGCAGATTCAGTCTTCCCAGCCTGGTGCAGGGCTACCATTTTGTTTCTGGTCCTTCCACAGCTCTTTGGTCTTCACCATAGTGGAGTTTGGAGTGTGACTGTTTGAGGTTGTGGACAGGAGTCTTTTATACTGATAACAATGTCAAACAGGAGCCATTACTACAGGTAATGAGTGGGGGACAGAGGAGCCTCTTAAAGAAGAAGTTACAGGGCTGGGAGAGACAGAAATCTTGCTTGTTTGTAGGTGACCAAATACTTATTTTCCACCATAATTTGCAAATAAATTCTTAAAAAATCAGACAATGTGATTTTCTGGATTTGTTTTCTCATTTTGTCTCTCATAGTTGAGGTCTACCTATGATGACAATTACAGGCCGGCCTCATCTTTTTAAGTGAGAGAACTTGTACAATTGGTGGCTGACTAAATACTTTTTTTCCCCACTGTACATTTTTGCAAATATAAGTAGTTAAAAATTCTGCAGAGTTTTAAAGATTTTCTCTAACAATCTTAATGGTAACAGTCTATTGTCTTGATCGGTTGCCAATGGATATGACCACAAATGCAGAAACATTCTATGGTCTGGGACTTGTCAAGAACCCAGCCATGATTTTCTTATAGTAGCTGGTTTATCAGGCAGGAACACTACATGTATCAGAAGATATCCCGGCCACAATAAAGAAATCATAGCTGATTTTCTTACCTTAGAAAGTTCCTGCATTCATGGTTGTATCCATTGGCAACCGATCAAGACAACAACTTGTGACCACAATATATTTAGAGAAAATCTTTAAAACTCTGCAAAATGTTTAATTACTTATATTTGCAAAATGTATAACTTTTAATTATCTACAAATAGTTATCAGTAGTTGCACCCTAGGTCTCAGTGGGGATGGGCCCCCTTAGTTGTTGGGCCCCATAGCAGCTGCTGTTTCTGCTACCCTGGTTGTTCCGTCCATGTCTCACCATCCTCATAGTAAGGTACTGAGAAACCATAACATTAAAACCACTGATAGGTGAAGGGAATAACCTGGATAATCTGGTGACTGTGGTGCCTGTCATCGGTCGGGATATGCAAGCAAGTGAGCAGTCAGTTCTTGAAGTTGATGTGTGGAAGCAGGAAAAATGGGAACATGAGCATCAGAGCTGGACCGTGGAGCAATGGTCTACACAATGCCATGTGTGAGCGCGTCACTCACCTGAGGAAGAGAGAGAACCATGGGGCGTTATGGGAAGAAGGTGCCGGGGAGGCAGAGGGATGGTCTGGGCAATGTTCTGCTGGAAAACTTTGGCATCATATGGATGTTACTGACACGTAACACCTACCTAAACATGGCACAGACCAAGTATATCCATTCTTGGCAGTGGCCTCTTTTAGCAGGATAATGTACCTTGTCATACTGCAAAAATTATCCAGGTAGATGACTTGGCTCCAAATTCTCCAAATCTCAATCCTATCGATCATCTGTGAGAGGTGCTGGAAAACAAACCAAGAGGTGGCTCAGATAGATAGATAGACAGATATGACATAAGTAGATAGATATGAGCAGGCTCGTACTGGCCCACCGAATCCCCCGGAGGGACCTTGCCTTTAGGGGGCCCTACTGGACCCCACTGCTTTTTTAATACGCCATTACTGGCTGGAGTGCAGTCCCTATTAACTTACCCATCCCCGTTCCTGTATTACAGTGTGATGTGCAGTGCACAGGGCCCATTAAAGGCTGAAGTGGAAGCAGAGGAAGCTGCAGACAGGAATTGGTATCAGTAAATGAAGACTGGTGCCACTTCTCCCTGGTTCTGTGATCCAGTTGTATTTTTAACAACTGGATTGGTAGAACCCGGGGAGAAGTGGCTCCTCCACCAGGTTCTGCTACTGGTAGAGCAGGAAGTCACAGGCTTCCTGCTCTACCACTCTCTGACTTGTAGGCCATATTAAGCCTGTGGCCTACAAGCTGCATGGGATGAGGGGTAAGTATCAGTACTTACTTGTCTGCTCCCTGGTCTCTCGTGGTCCTTCCTGCTTGGGCACACATAACATCACAACAGTGCGCCTGGAGCAGAGAGATAGAGCGGGACCGGAGAGCAGGCAGGTAAGTAATGACCTAATACACCACGTTTCAAATTATTATGCAAATGATATTTTTCTCAGATTTTCCTAAATGGTGGATGCAGATGGCAGGCCGTATATTGATCAAATGTTCACAGAGCATAAATCACATTTTGTGGGACAAACCTCACAATGATAAAAAAAAATTCACTGTTCCTGCACAGCAGAGTTTCTAAACATTTTGTTGAAAATGGTCATTTGTTGAATTTTCAGCATTAAGAGGTGACATTTACTGACATCAGAGGTTATTTCAATCACAACCATCTTAACAGGCCGAGTTACCTGATAACATGGGAGCCTTCTCCGATATCTCCTTTACAATTCTTACATCCATTGTACTTGTGAGTTTTTGGATAGTTTCTGCTTGTATTCCTTTGCAGGATGTCAGAATCGCCTCCAGAGCTGCTGTTCTGCTGTGACCGGCCTCCCACCCTCATAGATCTTTTGCTTGAGGATACTCCAAAGGTTCCCCATAGGGCTGAGGTCAGGGCAGGATGGCGGCCACACCATGAGTTTCTCTCCTTTTATGCCCATAGCAGCCAATGACTCCGAGGTAGTCTTTGCTGCAAGAGATGGGTCATTGTCCTGCATGAAGATGATTTTGCTATGGAAGATTCTTCTTTTTGTATCATGGAAGAAAGTGGTCAGTGAGGAACTCTATATACTTTACAGAGGTCATTTTCATAACTTCAGGGACCATAAAGGGGCCTATCAGCTCTCTCTCAGCCCAAAACATGACTTTGCCACCTCCTTGCTGACTTCGCAGCCTTGTTGGGACTTGGTGGCCATCCACCAACCATTTACTACTCCATCCATCTGGCCCATCCAAGGTTGCACAACACCCATCAGTATACAAGATACTGGTTCACAGTCAGTCTTCATGTATATCTGGGCCCACTGCAACCATTTCTGCTTGTGAGCACTGAATAGATAGGTTTATATACATCAACAAACCTCTGGAGTATCCTACACCCGCATGGGAGACACAGCTTTTACTAAAATCCAAAATCTCTGGGACTGCAAGACATAGTAGAAGATATATATATATATATATATATACAGTACTGTGCAAAGGTTTTAGGCAGATGTGGAAAAAATGCACAGTAAGATTGCTTTCAGAAATAGAAGGGTTAATAGTTTATTTTTGTCAATGAACAAAATGAAGTGAATGAAGAAAAGACAAATGTAAATCCCATCATGGTGTGACCTTTGCCCTTTGGAGGAGGAGTCCTGGAAGTGATGATCCGGCCCCCACAGATATAGCCCTGATCTTATCATCATCCAGTCTGTCTGGGATGACATGAAGAGACAGACGGATTGGAGCAAGCAACATCCACAGAAGATCTGTGCTTAGTTCTCCAAGATGGCGGCGGGAACAACCTCTCTGCCCAGTTCTGCCAAACACTGTCTGCAAGTACCGAGAAGAACTGATGGAAGGCAAAGGGCAAAGGTCACACCGAATACTGATGGGATTTACATTTCTCTTTTCTTCATTCACTTCATTTTGTTCATTGACAAAAATAAACTATTAACCGTTCTAGGCCTGAAAGCATTCTTATTCTGCAGCATTTTTTCCACACCTGCCTAAAATCTTTGCACAGTGCTGTATTTCATAGACTATTGTGTAGAAATCCTTTACATCCAGCTCTCTCCATCCTGCAGATGTGTAGCCTGTAGTTCATGGCTTCTGCCAGCAGATGGCGCTGTGGTTCTTTTTTTCCCTGCTTTTTCTCCCCTTTCTATTTTTTTTTTTTCCTTTTTCTTTTTGAGCCCCCTCCCTGTAAACACTTCACACCTACGCATCCAGGCATTTGTCTCCTATAATTCTTTCTATGCAATTACATTGCACAGAACATCAGCGCCTATTTATACACATCAGAGGGGAAGCGGGCGCCGCGCAGTCACGGTGGTGCAGGATTGGCAATATGAAAATGATGGAACAATTATTAATTAGGTTCCTAATTGCTGCAGAGACTTGTGTCAGCATACTGCGAATGTAAACAGTGTCCTATAAGAGAGTATGACATATTACGGGTGGCTTTACTATTACATACATTAGTAGAATTTGCAGGTAACTCAGCCAGGATTAGACAAAAGAAAATATGAAAGAGAAAAATATTTCAGATCACTTAAAAATTCACAATTAGAAAATGTAGTAATGGTGTCCTGGTGGTCTAGGGTAATGGAGGATTTAATGTCACCAATTCTGCGGCCTAGGGTAGTGCAGTTTTCTTTTGGTGGTCTTAGGTAGATAAATGGCCCACTGTCATGATTGTGATAATTTAGGGTAGAGGAGGGGGTCATAATTTATTTCCTGGTGGTCTAGATAAGAAGAAGGTTTAACACCTGGTGGCCTAGAGTAGAAGAAGGAATAACATCTGGTGGTCTAGAGTAGGAGAAGGAATAACACCTGGTGGTCTAGAGTAGAAGAAGGAATAACATCTGGTGGTCTAGAGTAGAAGAAGGAATAACACCTGGTGGTCTAGAGTAGAAGAAGGAATAACACCTGGTGGTCTAGAGTAGAAGAAGGAATAACACCTGGTGGTCTAGAGTAGAAGAAGGAAAAACACCTGGTGGTCTAGAACAGAAGGAAATAATATCACCTTGTGGTCTAGAGTAGAAGGAAGGAATAACACCTGGTAGTCTAGAGTAGAAGAAGGAAAAACACCTGGTAGTCTAGAGTAGAAGAAGGAATAACACCTGGTAGTCTAGAGTAGGAGAAGGAATAACACCTGGTGGCTTAAAGTAGAAGAAGGAATAACATCTGGTAGTCTAGAGTAGGAGAAGGAATAACACCTGGTGGCCTAGAGTAGAAGAAGGAATAACATCTGGTGGTCTAGAGTAGAAGAAGGAATAACACCTGGTGGTCTAGAACAGAAGGAAATAATATCACCTTGTGGTCTAGAGTAGAAGGAAGGAATAACACCTGGTGGTCTAGAATAGAAGAAGGAATAACACCTGGTGGTCTAGAGTAGAAGAAGGAATAACATCTGGTGGTCTAGAGTAGAAGAAGGAATAACACCTGGTGGTCTAGAACAGAAGGAAATAATATCACCTTGTGGTCTAGAGTAGAAGAAAGGAATAACACCTGCTGGCTTAAAGTAGAAGAAGGAATAACACCTGGTAGTCCAGAGTAGGAGAAGGAATAACACCTGGTGGCCTAGAGTAGAAGAAGGAATAACATCTGGTGGTCTAGAGTAGAAGAAGGAATAACACCTGGTGGTCTAGAACAGAAGGAAATAATATCACCTTGTGGTCTAGAGTAGAAGAAAGGAATAACACCTGGTGGTCTAGAGTAGAAGAAGGAATAACACCTGGTAGTCTAGAATAGAAGAAGGAATAACACCTGGTAGTCTAGAGTAGGAGAAGGAATAACACCTGGTGGTCTAGAATAGAAGAAGGAATAACACCTGGTGCTAGGTAGAAGAAGGAATAACACCTGGTGGCTTAAAGTAGAAGAAGGAATAACACCTGGTAGTCTAGAGTAGAAGAAGGGTTAACACCTGGTGGTCTAGAATAGAAGAAGGAATAACACCTGGTGGCTTAAAGTAGAAGAAGGAATAACACCTGGTGGCTTAAAGTAGAAGAAGGAATAACACCTGGTAGTCTAGAGTAGAAGAAGGAAAAACACCTGGTAGTCTAGAACAGAAGAAAGGAATAACACCTGGTGGTCTAGAGTAGAAGAAGGAATAACACCCGGTGGTCTAGAATAGAAGAAGGAATAACACCTGGTGGTCTAGAGTAGAAGAAGGAAAAACACCTGGTGGTCTAGAACAGAAGGAAATAATATCACCTGGTAGTCTAGAGTAGAAGGAAGGAATAACACCTGGTAGTCTAGAGTAGAAGAAGGAATAACACCTGGTAGTCTAGAGTAGGAGAAGGAATAACACCTGGTGGTCTAGAACAGAAGAAAGGAATAACACCTGGTGGTCTAGAGTAGAAGAAGGAATAACATCTGGTGGTCTAGAATAGAAGAAGGAATAACACCTGGTGGTCTAGAATAGAAGAAGGAATAACACCTGGTGGTCTAGAATAGAAGAAGGAATAACACCTGGTGGTCTAGAGTAGAAGAAGGAAAAACACCTGGTGGTCTAGAACAGAAGGAAATAATATCACCTGGTGGTCTAGAGTAGAAGGAAGGAATAACACCTGGTAGTCTAGAGTAGAAGAAGGAATAACACCTGGTAGTCTAGAGTAGGAGAAGGAATAACACCTGGTGGTCTAGAACAGAAGAAAGGAATAACACCTGGTGGTCTAGAGTAGAAGAAGGAATAACATCTGGTGGTCTAGAGTAGAAGAAGGAATAACACCTGGTGGCTTAAAGTAGAAGAAGGAATAACACCTGGTAGTCTAGAGTAGAAGAAGGAAAAACACCTGGTAGTCTAGAACAGAAGAAAGGAATAACACCTGGTGGTCTAGAGTAGAAGAAGGAATAACACCCGGTGGTCTAGAATAGAAGAAGGAATAACACCTGGTGGTCTAGAGTAGAAGAAGGAATAACACCTGGTAGTCTAGAGTAGAAGAAGGAATAACACCTGGTAGTCTAGAGTAGAAGAAGGAAAAACACCTGGTAGTCTAGAATAGAAGAAGGAAAAACACCTGGTAGTCTAGAATAGAAGAAGGAATAACACCTGGTGGTCTAGAGTAGAAGAAGGAAAAACACCTGGTAGTCTAGAGTAGAAGAAGGAAAAACACCTGGTAGTCTAGAATAGAAGAAGGAATAACACCTGGTGGTCTAGAGTAGAAGAAGGAAAAACACCTGGTAGTCTAGAGTAGAAGAAGGAATAACACCTGGTGGTCTAGAACAGAAGAAAGGAATAACACCTGGTGGTCTAGAGTAGAAGAAGGAATAACACCTGGTGGTCTAGAATAGAAGAAGGAATAACACCTGGTGGTCTAGAGTAGAAGAAGGAATAACACCTGGTAGTCTAGAGTAGAAGAAGGAATAACATCTGGTAGTCTAGGTAGAAGAAGGAATAACACCTGGTAGTCTAGAGTAGAAGGAAGGAATAACACCTGGTAGTCTAGAGTAGAAGAAGGGTTAACACCTGGTGGTCTAGAGTAGAAGGAAGTAATAACACCTGGTGGTCTAGAGTAGAAGAAGGAATAACACCTGGTGGTCTAGAGTAGAAGAAGGAATAACAACTGGTGGCCTAGAATATAAGGAAGGAATAACACCTAGTGGTCTAGAATAGAAGAAGGAATAACACCTGGTGGTCTAGAGTAGAAGGAAGGAATAACACCTGGTGGTCTAGAGTAGAAGAAGGAAAAACACCTGGTGGTCTAGAGTAGACAAAGAGTTAACACCTGATGATCTAGGGTACAGTAGGGGTTTAATATGTAAATCCCTAGTGATCTAAGGTACGAGAGGTTTCAATCATGGCATTCTTGAGTAGAAAAGGGGTTCATGTATTATTCCCTGGTGGTCTAGAGTAGAATGGGTGTTAAGGGTGTTAATACCTGGTGGTCTAGGGTAGAACAGGGGATTTACATTTAATTCCCTGGTTGTCTAAGGTTCAAAAGGGTTTCATTGTTGGTGTTCTGGGTAGATAAGGGGTTCATGTTTTATTCCCTGGTGGTCTAGAGTAAAAGAGGGGGTTAACACCTGGTGGTCTAGGGTAGAATAGGTGGTTTTACATTTAATTCCCTGGTGGTCAAAGGTGCAAGAGGGGTTAAAACCTTGTGTTCTAGGGTAGAAAAAGAGCTTCATGTTTTATTCCCTGGTGGTCTAGTGGTCTAAGGGTACAGGATGGCGATAATACATACCTGGTGGTCTAGGATAGAATTGGAGTTTTATGTTTAATTCCCTGGTGGTCTACGGTACTAGAGGATTTTGTACATTGTGTTGTAGTGTAGAAGGGGGTGTTCTTATTTTATTCCCTGGTGGTCTAGAGTTAAAGAGGGGATAGAAGAGGTTCATAGTAGAGTACAAGAGCTGGTCAATACCTGGTGACCTGCTCACATACCGAGGCTCCAGACAGCCGGGACCCCCACGATCAACTGTTATAAGAGGCCACAGAGTTCAGGTGTGCGGTACGGCCTCATCATCAATTATCAATCACAGCGCTATACATTGTATAGTGGTTGTGCTTGGTATTGCGGCCCAATCCCAATCACTTCAATGGGACTGAGCTGCAGACAGGCCATGTGACTGATGAGAGTGATGTCATATGACCTGTGAAGCAGATGCAGCTTCTATGGGGTCAGACCCCAATTCATAAGTCCTGGAAAACCCCTTTAAGGATGCCATACTATGAAACAACTTGGTCACTTGACATCATGGATGACATCACTGTATCTGACTGTCACAACACTGGATCAGTAGGGCATGGAGGAGGATTAGTGTAGTACAATGTTACAAATATATTATAATCGGTCAAGGGGTCAACTCAGCATATGGAAATGCCCTTTAAGACTGACAAATCTCCCAAACTTTGAGGCGTTCTATCCCCTTGCTGATACGACTACTGTAGATTTTCTGCTCCGATCTCTTCTACTTCAAGAACTTTTCTGCTGAGCATCTGATTCTTAAAATGCAGGACCGGTCCCAAAAATGCATTTATTTTGATCCCTCATTTCCTGAACATCTGCGCTTCTCCAGAAAATAAGAACTCGGATTCATTAATTCTCATCAGTGTTTGGGAAATAGATAAATTATACACAAAACATAGTGGGCGTAAGTATTCACACCCCTCCCCCTGCAGCCAGCGCGGGGTAAACACGAAACCCATACCCCGCACGTAGCATGTACAGACTAGACACGGACAGTACAGTAAGTATTCACACCCCCCCCCGCAGCCAGCGCGGGGTAAACACGAAACCCACACCGCACGTAGCATGTACAGACTAGACATGGACAGTACACGTAAGTATTCACACCCCTCCCCTCTGCAGCCCACGCGGGGTAAACACGAAACTCACACCGCACGTAGCGTGTACAGACTAGACACGGACAGTACATGTAAGTATTCACACCCCTCCCCCCTGCAGCCAGCGCGGGGTAAACACGAAACTCACACTGCACGTAGCATGTACAGACTAGACACGGACAGTACACGTAAGTATTCACACCCCTCCCCCCTGCAGCCAGCGCGGGGTAAACACGAAACTCACACCGCACGTAACATGTACAGACTAGACATGGACAGTACATGTAAGTATTCACACCCCTCCCCTCTGCAGCCCACGCGGGGTAAACACGAAACTCACACCGCACGTAGCGTGTACAGACTAGACATGGACAGTACATGTAAGTATTCACACCCCTCCCCCCTGCAGCCAGCGCGGGGTAAACACGAAACTCACACCGCACGTAGCGTGTACAGACTAGACATGGACAGTACATGTAAGTATTCACACCCCTCCCCTCTGCAGCCAGCGCGGGGTAAACACGAAACTCACACCGCACATAGCGTGTACAGACTAGACACGGACAGTACATGTAAGTATTCACACCCCTCCCCCCCCGCAGCCAGCGCGGGGTAAACACAAAACTCACACCGCACGTAGCGTGTACAGACTAGACACGGACAGTACATGTAAGTATTCACACCCCCCTCCCCCCTGCAGCCAGCGCGGGGTAAACATGTAACTCACACCGCACGTAGCGTGTACAGACTAGACACGGACAGTACATGTAAGTATTCACACCCCTCCCCCCCTGCAGCCAGCGCGGGGTAAACACGAAACTCACACCGCACATAGCATGTACAGACTAGACACGGACAGTACATGTAAGTATTCACACCCCTCCCCCCTGCAGCCAGCGCGGGGTAAACACGAAACTCACACCGCACATAGCATGTACAGACTAGACACGGACAGTACATGTAAGTATTCACACCCGTCCTCTGCAGCCAGCGCGGGGTAAACACAAAACTCACACCGCACGTAGCGTGTACAGACTAGACACGGATAGTACATGTAAGTATTCAGACTAGACCCGGATATTCAACCCCCTGTAAGTTCTGAAGGCAAAAGGCGGTCCAACATGCTGCTATATGCAGGTCTCTAATAAAGTGGCCATTCAGTGTATATTAAAGGGGATTTCCATTGAAATTGGAAAACTCAGGTACGTCCAGGGGTGGGGCAGCATATTTGGAAAAACAGCACCTCCCCTATCCACAGGCTGGACATGGTATTGCAGCTCGGCCCCATTTGGTTCAATCAAGCTGAGCATTACCAGAAACAAGCCATGGTTATGGCAACTCTTTCTGTTTACTTGTACAGCCCCTATACGTCGCTGTGTCTGGGGATGGATTGTCTGTTATTATGGAGTCTGATCATGGTCTGAACACTCGCCTATTATAATTCATCTCTGACTATGAAGTAGACAAGTACAGATGACCCGGTGTAGACGCAGGACATAATGTTCACTGCAGCAGGAGCGGCTGGTAAATGGTGCTGTATAGGAAATGAAGCACATATGTCTGTCTCTGCCTCAGGCACGAGCAGTGCAGCACAACTACTCATTTTACTTTGTTCATTTGTGTGCAGGCTGGTGGGTGGATGTGAGAGCTGACGACAGCAAAATCTGCCTCCTAGATGTCAACCTGCTGTTTACTACCGACTACTATATGTGCCATACAGAGCCGACTATATCCCACTGAGGCCCACCATACCGTAGTAATAAGCCCTCGTGACGACAATCTCAAAACCGCTGTAACAAGACAATCACCTGTGAAAGTTGTCAGAAAATTTGTTTACTTTGGACTATTTTTGTTCCTGAAAAATACACACTTTGTATTCAATGGCTGAAGACCCGACTATGAACATATCCCAGCATTGTAGGGTGGGCAGCAGAAGTCTCACAAGTATCCCTAGACTAGGAGCTCTTACTCATCATGACACATTGCTACAAACACACAGCTGTGCAAGCAGGAAGAGGTCAGGGAAGAGTCAGTAAATAAAACTGACAATAAGCAGTGTGTAGCTGAGGGGTTACATCGCTCTCTTCATACACGGCCTATCTGTAGTGCTGTGACTTCCTGCTGCGAGAGAAGCCAAGGGAGTAAAGATGAGTAAACTGGTTTGTAACTGGTTTTCACTACAAATATTCCAAAAATTTTGGGTTCGGCCAAACCAAAAATTTTTGGTGTTCGCCAACCACAAGTCGTTAGACCCCAGGTTATATAGGTATAGGCCCATGTGATCCTGGATGTCTGGAGACCTGTTCAGACAGTTACTGAAGAAACCTCACCTTCTAAAACATGCCAAGAAAAATCCCTGGATAAAAGTCTCCATAGAGATTTTTTGTCATTGTATTTTTTAAAGGGCATACATGATCAGCCATAACATTAAAACCACCTGCCTAATAGTGTGAAGGTTCTTTTCCACATCTGACCCATAACGACTTGGACTCCAGAAGACCTCTGAAGGTGTCCTGTGGTATCTTGCTCAGTCAATCATGGATTGGAGCGCATCCCATAAATGATTGACTTTGGAGGCCATGTCATCACCTTCACCTCATTTCTGAACAATCTTTGCAGTATGGCAGGGTACATTAACCTGAAACAGACCACTGACATTAGGGGGCACTGTCATGAAGGGGGTACTTGTCTGCACAATGTCTAGGTGGATGGTAAAGTAACATCTACATAATACCAAAACCCAAAGTGTCCCAAAAGAACGTTACGTAGACCACTGTTTCCAAAACTGGGGATTGCAACGCCATTTGAGGTTGTGTAAACACCTCCAGGGGGAATGGGGGGGGGGAGAAATGTCTTCTCCACACTACAAGGCTGCAAACTGCAGGCAATACTGATTCAACAAATAATGATGGTGGAAGGTTGAAAGTAGCAGAGCCAAGTGTGTGGTGGGAAATGTGAACATAACAGAGCCTTGTGTGGGGAAATGTAGATGTAGCTGAAAAGGTGTGTGTCTGGGGTAAATGGGGATGTAGCTGATAAGGTGAGTGTCTGGGGTAAATGTGAATGTAGCAGAGTTGAGTTTGTTGGGGTAAATTGGTTGTAGTAGAGCGGAGTGTGTGGGGAAATGTGGATGTGTTATAGATGAGTGTTAATGTGGATTTAGCAGAGCAGATTGTGTTAGAGGCGAAATGTGGAGGTAGTAGAATTGAGTGTGTTGAAGGAAAGTGGATGAAGCAGAGCTGAGTGTGTGATGGCAAATTTGGAACTAACAGAGCTGAGTGTGGAGGGAGGTGGATGTAGCTGAGCGGGATAAATGTGGATGTAGCAGAACTGTTCTGACTCAATAGCTTGGCTGCAAGTGTGAGGTTGTGAGAGTGTCCTGTAGTCTCTATGCTAACCAGCAATTTACACCAAGATATCTATCAGATAGTGTTCAACTCAACTGAGGAGGCGTAGATAAGATTCCAGATGCTTTAATCCAGGTAAATCTTGTAGAACCTCATACAGCAGTAGGTGAAAAATGATGAAATACCAGGAGCTGAGCAGACATGTTGCTTACAAAGAAGTGAAACTAAACTGAGGGGGAGAGAGGAGGAGCTACAGCATCACAGCTAAGGATACAGAGAGAGAGAGGGGACAAACTACAAAGACAAACAGTATCACAGATACATGTCAGTGAATTAAACCAAGTCCTGGGACATGACACTCCCCGCCTGAAATCTTTAGATTTCAATGAAAACAAACATTAAATGTCCTGAGATGTCCATAAAGTCCTCTTCAAACCTGAAAAACAAAAAAGAAACATGCACAACAAACAATAATCAACAGTTAGTCCAAATAAACCAATCTTCAGGTCGGGAAGCCGCAATTTGCCAACACCTCCACCGACCCACACTGTAATCCACAAGAACACGGTTTTAGTTCATGGAAGGAAGCTCCCCGCCATGAGCTGTGAATGGTGTCCTTATCTTCTTTTATGTGACGTCTCCTCTTGGAAGAAGAAGCACCAGTTCATTAATTGGGCGGAAGAAAACTCGCACTGAGCCTCCCTTGGTTACCTTGACCTCCACTTTCCGAGTCTTCCCATCATCACTAGGGACAACTTTAGTGATGAGACCCATAGGCCATTCATTCCGATGGACTTCTTTATCCCTTAGAAGGACGAGGTCACCCACCTGGAGATTAGGTTTTGAGGTCTGCCATTTGTGACGGCTCTGTAGCATGTGGAGGTACTCTGTTTTCCAGCGGTGCCAGAACACATTGGACAGGTGTTGAACTTGTTTCCATTGGCGTCTGTAAATGTCACTGTGATCTAAGGTACGTGGAGAGGTAGCAGCAGTACCAATTTTCTGAGTAAGAAGCGTTGCTGGGGTTAAGATAATTGGAGATTCAGGGTCTGAAGATACTGGGACAAGTGGCCTTGCATTGATTATCGCAGACACTTCAGCAAGAAAGGTTATTAACGTCTCATGGGTAAGCAGTGTCGACTTGTGGTCCATCAACATAGAGTCAAGGATTCTGCGTGTGATCCCAATCATACGTTCCCAGGAACCTCCCATATGGGATGAATGTGGAGGGTTAAACGTCCAAGTGCACCCATTGTTGGATAAGAAGTTGTCTAACTGCAGTTCTTTGCAGGCTCCAACGAAGTTAGTGCCACAGTCAGACCTCAGTTGTTTCTCAGCAGGCAGTGGAGTGTCCCAGTCCATGTTCTCAGTGGTAAGCTGTCTTAGTAGTAGCTTGCCTTGAATGGTGATGGGAGCAATGAAACCAAGAGGATCATAAATGCTGTTCACAACAGATAAAACTCCTCGTTTGGTGAAAGGTTTGTCACAAGAAGACACTTGGAATGTGAATGTGTCTTGTTCAGTGTTCCATAGCAATCCTAGGCTGCGTTGCATAGGAGGAGCATCAGAACTGAGATCAAGATCCTTCAAGTTGATTGCATGATCATCAGAGGGAAATGCCTTCATTACCTCCATATTGTTGGAGATGATCTTGTGAAGTCTGAGGTTAGCTACAGACAGCATTTCCTGTGTTCTAGAGAGGAGATCGATCACTTCTTCACTTGCAGGTAAGGATTTAAGACCATCATCAACATAGAAATTCCTCTCAACAAACTGACGAGCATCAGAGCCATACTCTCTCTCACCTTCATGGGCGGTCCTTCTCAGTCCATAGATCGCTACTGCAGGAGATGGGCTATTGCCAAAGCCATGTACCTTCATCCGGTAATCTATGACTTCATTGTTGACATCATTGTTCTTATGCCATAGGAACCTGAGATAGTTTCTGTCATCATCCTTAACAATGAAGCAATGAAACATCTGTTGGATGTCGGCCATCACTGCAACTGGTTCCTGTCTGAAACGGATTAAGACTCCTATGAGGCTGTTGTTTAGGTTAGGACCAGTGAGGAGCAGGTTGTTGAGAGAGACGCCTTCATACTGAGCACTAGAATCGAACACGACCCTGATTTGGTCAGGTTTGCGAGGGTGATACACGCCAAATGATGGAAGGTACCAGCATTCTTCTCCTTCCTTTAATGGAGGTGCAGGTTCTGCATGATTTCTCTCAAATACCTTCTGCATGAAACCTACAAAGTGTTTCTCCATCTCTGGTTTCCTCATGAGGGTACGTTTTAAAGAGGAAAATCTAGAAACTGCTTGCTTCAGATTGTTTGGTAGTTTTGATCTTGGGGAGCGGAAAGGTAAGGGTGCTACCCAGCTGTTGGAATCATCTTGAATGAATTCCTTGTCCATAAGTTTGAGAAATTCTTTATCAGCTATAGCCGGTGCCAGCTTGTTGTCATCACTTGTTGTATTGAACACTGTTAATCCAAGGGTGTCGTCCCCAGGCAGGAAAGTATTCACGTTGTCTCGGTGATTATGCAGCCACTTACTGTTGCTTATCTTCTCTTTCACTTGGTAGTGATGTGGACATAGCTGAAAACAAGTGCTGCGACCATTTGGTAACATATGCGTCTTAAATGAAGAAATATTGGTGGGCCTTTTCATCCTACCTATGCAGACGTTGCCAATGATTACCCATCCTAGATCGAGGCGCTGGGCAAATGGTGCATCATGTGGTCCATTAATTTGCTGGCGTATTTTGTGCAGTCTGAGAATGTCTCTACCTAGCAGAAGTAGAATGTCTGCATTTTTGTCAAGGGATGGTATTTCACTGGCTATAGCCCTTAGATGAGGGTGCTGGAAAGCCGCCTCTGGTGTGGGTATCTCTTCTCTGTTTGATGGTATCTGGTTGCACTCAACAAGTGTGGGCAAAGGTATCTCCAAATTGCCCTTGAGAGAAGCTATTACAAGACCACTGGCCCTTCTTCCAGAAACCTCTGATATGCCACTACAAGTACCCAAGGTATATGGATAAGTATCACCCTTTAAGTTAAACAGATCAAAGAGTTCTGACCTTGCAAGTGAGTGGTTGCTCTGGTCATCCAAGATGGCGTACACCCTCAGAGCCCTTTCTGGTTGGCCCTTGGGGTATATATTGACTAGGCATATCCTTGCACAGGACTTGTCACAAAGGTCTTCTCCGCAGACTTCTGTACATGAGGAAGATACTGTGGTAGTATTTGCTGCTTGATCTGTGTTCTCCCCGCCATGCTTAGTTGGGGAAGGGGAACCTCTAGGTGGTGTGGCACTAGGCTGGGATGGATGAAGAGCTTGTACATGGTTCTCACTGCCACACTCTATACACTTAATAGCAATTTTACAGTCTCTAGCAACATGTTCAGTAGAGGCACAACATTTGAAACATATCCCTAGTTTCTTTAGAAGCTCTTTACGTTCCTGGATTGGTTTCCTCCTGAAGCCAATACACTTCTTGAGGGGATGAGGCTTCTTGTGAATAGGACACAGACGGTTAGGATTTTCTACCTTTTCGTCTTGGTTGCTGTTGCAACTGCTTTCTTCTGGTGCTGATGTAGGTATAGGAAGAATATCAGTCTTTTTCACCGAAACTGGGCCTCTGCGGTTTCTGTAGTTAGAATGTGAGCTGTCATACTTAATAGGAGGTGAACCAGGAACACTGGGATCCCCATAGGAAAAGCTTGGGTCATTCTTGGATTCTGCAATGTTCTTGATAAACTCACAGAAGTAGGAAAATGGAGGAAAGGAGACTCTATTCTCATTTTTGTATCTTGACCCAACTGTGGTCCACCTTTCTTGAATATTATATGGCAACTTGGTGACTATCGGGTTTACCCCACGAGCAGTGTCCAGGTAACTGAGGCCCGGTAGGAGAGTGTCCGCCTTAGCCAGTAGGAGCTCCATGAGTAGGTCACTAAGTTCTTGAAATTTCTGATGATCCTTACCAGATATCTTTGGAAACCCTTGCAATCGTTTGAACAGAGCATTCTCTATTGCTTCAGGACTGCCATAGGTTTTCTCCAGTCTTTCCCAAGCAGCGGTAAGGCCTGCTATGGGGTTGTAAATGTGGACGGATCTGAGTCTTTTAGCACGTTCTGTGGACTGTGGGCCAAGCCACCGGATAAGCAAATCTAATTCTTCAGCTGCAGTAATGCCAAGGTCACTGATTGCAGTTTTGAAGGCATATTTCCAGCCTCTGTAGTTCTCAGGTTGGTCATCGAACCTTGTGAGTCCAGTCTTAGTAAGCTCACGGCGAACCATGTACCTTGCAAACTCTGACATGTCTGTTCTCTCTGACTTTAAATATTGAGTTGCTGGCTGAGTAGCGGTGCTTACGTTGTTAGTGGGGTTCTGGTTAACAGAGGTAGGTAGTGTAGGGGCTGCGTAGGCATTCAGCCTAGGAGCTAGCTTAAAGTCCATAGGTTTAGCCACATATGGATGTGAGACTGGGTGGTTGTTTGCAGTCTGGTAGTATGGTGTCACATTGGTGTTTACCTGAGTATCAGTATATTGCATTTGCTGAGGTGCAAGGCTTTGGGAATCCATGAAGGAAGAAGAAATTGGATGCTGGACAGGCAGGGCATTGTACTGACCTTGAATGCGGTGTGCTTCAGAAGATACTGTGCCCTGTTGCACTGGAGAAATGTTGTCCCTGACAGGAACATTTGTGGCAAATAGGGATTCACTGCTTTGGCTTAGTACATAGTCTCTTGTGCGCTTGAGGGGATCCTCTGCTTCCACATCACACAAACTGGTGCTGTCGCTTTCACTTCCACTGATGGCCTGTTCTAAAATGCTTAACCTTGCCATGGCTGCAGCGTGCTCATACTGTTTCTCTAGAGCTTCCATTTCTGCTTTCTGTTGAGCTGCCTTAGCTTCCATCTCTGCTTTCTGTTGTGCAAAGGCTGCCTGTATCTTAGTAGCTTCCACCTCTGCACGTGCTTTTATAAGTTGCTCACTGAGTGTGGAAGATTTTGAGGAACGTGACTTAGATGTACGCTTTGAACGCTTGGTAGACTCAGAAACATGGGATGCCATTTCCTGCAGTTGCGCAATTCTTGCCTCTGTCCTTAACTTAGTTTCATGTACTAAGCTTTCTCGTTCTGAATTGAGATGCTGGAAGCTTTGCAATTCAGCTAAAGAATCGTCTGTATGAAGTTTCCTCAATATGCTTTCATACTCCTCAGCTTTCATTTTATAATGTCCATGCATAGCACAAAGCTGTCGCAGAGCTCCCTCTAGTGGTGATATATGGTATGCAGGCAAGCACATGGCAGATATCTTAGTCTGTATTTCCTGCCACCATTTTGAGAGTTCACAGGAAAGTTCATGCTTTAAACCTTCTAGATTATCTCTAACCTTCCATGTAGGTTTAATCAAGCGTCTAGCCTTCTCACTGGGCTGCAGACTGAGGTCCATGCTACCTTGTGCTTCAGGGTGCCCTTCAGCCATGATGCAACACAAACAGGATAAATATAACTTTGCTGGAGTGAGATGGCTGCTTGATAGAATCTTCTTATGCTGAGGGAGTCTGAGCTGCACATGCAACTTACACAATGCTGATTCCTTCTGGCTTCAGGTAACTTGCTGTGACTGACTGTATGTCAGAAGTTGGTGAACTGTCTTACAGCCGTATCTGGCAGTCTTTATGCATCATTTTTCACTGTTCTGACTCAATAGCTTGGCTGCAAGTGTGAGGTTGTGAGAGTGTCCTGTAGTCTCTATGCTAACCAGCAATTTACACCAAGATATCTATCAGATAGTGTTCAACTCAACTGAGGAGGCGTAGATAAGATTCCAGATGCTTTAATCCAGGTAAATCTTGTAGAACCTCATACAGCAGTAGGTGAAAAATGATGAAATACCAGGAGCTGAGCAGACATGTTGCTTACAAAGAAGTGAAACTAAACTGAGGGAGAGAGAGGAGGAGCTACAGCATCACAGCTAAGGATACAGAGAGAGAAAAGGGACAAACTACAAAGACAAACAGTATCACAGATACATGTCAGTGAATTAAACCAAGTCCTGGGACATGACAAGAACTGAATTTGTTGGGAAAATTTGGTTGTGACAGAGCTGAGTGTGTGGGGAAAGGTGAATGTATTATAGATGAGTGTGAATCCATATGAATGTAGCAGAGCTGAGTGTGTGGTGGAGGGAGCAGAGCTGTGTATGGGGGAGAAAATAAAGGTAGCAGACCTATGTGAGTATGACAGGCATGTGTGAAGAAAGAAACAGAACAGAAGCAATATACAACTGAAAGGCATAATAAGGGACAGATATAGCTGAACTCTCATTGTCCAATGGCCATTGTAGGTGCTTTTGGCAATAGACTGGAGTCCGCATGAGTGCTCTGACCAGTCTACGGATCTGTGGCCCTTAAGCAGCAGGTGCAGTTTTTGTATGTACCGCCTCTTTAAATTTTGATAGAAACTATAAATGAGTCCTTTATTCTGTCCTCTACTATATGGCAGTATGAGAGCTCATCTCATCCAATTGCCTTCTGGCCTGCAGGGCGCTCAGGCTGTGAGTATACAGAGCCGCATCAGGGCGTCCTTGTTTGTACAGGTAGGTGTCATTAGTAAATACGGGGCCTCATTATATCATCAGCTCGGGGCGCTGCGCTTGTGTATTTATTAGAGACGGTCTGGATACTTTTTGTGAATCCTCGCTGCTGTCGGTGTATAAGATTTAATGAACTAGTCCCAGGGCTTGTAGTGTGCCCTGCTGTAGGTGCTGCAGACTCTTCATGAACAGGTACTTAAAGGGGTTGTCTGATTTAGAAAAACAAGCACCTTATTAGGTCCTAGAGTTCTTATAAAACATAAAGCCGCATCCAAATAGCTTAGAGTAACTTCTCCTTTAAATACTAACCACAGCCATGCAAAAACACAGCTCACTCTAGCCATTGCTCTGATGGTTGTCCTATATATGAACACAATGAGGGCTGTATTATTTACATACATCGTGTTATGGAAAGTTTCTGTGAAGGCAAATTCAGTATAAAGCGTGTAAGTGATCTGTTCGGTGAGCTGTGGCGGCTGCGTCATTCCTCATCTCTGTCATATCAGCATATTCAGGAGGTGAGCGGAGGAAGACATTGAGTCACCTCTTACCGGAACGTGTCCGTTCAATGGTTAGAGGGGTATATACACTGCTGATACCCCTAATGATCAGTAGTGATCTGTGGGGGAACCTGGCAAAACTGCTCAACTCCTCTACAGCGCCACCACAGGAGAAGTGAAGCATTACACAGTGCCCATTGAAATAAACGGGCTGCTCATGGAAGATATGGACATGCTGAGTCCTCCAGAATGAGAGACACTCTTTGTAGCTGCACTCTGCTTTGGCTTCTTAAAGGTGTATCAACATTTGATAATATCGTATGAGAGTAAAAATTAAAAACTGGCAGCAGAAAATGTAATAGTACCAATGCCCCGTTGGGTCCCAGGATGATTATTTGTGGCCTCAGAGGTCACGTGCCACATTACTGTAAACAAGGACTTATGGGGGAACCGAACAACGGCACAAAGGTTTTAAAGGGGACTTATTAATTGAGGAACTATCCTAAGCTGCAATACCAAGCATAGCCACTATACTAATATACGGCAATGTGCCTGGTAACTAGGGAAGCTTAGCAGGTGGCTCCAGGTATTAGACCCCGCCGACCCATTATTGGCCACCGGACTGGACCATGACAGGCCACAGCCCCATCTTTTGGTTCCAGGATGTTACTTATCGCTCCTAGTTGTCACTTATCGCTCTTGTCATACATGTAGATATGAGACTGTGAAGAATACTTGGGTGCTCTGCTGGGGGTCCGCATAGTTCACTTATTTTGGAAGCATTCTGGGATAGGAGATTAAGTGTGAACTTAAGGGGTTGTCTTATAAATCGAGCCCCTTTCCATTTGTCCTATTAGGTTAGGTGGATGTTGTAGAAGCGGGGGCCGTACATCCGATACCCTGCACTGTGAGAGCCAGCCCTCCATCTAATGGACTCAACTATTAGAGTCCTATGAGTACTGCATTTCACCTGCAAAGCTTGGGACCCCCACTCTGTTAGGCAAAGAGCCCTCATAGTGGTTGCCTGTTGTGATTCTGGGTATGTCACTGCATACGATTCTGTCCCCCTTTGACCTGCAAAGGTAATCACAAAATCAGACTGATTGTGTGTTATGTAGGTGGAAATCAACTGTTACCATGCAATACCACATATATCCTGCAGAGGGTGCTGTAGGGATAATGTCTGGCCAGATTTGACCTCCTCTGATGACCACAACTGATTGCTGGGGGTTAGAGAAGCTGCATCTGCTGCTGAGCTGATCCCCGGGGTGGGATTTATTTATAAATGGGTTTTCTTTATAAAACCGCTCCACTAAGTCACTGACTATTGTTATATGGTGAACAATATGGAACCTATTGTAAATGGAAGGTTCTGGTCAGCCTTGCCTTGCATCTTAGATTTGCTAGGGGGGTTCTTCCTGCCTTTCTCCTTGGTGTCTGCCTTTCACGTGAATGTGCTGCTTTTGCTTTATAATCTATTACCATGTGCACTTTTCTTCTCTTGTCTTTGGAAAGTTTATTACCCACTAATATGGCTAAATGATGATGTTCTCCTACCTATAGTCACCTCCTCGGAGATCATCCATCTTCTGCCTTGTTATATGCACAGTCTGAAAAAGAAATCACATTTTGCTTCATTAAAGTCAACTCATACACAAGCACTAAAGACAAATGTTTAACACTATAGAACCTCTAGAGCGGACATCTATATCAAGTGTTAGTGGTAGAAAATGTTCTACAGCAATATACACATGAACATTTATAAAGTATATAACTGCTGTAACACATGCTCTGTATGCAAAAAATGTAACTACTATAATACTGACCCCTATGTACAAGAATATACTACTATATTACTGCTCCTATGTACAAGAATATAACTACTATAATACTGCTCCTATGTACAAGAATATAACTACTATAATACTGCTCCTATGTACAAGAATATAACTACTATAATACTGCTCCTATGTACAAGAATATAACTACTATAATACTGCTCCTATGTACAAGAATATAACTACTATAATACTGCTCCTATGTACAAGAATATAACTACTATAATACTACTCCTATGTACAAGAATATAACTACTATAATACTGCTCCTATGTACAAGAATATATCTACTATAATACTGCCCCCTATGTACAAGAATATAACTACTATAATACTGCTCCTATGTACAAGAATATAACTACTATAATACTGCTCCTATGTACAAGAATATAACTACTATAATACTGCCCCCTATGTACAAGAATATATCTACTATAATACTGCCCCCTATGTACAAGAATATAACTACTATAATACTGCTCCTATGTACAAGAATATAACTACTATAATACTGCTCCTATGTACAAGAATATAACTACTATAATACTGACCCCTATGTACAAGAATATAACTACTATAATACTACCTCCTATGTACAGGAATATAACTACTATAATACTACCTCCTATGTACAAGAATATAACTACTATAATACTGCCCCCTATGTACAAGAATATAACTACTATAATACTGCTCCTATGTATAAGAATATAACTACTATAATAGTGCCCCCTATGTACAAGAATATAACTACTATAATACTGCTCCTATGTACAAGAATATAACTACTATAATACTACCTCCTATGTACAGGAATATAACTACTATAATACTACCTCCTATGTACAAGAATATAACTACTATAATACTGCCCCCTATGTACAAGAATATAACTACTATAATACTGCTCCTATGTATAAGAATATAACTACTATAATAGTGCCCCCTATGTACAAGAATATAACTACTATAATACTGCTCCTATGTACAAGAATATAACTACTATAATACTGCTCCTATGTACAAGAATATAACTACTATAATACTGCTCCTATGTACAAGAATATAACTACTATAATACTACCTCCTATGTACAAGAATATAACTACTATAATACTGCTCCTATGTACAAGAATATAACTACTATAATATTACCTCCTATGTACAAGAATATAACTGCTATAATACTGTGTCCTATGTACAAGAATATAACTACTATAATACTACCTCCTATGTACAAGAATATAACTACTATAATACTGCCTCCTATGTACAAGAATATAACTACTATAATACTACCTCCTATGTACAAGAATATAACTACTATAATACTACTCCTATGTACAAGAATATAACTACTATAATACTGTGTCCTATGTACAAGAATATAACTACTATAATACTGCCCCTATGTACAAGAATATAACTACTATAATACTGCTCCTATGTACAAGAATATAACTACTATAATACTACCTCCTATGTACAAGAATATAACTACTATAATACTGTGTCCTATGTACAAGAATATAACTACTATAATACTGCTCCTATGTACAAGAATATAACTACTATAATACTACCTCCTATGTACAGGAATATAACTACTATAATACTACCTCCTATGTACAAGAATATAACTACTATAATACTGCCCCCTATGTACAAGAATATAACTACTATAATACTGCTCCTATGTATAAGAATATAACTACTATAATAGTGCCCCCTATGTACAAGAATATAACTACTATAATAGTGCCCCCTATGTACAAGAATATAACTACTATAATACTGCTCCTATGTACAAGAATATAACTACTATAATACTGCTCCTATGTACAAGAATATAACTACTATAATACTGCTCCTATGTACAAGAATATAACTACTATAATACTACCTCCTATGTACAAGAATATAACTACTATAATACTGCTCCTATGTACAAGAATATAACTACTATAATACTACCTCCTATGTACAAGAATATAACTGCTATAATACTGTGTCCTATGTACAAGAATATAACTACTATAATACTACCTCCTATGTACAAGAATATAACTACTATAATACTGCCTCCTATGTACAAGAATATAACTACTATAATACTACCTCCTATGTACAAGAATATAACTACTATAATACTACTCCTATGTACAAGAATATAACTACTATAATACTGTGTCCTATGTACAAGAATATAACTACTATAATACTGCCCCTATGTACAAGAATATAACTACTATAATACTGCTCCTATGTACAAGAATATAACTACTATAATACTACCTCCTATGTACAAGAATATAACTACTATAATACTGTGTCCTATGTACAAGAATATAACTACTATAATACTGCTCCTATGTACAAGAATATAACTACTATAATACTACCTCCTATGTACAGGAATATAACTACTATAATACTACCTCCTATGTACAAGAATATAACTACTATAATACTGCCCCCTATGTACAAGAATATAACTACTATAATACTGCTCCTATGTATAAGAATATAACTACTATAATAGTGCCCCCTATGTACAAGAATATAACTACTATAATAGTGCCCCCTATGTACAAGAATATAACTACTATAATACTGCTCCTATGTACAAGAATATAACTACTATAATACTGCTCCTATGTACAAGAATATAACTACTATAATACTGCTCCTATGTACAAGAATATAACTACTATAATACTACCTCCTATGTACAAGAATATAACTACTATAATACTACCTCCTATGTACAAGAATATAACTACTATAATACTGCTCCTATGTACAAGAATATAACTACTATAATACTACCTCCTATGTACAAGAATATAACTGCTATAATACTACCTCCTATGTACAAGAATATAACTACTATAATACTGCCTCCTATGTACAATAATATAACTACTATAATACTACCTCCTATGTACAAGAATATAACTACTATAATACTACTCCTATGTACAAGAATATAACTACTATAATACTGTGTCCTATGTACAAGAATATAACTACTATAATACTGCCCCTATGTACAAGAATATAACTACTATAATACTGCTCCTATGTACAAGAATATAACTACTATAATACTACCTCCTATGTACAAGAATATAACTACTATAATACTGTGTCCTATGTACAAGAATATAACTACTATAATACTGCTCCTATGTACAAGAATATAACTACTATAATACTACCTCCTATGTACAAGAGTATAACTACTATAATACTGTGTCCTATGTACAAGAATATAACTACTATAATACTACTCCTATGTACAAGAATATAACTACTATAATACTACCTCCTATGTACAAGAATATAACTACTATAATACTGCCTCCTATGTACAAGAATATAACTACTATAATACTGCCCCCTATGTACAAGAATATAACTACTATAATACTGCCCCCTATGTACAAGAATATAACTACTATAATACTACCTCCTATGTACAAGAATATAACTACTATAATACTGTGTCCTATGTACAAGAATATAACTACTATAATACTGCCCCTATGTACAAGAATATAACTACTATAATACTGCTCCTATGTACAAGAATATAACTACTATAATACTGCCTCCTATGTACAAGAATATAACTACTATAATACTGCTCCTATGTACAAGAATATAACTACTATTATACTGTGTCCTATGTACAAGAATATAACTACTATAATACTACCTCCTATGTACAAGAATATAACTACTATAATACTGCTCCTATGTACAAGAATATAACTACTATAATACTGCTCCTATGTACAAGAATATAACTACTATAATACTGCCTCCTATGTACAAGAATATAACTACTATAATACTGCTCCTATGTACAAGAATATAACTACTATAATACTACCTCCTATGTACAAGAATATAACTACTATAATACTGCCCCTATGTACAAGAATATAACTACTATAATACTTCCCCTATGTACAAGAATATAACTACTATAATACTGCTCCTATGTACAAGAATATAACTACTATAATACTGCCTCCTATGTACAAGAATATAACTACTATAATACTGCTCCTATGTACAAGAATATAACTACTATAATACTACCTCCTATGTACAAGAATATAACTACTATAATACTGCTCCTATGTACAAGAATATAACTACTATAATACTACCTCCTATGTACAAGAATATAACTACTATAATACTGCTCCTATGTACAAGAATATAACTACTATAATACTACCTCCTATGTACAAGAATATAACTACTATAATACTGCTCCTATGTACAAGAATATAACTACTATAATACTGCCTCCTATGTACAAGAATATAACTACTACACTCAGCATTGAAATTACAACACCAAGAAGGACAAGTTATAAGGTTATGGAAACTGATGAAGTAGCTGGTGTTGATAAGATCACAAATGATCATCTTTTCAAGATCCTACCTCCAATATGTGGTACGTGGGAGGGGCATAAAGACCACATTGAAAGCAGAGTTACTAAGCCACATGAAAACTCAGAAATTGGAGCAAGAATTGTGGTATGATTGTACAATGTCTCCTGTTCATTGTTGTGCCAGTTATCGTCACTTGTCATAAGCTGAGAGGACAGAATCCTTGACCTGAGAGACCTTGGTTTATCACTCTGGCAGATCACTATGCACCTAAAGCCGAGATGTCAGCGCTGCTCAACATTGTGTGTCCCGGTAGTTGGGAGAACAACAATGAACTGGACTGATGTGAAGAGACCTCTGCACGGATATATTGTCTAATTGGAGGAATAAGGCGTAGTGATCTACTCTGAACTGCAAGTGAAATTGGAATTCTCATCCCAAGCCTAGGGTGGTAAACAGTGTGGACACAAACATCAGAAGGCATTTGTACGACATTGGGCTACAAGCCAGACATCCAGTTACAGGTATTCCATTGACCTTATGTGACCACTTTCAAATACGATCAGCAAAAAAAAAATGGGGGGGGTTTGGGGGGGTCCTCCCAGGTCTATCCTCTACAGCGATGAGTCCTGAAATGGAGGTCTATCCTCTTCAGTGATGAGTCCTGGAATGGAGGTCTATCCTCTTCCCTCAGTGATGAGTCCTGGTATGGAGGTCTATCCTCTTCAGTGATGAGTCCTGGTATGGAGGTCTATCCTCTTCAGTGATGAGTCCTGGAATGGAGGTCTATCCTCTTCAGTGATGAGTCCTGGTATGGAAGTCTATCCTCTTCAGTGATGAGTCCTGGTATGGAGGTCTATCCTCTTCAGTGATGAGTCCTGGAATGGAGGTCTATCCTCTTTAGTGATGAGTCCTGGAATGGAGGTCTATCCTCTACAGCGAAGAGTCCTGGAATGGAGGTCTATCCTCTTCAGTGATGAGTCCTGGAATGGGGGTTTTTCCTCTTTTGTGTTGATCAGTGATGAGTCCTGGTATGGGGGTCTATCCTCTTCAGCGGAGAGTCCTGGAATGGAGGTCTATCCTCTTCAGTGATGAGTCCTGGAATGGAGGTCTATCCTCTATAGTGATGATTCCTGGAATGGAGGTCTATCCTCTTCAGTGATGAGTCCTACTTTTGTTTCAGATGCAATCATAGCCAGATATTGGTCTGGAGACTACATGGGCAACTCCATGCAAAGGCCTTCACAAAAGAACATCACACAAGTCCTATTCCCGGGATTATGATGTAGTTAGGATGATGTATGGTAGTTGGCATTTAGTCTTCATTTCAGGTACACTAAGAGGTTAGTGTTACATTGTCCCAGGTCAACAGCACACCGCATGTTGGTCTTGCTGCTGTGGGCAGCCTACATGGCCTAAACGTGTTCCCATGGCTTGCAGCATCTCTGGACGTCTCTCCCAGCACATCTGGAACATCATTGGTTGGCAATTGCAATGGAAGCCACCAGGAGCCAATCTTGATACAGCATGGTATAATATACAATGCTGCCCCCTATGTACAGTACAAATAATAACTTAGTAAAATAATATCCTTTTTGTCACTGCCCCTGGTTTTCCTGATATGTATTAGTACATTCTAGCTTCTTCCACTCCTCCATCATCACCTTCTGTCCATTTGTGTTTGCCTTCATTGCCCCCCTAGGATTTCTTGCCCTCCTCTCGTCATTGACTCCAAGTTTAAATATAAAACAAGTAATCTAATAAAAGAATCAAATTAAGACTCTTTGCACAGATGTACAATCCAAATACAATTTGCCCAAGCATATGTGTTCTCGTAATTGTGCTAACGCTGGAAGTTTTCTTTCCCTTGTAAAGAGCAAATCTCCGAAGAATGTTGGGTCGTCAGCAGAGTCTCCATACTTTATGTACACTATAGTCTATCAGTAGCACATTCTGCATGGCAGCTATTAATCTCGCCCACCAGTATAGGATAGGCCATACATATCTGATCGGTGGGGGGCCAAAAGTCAGCCCCCCCACCTATCAACTGTATGGGGCCACTTCTGATGCCCATACTATACACAACACAGATTCAGAAGCAGAAAGCTCTGGTCTCTGTATAGTGTATGGGTATCTGAATGACTTCACTGCCAGCTGAGCTGCAGTACTGGCACCCAGCCATTATACAAGGGGCATAGCCAACTGCTTCCAACTCTATGTTGGGAATAGTACTGGCATTGGAAGTGGTCCCTGTGATCTGATTTTTATGGGCTATATTAAGGATAGGCCAAGGAATCCTAAATCCTGTAAAACCCCTTGAATGGCCTACTAAAGTGCCATTCAGGGGATTAAAAAATAGCTTGTTATGCATGTTCCTCCCCTCAAGGTCCCCTCTCCCAATTATAACAACAGAGGAGTCACATGACATAACTATTTTAGTCCTATCTTTCTCAGTCCTCCAGTTGGCACTTAGTGGGTCCATTTAGTGGCTTGGATAGGCCATTTAACAAACTGGGGCTAATAATTCAGTAGTTTGGATACTCTCTTTTGGGATTAGGTGCTATTTTTATTACCATTTGTACAATCGCCCTTTGATAGGATTCAATTTTTCTACAGCACCCCCACTGGAGAAACCAAAGCATTACATAGTAGAGTACAAGCTAAATTTGTATTCGAATGTCCTTGGATTGGGACATTTGGAGGGGGGGGGGAATAGTGACATGACCTTGCCCAAGTAAAAGGGATCCATTTTCGGTTCCACTACTCTCTCTGTGTTCATACAGAAAGTACTCAAGTATAGACTCCAGCCATTGTGGACTTTAGATGACGAAGATGACATGGGACGTGACTGATGATCTCCTTGTGGGTGGATGACAGTGAAGTATTGGCTCTGATATACCCAGAAGATTTTTAAGACACTGATGAAATATTTTTGCAGGAACACATAAGTATTGTAGTCTTCCATCAACCTGCCATCCACAACGTCAACCAAGGTGTATCTAGAAGTACTTCATCAATGACATTCATACTCTGGAGATTATGATATACAGTAATAAAAACCATCAGTATAATACATCATTATATTGATGAGTAGTAACATGAAATTTCTTTTTGGAAGGTAGCAGTGTCAACTGGGTGTAGGTACAGATGACTGGACAATGCGAGATTTTGGTAGAAGTAGAGGTCTTGCGGTGGGTATGGTTTGGTTATGCTCTGGTAATTTGAAACTAGGTTGGTCTTTACCGAAAAAACTAAGCCGGAGTCAGTGCCAGGCCAACCTGGGCTTCTTCGGCCCATGGCAACCTAAGTAGACTGCCTCTACGAATGTTGACCTCAGGTTGGATAGATAGAGGTCAAAAGGGAAGGCTGGAGCCATTACTGAAAATCAGAGTGGTTGACTTTGAGAGGATTTACGGGCGACAGAGCAGGTAAGGTAGTCACGTCGCTGTCAAAAAATTGGGTACATTGAAATTCAATATACTGATCCTCACCCAAGGATCTCCTCTTGAGGCACAATCATGAGGCCGCCACACCAGATGTGTAACAATAGACCCTATGGGGCACTGACAGACACGGAGTCCATTCCCTTTGTGACCCATTTCTAATAAGACCTTGCAATTTATAGGCCTATAAATAAGTCTTAATTATTGTTCCTGAAATTGAAGATGATCCGCTCATAACCAGAGGATTGTAATTACATTTTTCATTCCCCAAGATGACCCCAAAACATTTCTTTAGACGTGGGAAGAAAAATCCATCATGCCTTAATGAGACAACTTACTTGGCTTTATATTTCACATTATAAACTACATTGCCCGAAGCAATTAGGAGGATTATAATAAAACATAAGCAAAGATTACATGTACGGCACGCTGGTTCAAAGGCTTACAGCTCTCTGATGTCATCTATGGATCATTAACCCTTTAATGTGAGGACTGCTGGCAGGTCAGAGAGACTGCAAAGGTCATATCGATAAGGGTCCAAGAGCGGTAACCTCACCGATGTACCAGAAAGGGCTTCAGTGTCCACTTTCTGCCGAACAATGGCCATGGGGATCTAGAAATGGGAGTTGCTTACTTCTAGTTGGCACTATAGTGACATACTCACTCAAGGCTTGGTTGATGGTAGGTTGATGGTTAAACAACTATGGAGTGAACTTTCTTCCAGTAAATGATCATTCCATCAACATCATGGTCAACATTGTACGTGATTTATTGTTGAAAGTGGTCATATATGTTCAATTATGTTGGGCCGGAAGTGACATTCATTAACAAGTAGACAAAAGATCTTTCACATATAAGATCTTTTATGGTACAATCATTTGTGTATTGGTCAAAAGTTTTAAACATGGCCAACTTCGTTCTAGACCATTGGTTGCCTACAAATGATCATTCGTTGTTTGATTCCACCCCATGAACATTCATTGTGGTTGAAATCATCCACTTTTATCTAATATGTACGGGCACCTTAACACATCACATTGACATGATTGATAGGTGGAGGTCCCATCTGTGGGATCATCACCTCTAGGGAGGACGGGGCTCACTGACCACTGTCTGGCAAGTCAAGGTGGATACATAGTTGGTAGGTGGAGCATGCCTGCTGACATGTTTCTGTAATTTCCATAGACTTTAAAGGAATTGTCTGGCAAGGAAAAATTTTGCCAGTAGGCAATAAGAAGCAATATGACCCTGTCACTCCTGTTCTGATGCTGCATAGGTCCCCTCTGGGTCTGTTTCCTGGTCCCTCTTGATACACAGCATATGTGCGGACACCTCTCCATTTAATCCTTTTCTACATTTGACCAAATTGTCTTTTATTTTTATTGTGCTCATTATAAATACAGAATCTTGTTGTATTTTTAGGTCATCAGTGAATTTGAAGCTGCCCCAGACTCCTTTTTCTATCGAATACCAAATCTGAGCCGCAACAGACAATACAGTGTTTGGGTGGTGGCAGTGACGGCGGCCGGCAGAGGCAACAGCAGCGACATCATTACGGTCGAACCAACAGCTAAAGGTAATATTTTTATGTTTTGTGCTCCTAATATGGTCTTTACTCCAGAAGACAAACCAGAAAATTTGGTTTATGGCAAAGTACATGAGTAGAAGTCGGTTCTTCAGGGCTTAGTGGTTGGAGAAATCATTGTTGCTCTCAGGCCTGTGGAGTTGGAGCTAGTTTTGGGGGGGGAGTCGAAGAAAGTTAATATTATTGGATGTTATTCTAGGGTCTTGTATGAAGTTCTTGCATCAAAGCCTCTCGTTTCTGTTTTCTTGCTCTCTTGCGGTATCAAAAACGCTGACTTTTTTCCAGAAGGAGAGGAGATTTGCTGTTCATGTCTGACCATGGTTGTCAACCATTTATGAAAGAGTCAGAAACAAAGTTGAAGTCTGAGTTGGTGGTTTGGTTTGGGCTTCTGATAGTAGTTGCATTCTGAGTTTAGGTCACTCTAAGGGATATAATTACTAGGGTAGTAGTTATGGGTAGGAGGCATTTGCTACGGGAGGTGAGGTGCAGATAAAGGAAGGCAAGAGTGGGAAAAAAGGAACTCAAATGGTTGGGTGACAAAGAGATGAAAGATGAGATAAATTGGGCCCAAAATGGATCAATTTTTCTAAGGGGTCCTACAGTATGTTTACTTGTTATGTTCCTGGCCACCACCATTGACCTCATCCAACTGAGATAAAATCTGGTAGTCCATGTAAGGTCTAAGATCATGTGTTTCTGGTGTGAAGAGCATGTGGTTGTTGATGTGCCTGTAGTCAACAAATTTCCCAGATTTACTGGTTTCTTATAGGCAGACTGAATTGGATTATTGAAATACTTGTAAGAAATTTTAAGAAAATGATTTTTTTTTTTACTTATTTTTCCAACTTCTTACTTATTCTGTACTCCCATTGTTTGTCAAGAAACGGCTTAGTCATGCTTGGGGCCACTGTTTAGTAAGACACCTGGTGACTCTTTCTGATCTCCATAAAGTTTTGGCTACCTGTAAAGGGGAACGAAATGTGAAGTCTGTACCTGTGAACAACTGTTACGCTGATGTAGCCATACACATTTTAGTCCCTGTTGGTGGGATAATCTTTCACTGGGAAAGTTCTTTCACGATCCTTCATGTAACATGCACCATACACAGTCAAGATCTGCCAACTCGGATGAAAATTTTAAACCTAGTGGACTCCTTCCCGGATGACAATGGTTTGTCTATGCTCAGATAAAACGATTGTTCAGTGTTAAATTTAATCCAACAAGCGATCATCTTGGTTGAAGTCGTCCATTTAGATCAACATTAGACTAATGTATATGGCTGCCTTTGCTCCTACTGGGTTTCGGGGGCGTATTGCTTGTGTTTTCTTTGTTTTTACTTAACTCTGTGCCTCACGGCTGGGAACGTTCTGCCAGAGTCTCTCTTTAATTTTCCTGAGTGTAATGTTAGAAGACAATGACTGCTCACCAGTGGAGAACATCACTTAATGTTCCTTCTCGGCACGAGTCCTATAGGCTTTTATACGATGCTGTCGCATGCAGAGCCGGTAATGTGCCGCAGATGAAATTCTTATTTTTACATTAAAATAGTTTTGCCTGATCGCCTTAATACAGAGTGCGGATTTCCCAGGTCGTCTTCTCCCTTCTACAGTCTGGCCTCGTTCCTTCTCTTGCCTATAAACTTTGATTTTCTTCTCTTATCTTGCTCTAGTGATCTCCCCGGGGGTATGAGTATAACTAAAATATCATTATAATACTCGCTTCTTATACTCTCGAAGACGGAGCCAAAAAAAGCTCAAAAAAATTCTATGCATGGCCATGGAAGAGAAGGATTTTTTTAATATCTTGTCTGAGTTGCATCCACCACCAGTACCTGGAGGCTTCGGAGAACTTAATTTGTCTGTTTTGTTTGACTCCCTGTGTTCCAGCGTCTCCGCGATAGCTTCTCTAAGCTTGAGTTAGCTGCGGTAATGGATGTCTGTGGCAGGATTCACGGCGGGGAGGCTCTCAGCAGCATCAAAAGCTCATTATCACGCTCATTATTTTCACTGCAAACTAAAGGAGAGTGACAAGAACCGAATGAAAGCTGAACATTCTCTCCGAGCCCATGCGCCAGGACGTGTTATGCTTTCAAACACCAAGCGTCAACTTATTTCCTAATAATTCAAGAAGAAATATGTAATTAAGGAGGCTGCCGAGATGTTGTCACAATCTGTTGAAGGATTTCAGGAACCCTGTGTTAGGGAAGGAGAAGAAATGACTTGAAAAGTTGTCCTGAAAGTCATCGCTGGCTCATGACTAGAAGATTAGCATCTAGAAAGCTCAGGCCATATATGAAGGTCTGTGTAGGTCATTACCCACTGCACAATTCCTCATCGACTCAAGGTGACAAATTTATCTAGGGCCGTACATCCCTGTATTGTCTTACACACCAATTCTCCAGGACCACGCCCAATACGAACAACAATGACCATCCTTAATAAAGTTCTTCATTTGAAAAGAGGTCTTTATACAGTACTTCTAAAGGGATCCCAAAATCACATTTGGGATTGTAGTAAGGTCTATCCCCATTGGCTGCCACATTAATGAAGATGCCAAGGAAACCCTCACCTACAGTATGATAAAGTGAGAATTAATGGGTGACTGGGATACTTCCTGTTGACGGGAATGAAGAAGTATCTCCCAGTCCTCTTCCTAGGATTCTTCATGCTCTCCTCTCCTTCATCTTGTCTTCCACCAATCCAATCTCATATCCTATAACGCCACCTCCTTATTTTTTAACGCCTTGTGTCCCCAGCCCAAACTCCAGTCATATTTGTTTCTCCTTTGAACTGTGGCCCTCTATCTTTACATGAGGTAGAAGTATAAAATACAACCAAGAATACACTCATTGCCAAAAAAATTCCACACCAACAATTGGTTGTTGTCCAGGTGAAGCTTTCTCAGTATGACTGTAATGATGATGTATGGAAGTGATGACAATATTACAGCCAGAGGATAAGGTTATTGGGGAAACTGTACTATTGGGCTGGAGCTCTAGTACCTTACCTTACTGTAGGTATACACGTTCTGTATCGTATTCTTCAGTACATTTACCACAGATGTTACAGCTGGGCCTGTATCCTGGATACAAGATGAGATACGGCAGGACATGGAGGTATACAGGATCTGTATGGTATCCTGCAGTACATTTACCACAGATGTTACAGCTGGGCCTGTAGCCTGGATACAAGATGAGATACGGCAGGACATGGAGGTATACAGGTTCTGTATGGTATCCTGCAGTACATTTACCACAGATGTTACAGCTGGACCTGTAGCCTGGATACAAGATGAGATACGGCAGGACATGGAGGTATACAGGTTCTGTATGGTATCCTGCAGTACATTTACCACAGATGTTACAGCTGGGCCTGTAGTCTGGATACAAGATGAGATACGGCAGGACATGGAGGTATACAGGTTCTGTATGGTATCCTGCAGTACATTTACCACAGATGTTACAGCTGGGCCTGTAGTCTGGATACAAGATGAGATACAGCAGGACATGGAGGTATACAGGCTCTGTATGGTATCCTGCAGTACATTTACCACAGATGTTACAGCTGGGCCTGTAGTCTGGATACAAGATGAGATACGGCAGGACATGGAGGTATACAGGTTCTGTATGGTATCCTGCAGTACATTTACCACAGGTGTTACAGCTGGGCCTGTAGTCTGGATACAAGATGAGATACAGCAGGACATGGAGGTATACAGGTTCTGTATGGTATCCTGCAGTACATTTACCACAGATGTTACAGCTGGGCCTGTAGCCTGGATACAAGATGAGATACAGCAGGACATGGAGGTATACAGGTTCTGTATGGTATCCTGCAGTACATTTACCACAGATGTTACAGCTGGGCCTGTAGTCTGGATACAAGATGAGATACGGCAGGACATGGAGGTATACAGGTTCTGTATGGTATCCTGCAGTACATTTACCACAGATGTTACAGCTGGGCCTGTAGTCTGGATACAAGATGAGATACGGCAGGACATGGAGGTATACAGGTTCTGTATGGTATCCTGCAGTACATTTACCACAGATGTTACAGCTGGGCCTGTAGCCTGGATATAAGATGAGATATGGCAGGACATGGAGGTATACAGGTTCTGTATGGTATCCTGCAGTACATTTACCACAGATGTTACAGCTGGGCCCGTAGTCTGGATACAAGATGAGATACGGCAGGACATGGAGGTATACAGGCTCTGTATGGTATCCTGCAGTACATTTACCACAGATGTTACAGCTGGGCCTGTAGCCTAGATACAAGATGAGATACGGCAGGACATGGAGGTATACAGGTTCTGTATGGTATTCTTCAGTACATTTACCACAGATGTTACAGCTAGGCCTGTAGCCTGGATACAAGATGAGATACGGCAGGACATGGAGGTACACAGGCTCTGTATGGTATCCTGCAGTACATTTACCACAGATGTTACAGCTGGGCCTGTAGTCTGGATACAAGATGAGATACAGCAGGACAAAGGTGGCTACAAACTGGAAACAGTCCTAGAATTATTGCCGATCATATAGAACTTTTCTTAGATGTGGCTTGCATTTCCCGTACACCAGTCCTGGCAGCGCTATACATTACAGACAGTGAACACATTGACGGAATACTGGACCTTCAGGGAATGATTTATAGCAAATATGGATTCCATCCAGTCTCTCCTCCTTAAACTTTTTTTTACTTCTTTATAGTTCTAGTTCTTTATAGGTTCCTGATTGCTATACATATCTCCCAAAAAAGTCCTCCTTTCCCATAGCAACCAAGCTGACCTATTTCCCCATGCTCTTCTATAGTCTCTCTATAGCAGATAGAATTTCCTCTGACTACTTCAGTACATGTAATTACACTAATGGTAGTCACCCATATAGGGAGTCGAGTTGTTTGCAAGCCTTGTGAATTCTCACACCCGTCACGAAACTTAGAGCAGTTGGATATAAGAAGTTGTACCATGAAAGTATGTAATATGAATACTACTAGGGATAGTTAGACCTTAAAGGGGTTTCTCAGGATTAAAAATTATGGGTAATTTCTTCTTCCCAGGCAGTGACATCACGTCCGTTGGTCACATAACCATACTACAACTCGGTCCCATTCATCTTAAAGTACTGAACTGTAGCTTTGCCATGTGACCAACAGACATGAGGTCACTTCCTGAGAAGAAGAAAGCAGCCATGTTTTCTAGTCTTGCACAACCACTTTAATGATGTGATTATATTGGTTATGAAAGGGTCAACTCCTGCCCTGGAGTCATAAAAGAACCTTAAGGCTAAGGCCCTGCGAGATACAGCTAAAATGCGATGTGGGAAAAAACGCGGCAGAAACACATTGCGGCTTTTCACAGAAATTCTGTAGTTTTCCTTTCGACTTCAATTCTACCTATACTGAAAACACCAGCGTTTCTGCAGGTATAATTGTTGCATTGCGTTTTTGTAACCATTGCAGCATGTCCGCTGAGGATATTTTTCTGCTATGTGTGGATGGGATTAGTCAGACCAGGGCTTATATCTTTGGAACGGCTGAACATATTCAGATAAACAAAATGATCAAACACTCAGGGTGACAGTGTCTATCAAATGAGGTACGTCATTGGACTTTATAGACCTGGTGAGAGGTCCTCTTTAAAGGGGTTGGAGGCAGCCCCTTTCATATCTGGATTAAGGAACCTTTGATATTAGTGGAGAAAACTAGACCAACCTCCATAGTGGAGGTCCTCAAGTGAGGTGTCTGACTTTCTGAAGACCAGATAGTCTATTTAGGACAGGAGATGTCTTCATGAGACAACTGGTTTTACACATTATAAGAATGCTTTATGATAACAACTTTATTGACTTGGAAGTCTTGTGAGAATTTTATGGTAAGACGCCGTTGTTGATAGATACATCCTTATTCATGTCCTAAATAAGTCATTGGAGCTAGAGGACGCCATAACTATAAGCCCTTGATATTTTATTATCACTGATTTTATATTCTCTTGGCAAATATTTCTGGTTTGTAATACAGCCATGAAGAGGCTTGAAAAATACTGAGTTGTGGTTGTATATTTGTCCCTCTAGAACAGGGTTTCTTATTGTTCCTCAGGACCAACCCAAAGGCCATAATGAAGTGGATCCTCTATGTCCAATTATTTGGGGCTGGTTAGACTGGGGTATACAGTTTAAGACGTCTCTAAAACCCTACAAGTTTGTAAGGCCTTTCCTGAATTGACCTCCAGTTTGTGGTCCTCCATATAGTCCATACTTGCCAACATTGTGTAGTTGACTACAGGGAGACAGGTGCACGAAGAACACTGTAGAATTTTTCGGGCAAGTCCGCATTCCTTATTGTGTGCCTACGCCCCCTACAGGACGTGACATGCCCCTTTATGTGCAGGCCAAGCCCCTTTTTCAGGACATGACCAGAAAATAATGTGCCCATATCATATGTAAAATGACAGGGAGCCTGGCAGATGTGGACCCACTCTTCTGTGACTCCAGCAGGTCAACCTTCTATTTAGGAGCCTCCCAGTCATTCAGGGAGAGTTGACAAGTATGCTATAGTCACCAAATAGCAACAGGTGGGCTCTGATGAAGAACATAAAGCAAGGTCAGGAATGTAGTCATGGGTTGGCAACAGAAAAATGGTCAGGATCCAGCAAGATGGAAGGCGAGACAGAAGGGTAGTCAGGAATAAAAGCGAGGAACCAGGTGACAAATCTAAAAGGCAAGACATGAGCATAAGTCAGGAACAAGACCGAGGTCAACACCAGAAGTCAGAAACACCGTCAGTATACAGTGGAATTATAACCAAGCAGGGTGTAGGGCCACCTTTAAATAGCCCACCATTACTTTAAGTCAGTTTGGTTGCCCATTTGCCTTGGCATCCAGACACCCTATCTGGACAGGGAAGGAGAGCCAACGCAGTAGAAGCAAATTACATGAGTGGAAGAGGCCTTCACAACAATTGGCCTCTAGCCATAGCCCATAATAGTTTTCACCAAGCTTACAGGCTACACTAAATCCAATCTAGCAATCAGGCATAGCTACCGAAGTGTCACCGGGCAATAACTAAGGTAATTAATTAGATTCGTTGTGAGCAATGTTAAGTGTCCGAATATGATGAATTACTGTCCATACAGGAGCCGGCGAGGCCCTAATGTTCTCACACTTTATTTCCACGCTAAAGTTCTCTAATGTGTAAGCAATTCGCAAAAATAAAAGGGTAACCGTGGAAGCCCAGTCACCTTCGGGACGGTGAAAGGACGTGTGCAGGAGCCAGAGGTGGCGGAACATTTAATAATTCATGTTCCTGGTTTAATTTCTAGAATTAAAAATTTTGGACATTTATCCCTTCCCCCACCATATACTGTACAACAAAGCTAGAGAATAAGATCGCCAGCATCTGGTTTCCTTTCTCCTGCCTTCAAGGACGACCTTGTGCGGAGAATCACCCTCTGGATAATAAAAAGCAAACTCAGAGATGAACGGCTTCATAATGCGCCTGAGTCCTTCAGTAGAACCTTTATTGTCACTGTAATTTCCTGTTATCGGCCATTAGTGTTTCTTTACTTTTTTTTTTTTAATGTTTTTTTTATTATTTTGTTGTGAAATTTGCATGAACGTGTAGAAAGTTGTAATATGACTGATCTTATCTGGACTTGTTATCTAGAATGCTTGTACCTAAAAAGCTCCTCGCAGTCTACAGACATTATATTATGCCCACACACATTAGATGAATGTCCACCATATGGGCCAATGGTTTGTTGTGGATAGGCAATTACTATGTCCGAAACCTCTATAAAGGCCAATAGTGTGTTGTGGACAGTCATTTACCATGCCCAACACCTCCATAAGGGTCAATGGTTGGTTGTGTATAGGCAGTCACCATGCCTTTCACCTTCATAAGCGCCAGTGGTTGGTTGTGGATAGCCAGTCACCATGTCCTACACCTCCGTAAGCACCAATGTTTTGTTTTAGGTAGGCAGTCACCTTGCCTAACACCTCCATAAGGTGTTAACCTGTTTGTTGTGGATAAGCAATCACAATGCAGACACCTCCATAAGTGCCAATGGTTTACTATGGATAGGCAATCTCCTTGCCTCACACCTTGAAAAGGACCAATGGTTTGTTGTGGACTGGGATTCACCATTCCTGACATCTCCAAAAGGGCCTAAGGGCCAATGGTGCTTATTATGTTGTTGGCAAGAAAGAAGGTTTCTGAACATCTGCAGAGAGGGGGGAAGGGATCCTAAATGTTGCTGGAGGAACATACTATGTCTCCTCCAGCCTGTCTGGTGTGTATTAGGGGAGCCGTGGCTTGTTCCAGTACTACCAGTGAATCTCCACCATCCTAGACCTGGTAGATTGGTCATAGGTCCGAGGAGAGTTCTTTGGTGCTATCCTCTTCCTATATGAATATATAACCTATTGAAGGCCATAAAACAATTGCTCATTATTCTTATATTTTCCTCGACAGCTCCTGCTCGCATTCTAACCTTCAGTGGTACCGTGACCACACCATGGATGAGAGATATTGTCCTACCCTGCAAAGCAGTTGGAGACCCTTCCCCAACAATCAAATGGATGAAGGAAAGGTAACCAGCAACCGAATGTGCAAAAGCCTCCACCCCATCTCCAAAAACCTGGTAGAACTAAGATCTAGTAGAAGTAGACCCTAGTCACAAGCGATTGGGTCCAAAGTCACCTCCATTTTAGGTTGTCTTCCACTAGACTATCATTGTGTGAGGACCTTGGCCTACGATTAGTTTCTTAAATTCTCTGGTGGGCCAGACCGACTCCACTATTGCCATTGTCCACCTTTCATCTTGTGACCTCCGCTTCAATCAGGTATTGCACAGTCAGGTTCTAGGACAAGGTAATTCATGGGCAAAATGTCAGCTCGGAATCAATATCTCAGTTTTATGGTGACATAGAGCTTCGACATCTTCGACAACCCAGTCTTGCATGATCTTGTAGTATTTACTGGGATCAATACAGCGTTTATTACATTTAACATACCCCATGACTGTAGGTTTAGAATGGTCTCTTGGCAGTCATAAAGGGATCTCATGTTAGGACAATTGATCAGTTGTAATCTGTGATGAAGCCTGGCATGTCCCTACAGCACCACCATGGGTGAACTGAAGTATTACACAGTGTCCTTCCAAATCAGTAGACTATCTGTGTCATACAGGACAGGTCCTCCACAGAGAGAGAGATGCCACTTTGGTCAGATGATAAGGATCCAGAACCCGGGGACACCCAATGAATTTCCTAATAGTATATAAATATCAGTTTTCTAAACTGGGCAACCTCTTTAAGTCACGTAACAGGAAGATGATGCCAGACTGGAACCAGAATTGTAGATAGTAACAAGCACTAACCGAAGGCCTGTACCAAGAGTCAGGACTAAAAGTGCCATCACACAATAACGTTGGGTGCCAAAGAGTGTCCCAACATCATCTGTTGGGAGAATGAAGGATCAGCCATGTTGAATTTTACATACCCCATCCTTTTTCTTCTTTGAACAGACTAGTCACCTCTAGAGTTGTCCGACAGTGGCTTACTCCCCTATCCCTATTCAAGGGAGGTGTCACATTTGGCCAAGAACTAGGACTACTCATGAGCGAGCTGGAAAGTACTGAAGTGAGCAAACCAAGGCGTAATAACTGGATGGCTACCTCTGGGGCAATGCCGTATCTGGCTATAGGTTAGAGGGCTCATTCAGATGGGCTTATTGTACCCATATTTCCAGTGTTTATATTATGAATGTGTCATCTGGACCCATGTGACACTATGCTGCTGTAAGCTCAGTTCATTAGAACCGCAGGGGATCCAAATTTTACATCCAGATTACAGACTCTGAAAGGGGTTGTCCAAGAAAAAGCCTTAAATATCTGATTGTGGAGGGGCTACAAGTGACCACCATGGATCAGATATTCATGGGTATGTCCAGTCCCTGAATTATATGGAGATTTCAATGGGAGAAGAGCTGCAGCCAATATACAGGTACTGTATAGTATACAAACTGGACACACCATTGCAGGAACCAACTGTTGGCCCCCCACCGATCAGATATTTATGGCCCATCATAAGGATAAGTCATAAATTATGAATTCCTGGACAACCCCTTTAAGCACTGCCAGTTCTGGATCAAGGTAATTCATGGGTAAAATGTCAGCTCTGAATCAATATCGAGACTAATCACAGATTTATGGTGATATAGATCTCCCTTGCTGATCCAGTCAAAAGTTGCAAATTTTGGCACAAAAACAGCAAAATTCACATTATATTAGACAGAATCTAATATGAGGCTTTAAAAGATTATACAAGAGTAAAAATAAAAAATCTTGTCTTGTCTGGTATTGCAGCTTAGTCCCATTTAAGGCAGCAAGCGTAAGCTGAAATACCAGACACAACCTATGCACGTGGGTGGCGCTGTTCTGAAAAAAAAAAAAAGTTATTATCTCTAATCGCTTCTTCACTGTTATTCTGACACAATCTGTGTTAGGTTAACACCATAAACATTGTAGAGCTCGGCATACGCCGGTGAGGTAATGTCGTTACAGTGACGGCGCATTATTTGTACGTTTGTCTCCTTTAAGGCAGCTGCCACACTAGGACAGATGGGGCCATTCATCTGTTCGAGCGATCCGCGGCTGCTGAAGAATGGTTTCACAAATATGATGGATGAGCGGCATATGGCAGATATCCAGTCCAACTGAGAAATTAACTGTATCATTTACTGTTTATCCGAGGAGGCGGAAGAGGGTTATGCAAAGTCATGAATCTTTATCACAGTCTGAGACGTGATATAAAGGAAGGGAAGTTTCACTCGCTGGGAGTAAGGTCTGAAGTGCCGGTAGTTTAACCCTTGCCTTCTGTACGGCTGGCATCTTGACGGGTGGAAAGTAAATAACCCGCAGGTCGGGATCTGCCGGCGGCACCTTTACTGCTAGAACGACAGCTGCAGAAAACACCTGACATCAGAGACAACAGCGAGAAGACGAGTGGGCTAGAAACTTCACTATGTCATTTGGCCCTTCCGATTGAAGTAAATGTAGTTTGAGACCAGATCAATTTTTTTTCGCTACTTTTTAGGTTGCGTTCACTATCGCAGCCTAAGTGGGAGCTGAACTGCAGTACTGACGCCCGGGCATGGAGCCAGCGACTGGTCCATGTGGGGCCGGCTGTTACCCCTCCACTGATGACATATTTATGGACACCCTACACATATAAAAAAATGTGGACAACTCCATTAAAGTCGGGGCCCCACGCAAAAACCGCAGCGTTATACAGTCCCCGCAAAGCGAATCCCATCCACACATTGCAGAAAAATACCAGCAGTGGAAATGCTGCGATTTCTAAGACCGTCGCGTTTTTGGAAATCGCAGCATGTCAATTATACCTGCGGAAACTCTGGTGGATTCCTTATAGGTATAATGGAAGCAGGAAGTCTGCAGAGGAAAACTCTGCAGACTTTCTGTGAAAAGCGTTGCAGGAAAAACCGCAATGCGCTGCCGCCACGGTTTTTCCCACAGCACTTTTTTGCTGCAGCCCGCTACGTGGGGCCTTAGCCTAAAGGGGCTTTCCAGACCCAAATCGATTGTTCACAGCATAGGTCGCTGGTATGTGATGTCTTGGGGTCTGATACGTGGACCTCACGCAGATCAGCCGTTGCAGCAGCCAGGTACTACCGTAAGTGCAGCACCGCTCCTACACAAGTGTTACAGGTGGCACTGCAGTTCCCCAGAACCATCGGTATACAGTACACAGGGCTACTCCACTCCCCGTCCACTAGCCACTTCCAGCACTCAGAGATTACTAGAATAGCTGATCTGTGCGGGGTCCAGGGAACTGATCAGGGTAGGTCATCAGTATGAAATATTAATTTGGGGCTGCAAAACCCTTTTCCACGTTGTGGAAATGCTGCTTTTTTTTCTTGCAGATTTTACTGTGTTTTCCAGAGCCTGTAGTGGACTGAACAGAAGGCAGGGGTATAAAAGCTTCCGAAATATTTCCCGTTCCGTTTCAAACCGCTCTTGAAATCTGCAACAAAAAAAGCAGCTTTTCTGCAATGTGTGGCCTTAGCCTTAAAAGTTTTTTCCTGGGACTTATCCTTAGGATAGCTCATCAATATGTGATAGGTGGGGTCAGACACCTGGAACCCTTTAAATGGAACTAAAAAGGGGTCCTTTTTTAATCTTTACTATGGATCCATCACACAAATATAAGCATCGTGAAAATATGAGAAAAAATAGAAGCCGTAGGACTCGCTTTGTGCAGTCTGTAGACCTAGACCCATTGGGACAGTCTCTCTCTATACGAGTCCTGTTGGCCTATGGACATCATTGAAGGGTTGGGGGAAAAGTGTCTTCTGGTTTGGAGGACCTGGATTTCGAACTGAGTCATCATCTGAGTCCTATACTGGTTGATTTTGAGAATACAAAATTACAGATGACGGGGTATTGAATATGGTTGCCCAGCATGGTGGTTGGAGAGACCTTTGACCAGTAAGACATGGAAATTCAATGTTTGGTCCCATTAGTCAGAAACATTTGATAAAAATGTGACATGCAAATAAATCTGACTCCTCATTCCCCAAGGATTTTGATTGTAATTCCTTTAATGTATGATTTTTGTTTCCTGTGAGGTAGTAACGGGACACCCAGTCTAGTAACGAATGATGGGCGAAGAAGCGTCTACAGCAACGGAAGCTTTATCATCCGCACTGTGAAAGCAGAAGATTCTGGGTATTACAGCTGTTCTGCCTCAAACACCTGGGGATCGGAGGAGATTGTCCTAAATCTGCAGGTTCAAGGTGAGAAGATTACTATAACACTGCCCTCCATGTACAAGAATACAACTACTATAATACTACTCCTATGTACAAGAATATAACTACTATAACACTGCCCTCCATGAACAAGAATATAACTACTATAATACTGCCCCTATGTACAAGAATATAACTACTATAATACTACCTCCTATGTACAAGAATATAACTACTATAATACTGCTCCTATGTACAAGAATATAACTACTATAATACTACTCCTATGTACAAGAATATAACTACTATAATACTGCTCCTATGTACAAGAATATAACTACTATAATACTGCTCCTATGTACAAGAATATAACTACTATAATACTGCTCCTATGTACAAGAATATAACTACTATAATACTGCTCCTATGTACAAGAATATAACTACTATAATACTGCCCTCCATGTACAAGAATATAACTACTATAATACTACTCCTATGTACAAGAATATAACTACTATAACACTGCCCTCCATGTACAAGAATATAACTACTATAATACTACCTCCTATGTACAAGAATATAACTACTATAATACTACTCCTATGTACAAGAATATAACTACTATAATACTACTCCTATGTACAAGAATATAACTACTATAATACTGCCCCCTATGTACAAGAATATAACTACTATAATACTGCCACCTATGTACAAGAATATAACTACTATAATACTGCCCCCTATGTACAAGAATATAACTACTATAATACTACCTCCTATGTACAAGAATATAACTACTATAATACTACCTCCTATGTACAAGAATATAACTACTATAATACTGCTCCTATGTACAAGAATATAACTACTATAATACTTCCTCCTATGTACAAGAATATAACTACTATAATACTACTCCTATGTACAAGAATATAACTACTATAATACTGCCCCCTATGTACAAGAATATAACTACTATAATACTACTCCTATGTACAAGAATATAACTACTATAATACTGCCCCTATGTACAAGAATATAACTACTATAATACTGCTCCTATGTACAAGAATATAACTACTATAATACTGCCTCCTATGTACAAGAATAAAACTACTATAATACTGCTCCTATGTACAAGAATATAACTACTATAATACTGCTCCTATGTACAAGAATATAACTACTATAATACTGCTCCTATGTACAAGAATATAACTACGATAATACTTCCTCCTATGTACAAGAATATAACTACTATAATACTACTCCTATGTACAAGAATATAACTACTATAATACTACTCCTATGTACAAGAATATAACTACTATAATACTTCTCCTATGTACAAGAATATAACTACTATAATACTTCTCCTATGTACAAGAATATAACTACTATAATACTTCTCCTATGTACAAGAATATAACTACTATAATACTGCTCCTATGTACAAGAATATAACTATTATAATACTGCCCAAGAAAAAAAAAAAACCCCCCCCAACGCTCCTATGTACAAGAATATAACTACTATAATACTGCTCCTATGTACAAGAATATAACTACTATAATACTGCTCCTATGTACAAGAATATAACTACTATAATACTACCTCCTATGTACAAGAATATAACTACTATAATACTGCATCCTATGTACAAGAATATAACTACTATAATACTGCTCCTATGTACAAGAATATAACTACTATAATACTGCTCCTATGTACAAGAATATAACTACTATAATACTACATCCTATGTACAAGAATATAACTACTATAATACTACATCCCCTATGTACAAGAATATAACTACTATAATACTGCTCCTATGTACAAGAATATAACTACTATAATACTGCTCCTATGTACAAGAATATAACTACTATAATACTGCTCCTATGTACAAGAATATAACTACTATAATACTGCTCCTATGTACAAGAATATAACTACTATAATACTGCTCCTATGTACAAGAATATAACTACTATAATACTACCTCCTATGTACAAGAATATAACTACTATAATACTGCTCCTATGTACAGGAATATAACTACTATAATACTGCTCCTATGTACAAGAATATAACTACTATAATACTACCTCCTATGTACAAGAATATAACTACTATAATACTGCCTCCTATGTACAAGAATATAACTACTATAATACTGCTCCTATGTACAAGAATATAACTACTATAATACTGCTCCTATGTACAAGAATATAACTACTATAATACTGCTCCTATGTACAAGAATATAACTACTATAATACTGCTCCTATGTACAAGAATATAACTACTATAATACTGCTCCTATGTACAAGAATATAACTACTATAATACTGCTCCTATGTACAAGAATATAACTACTATAATACTGCTCCTATGTACAAGAATATAACTACTATAATACTACTCCTATGTACAAGAATATAACTACTATAATACTACCTCCTATGTACAAGAATATAACTACTATAATACTACTCCTATGTACAAGAATATAACTACTATAATACTGCTCCTATGTACAAGAATATAACTACTATAATACTACTCCTATGTACAAGAATATAACTACTATAATACTCCCCCAAAAAAAGAATATAACTACTATAATACTACCCCTATGTACAAGAATATAACTACTATAATACTGCTCCTATGTACAAGAATATAACTACTATAATACTACCTCCTATGTACAAGAATATAACTACTATAATACTACTCCTATGTACAAGAATATAACTACTATGCTCAGCACACTGATGGTCACAGCTATCATGTATATGTAGATAAGACACAGGTGAGGTCACATCTTATCTACTCCCCTCTCTGCACAGGACATGCCTAGAGAACTTTAAAAAAGATGTCAATACCATCTTTGATCCATCTTCAACGGGAAGTGACCGTCTATTGTAGAATCAGTGGCCATAGTTGGAATTGCAGGATCGTTATGTTTTGTTTTTTTATATAGTTAATAACTAGGAAAATTTTAAAATCACCAACAATTCTTAAAAATATGTTTAACATAAAAACTTAATTTAAGCAATAAGCCAATTTCTCATGATACATTCCATTGAAGTGTTTTGCTCCTTTCCAGTCTGTCCCTTTTAGCTGGCGGTTTATGTGCTGCAGTATAATGGAGAGGAGATGTAATCTCCTGGTGCAGTAATAGACTATTTATATGGTAATGGCGGCAGGCCTCACCTGCTGGGATGGATACAGATTTCTGAAGCCATTGTATTGCTGAGTGCTCCCATCCAGTTGTTGTAGGCAGGTGTCAGCCAGGTGCTGTCTGTACTGATCCAAGAACACGGGGTTTATCATTAATGCATATTGCAGGCATTGTGAACGCCAGGTCTGTGTCACTGTATAGAGGCTGCCGCATTGTTCCTGTGTCATATCTATTACAGCGAGACAAGAGTGCAAGTCTTTCCTTTTTTATTTCTTGACTTTTACAGTCATCTCATGATCACTTGAAAGATAAAACACTGAGGGATGACAATGGGAGTCAACTGCTATAATGTAGAAGTGGTGCAAGAATACTACTTGTATATAGTGTATATTTCTAATATTTTTCTGTTATACTCCAGAGCTGCACTCACTATTCTGCTGGTGCAGTCACTGTGTACATACATTACATTACTTATCCTGTACTGACCCTGAGTTACATCCTGTATTATACTCCAGAGCTGCACTCACTATTCTGCTGGTACAGTCACTGTGTACATACATTACATTACTTATCCTGTACTGATCCTGAGTTACATCCTGTATTATACTCCAGAGCTGCGCTCACTATTCTGCTGGTACAGTCACTGTGTACATACATTACATTACTTATCCTGTACTGATCCTGAGTTACATCCTGTATTATACTCCAGAGCTGCACTCACTATTCTGCTGGTACAGTCACTGTGTACATACATTACATTACTTATCCTGTACTGATCCTGAGTTACATCCTGTATTATACTCCAGAGCTGCACTCACTATTCTGCTGGTGCAGTCACTGTGTACATACATTACATTACTTATCCTGTACTGATCCTGAGTTACATCCTGTATAATACTCCAGAGCTGCGCTCACTATTCTGCTGGTACAGTCACTGTGTACATGTGGCATCCCAGAGCTGGCTATGGCTGGGCTGAGGGTGATCTCTGTGCATTGTATTATTTCCTGTTGCTTCATAGCCTGTGTGACATAGCAGGGGGTCCTGAGTCTCACACAACACAGCGCCACCTAGTGAGCCTCACACATGCATTACACCTCCCATAGGATTGAATAGTAACCAAATGTCCAATGGGAGGACATCGCCTGGGAAAAGGGGAGGAGTCAGCTGATCACTGGGTCCCCATGGTAACACCCCTGCAGGAAGGTCCTGCGTGTGAGGAGTGAGAAGTGTGGAGTGTTAGGAGGAGGAGGTGAGGAGATAAGTGTGATGTCCTGTGAAGAAAGCAGTGAGTTTAGTGCAGGAATCTCAATTCCTAGACAGGCCCAGGAAGGTTGGAGAGCTGACATACTCCAGCTATTCAGAAGATCCTGTCCCCTGTCTGCCTAGCCATCGCCCTGAAGGAAGTCAAGCATCATTATCTTGTCAGCCTGAGACTGTGGAGAGAACATTCTGGAACACGTGCTCCATAGCAAGTATCACAGGATCCAGGGGCCAAGGCCAGACCTGTGGAATATCCTGCCACCCTGACTATTGCACCCCGAAACTCTGAGCTATCAGGACCACATAACGTGAGTGGGGAATATTATGTACTAGTATCATGGTGGGCATCCTCCTATGAGCCAAATAGGAGCCCAGACGCACCTTAGGGCTGTAACACTGAAGTATAAGGGCTAGGAACACCTTTCATCAAGTCTACCCTGCACCCCAGGACTTTGCTGTGTCACCAGGCGTACCCCGTTGTTTTGTATTGAAGAAACTGTTTAAGCATTTGTGCCTCCACACCCATGGAAGTAAAAGTTCAACTTTACAACCGTTTCTGTGTCTGACTCTGCACCGACAACATCAGGGCGCCCCAAACACCACCAGTCGGCACAGTATAGGGGAAGCGCCCCGGGGGAACAATCACCACCAACATTTGTGCAGCCCCCTCATCACCGGTACCAGTGGTGGTAACGTGGGACAGCACCAGCGCTGCGCCCTCGTGCCCAGAGACCATGACAAGTCTGCGCTGTTTGCACCCCGCAATCCCAACTGCAGCGTTACCTTCCATCTGGTCACCGCATACATACATTACATTACTTATCCTGTACTGATCCTGAGTTACATCCTGTATTATACTCCAGAGCTGCGCTCACTATTCTGCTTGTACAGTCACTGTGTACATACATTACATTACTTATCCTGTACTGACCCTGAGTTACATCCTGTATTATACTCCAGAGCTGCGCTCACTATTCTGCTGGTACAGTCACTGTGTACATACATTACATTACTTATCCTGTACTGATCCTGAGTTACAGCCTGTATTATACTCCAGAGCTGCACTCACTATTCTGCTGGTGTAGTCACTGTGTACATACATTACATTACTTATCCTGTACTGATCCTGAGTTACATCCTGTATTATACTCCAGAGCTGCACTCACTATTCTGCTGGTGCAGTCACTGTGTACATACATTACATTACTTATCCTGTACTGATCCTGAGTTACATCCTGTATTATACTCCAGAGCTGCGCTCACTATTCTGCTGGTGCAGTCACTGTGTACATACATTACATTACTTATCCTGTACTGATCCTGAGTTACATCCTGTATTATACTCCAGAGCTGCACTCACTATTCTGCTGGTGCAGTCACTGTGTACATACATTACATTACTTATCCTGTACTGATCCTGAGTTACATCCTGTATTATACTCCAGAGCTGCACTCACTATTCTGCTGGTGCAGTCACTGTGTGCATACATTACATTACTTATCCTGTACTGCGATCCTGTATTATACTCCAGAGCTGCGCTCACTATTCTGCTGGTACAGTCACTGTGTACATACATTACATTACTTATCCTGTACTGATCCTGAGTTACATCCTGTATTATACTCCAGAGCTGCGCTCACTATTCTGCTGGTACAGTCACTGTGTACATACATTACATTACTTATCCTGTACTGATCCTGAGTTACATCCTGTATTATACTCCAGAGCTGCACTCACTATTCTGCTGGTGGAGAAATATACCAGAATTTTATATCAGTCCTGGGATTTCACGCATCCCCCCTCCATTCCACATATGTGATCAGCCCTCTTTCTGTCTGTAAGGCATCTGGCTGCAGCAGGATGTCTCTCCCACCCTCTTTATATTCCATAAGGATAGTTTACAATATATTGATGCCACTTGTGAACAAGTATAAGAGGACATAGAGAGTACTTACTGTACATAGTGTATATAACACCACAATGACCTGAGAAACACGCACGGTACAATGATACATGACTGTGAAATCTATTATATCTTGGAAATCTAATCACAAAAACTGCTTTCCTCCTAGTGCCTCCCGACCAACCTCGGCTGACTGTGTCCAAAAGTACTTCTTCTTCCATAACCCTTTCCTGGATACCAGGAGACAATGGAGGGAGCTCTATCCGAGGTAAGATTTCTTTAGAATATGGAGGACTGACATATCAGCTTTAAGAAGAGGCCGGTCAGTCTTAATGCTAGTTCATATGGACTTCGTTGGGAACTTCCATGACAAGATTAAGATCCTGAAGTATATATTCAAAATGTGAAAACTTTTTCTTGAAGATTGTGCAAACCACCCTGGCCTAAGCCGGTCATTTTGTTGCTCCATATGTTCCAGACACATCACAAAAATGGGGCACAGCTGGCACACTGCATGTTCATGTCACAAAAAGGGGTGTGACACTCAAAGGAGGCGTGGCCTTGTCAAAAGGGGCACAATTATCCCCGAAAATTTTTGTGGTGTGGTAAGAACAACATTCTCCCAGAACTGCTCCTAAAAATGTAGATAAGTATGATTTATAAGGATGAGGGTGTAATAGCAAAATATTTTGCTAAGTACTCAGTGACGTCACGGTGATGTCATGTACTCTCCCCCTGTCCAGGGTTCTCAAAAACTATCTCACCAAGTTTGGCTTTTCCTAGGGAAACTTCTTCTGAAAGGGCCAGGGTATATATCCTATATAAAATTTTCACCTGATTTTGGGGAGATTCTTGGGTGGGACTTAAAGGGGTTGTCCGGGATAAATCGATTATTCTAATCTAAGCTACACACCCTCCCCCCCGCCTACCTTCTAAATTACTTAGTGTTAAAAAGATCTATATTTACCTAGATCACCAGGGCGGTAATGTCACCGCCCTAGGCACATTTTCTGATTTTTTGGTGACGTTATGGGGAACTTGTAGTTCCCCTTCCGGAAACGGAATGTCACCTCACTAACTCAGCACCCTTCCCCCCCTCCCTATCATACTTACCTGTCTTCCGGTGCGGTCCTTCTGGCCACAGGAACTCACTTCTTCTGGGCACCTCCTCTTCTTGACGTCTGTGTGACTGGCAGACAACAAGAAGAGGAGGTGCCGGCCGCCCAGAAGAAGTGACGTTCCTTGCTTAAAAGATCCGGACCGGAAGACAGGTAAGTATGATGGGGTGGGGGGGTTGAGTTAGTTAGGGGCTAGTAGTGGGCTAGCTAGGGAAACAAGGAGGGGTTGGGAGTGAGAGAGGGAAGTGGTGTGAATCAGCTCTGAATGAAGAGCAAGGCATCATGGTAGTTGTAGGAAAATACAGAACAGGAAGATGCCCTTGTAAACAAATGCAGAAGATGCCAGGAGCTCACAGAGAAATCCAGAAATCACTCAAAACACTGCTAAAGGTATCAGGGTGCACTTATTAACCTGTTAAGAGCACTAACAGACCTTTTTTGAAAAATGATTTTGTTTTAGGCCATAAAACCCCTTTAAATGCCCCATTTTTACCAGTTGAAATCTTAAAACCGATGATGTCATTATCATTCTGTATGAATGAGTATATGCTATCTATATATAGTAGGTGCTATATACAAAGCCCTTAATAGTCCCGGTCACATGGACAGAGAGGTGGGGCTTATACTGATTGACATGCGCAGGTATAAGTATCCCCCTGGAGCGCCCACTTTTAGACCTGGCTTGGCACATCCCTCTCCCGTTTCAGGCTGGGACTGGCCAAAATTGCTGGAATTGAGAATTTTGTCAAGTCCATATTAGAGCTCCTGTAGTAAACAATGCTAAACACATTTGCCATTCAGGAGTCTGAGAAAGCTGAGTTACATTACTGGCGCTCTAACGGTGACCATATTGGACTCGTCACCCAGCTTTCCCAGAAACAGGTATGTTGACTGTATACAATAAATTAGAATTTAACGTTAGAGGACTCGGTGCAGAGTCTCGCCGGCTCTTCCTAGTGACAGGACGCCTTGTGTACGTCTTGGTGATTGCTTTGTTCATCCGCTATTAGATCGGTTTCTTGTAGACGTCCTGTCAGGATCTTGTTTTTGGCTTTTCACAAGAGGAGAGATCATCAAAGCGAGCGCCTGACACCTCGTGAGACGAATAACATCACGCCTCTACCTTTGATATCTTGTGTTTGGGTGTCGGGGATTTCTCACGTTCATGGACACGAATCTTAAGGAGGGAACATGTTTGTTGTAACATCACTTGAGTAGTGGCGTCATCTAACTGGGTCATCTAAGAAATAAAACCGAATAACAGGGCCAAAGAGCAAAATTTAGAATTGGCCACTCCAAATGGACTGCACATAAATGATAAAAATCTGGCTCCTGCACCACTAGGGGGCACTAACTACATATGGATTTATACATGTTGCACTCTAAATGGGAGCTGCATAGTTCTGTATGCCATGAGCTCCCCCTAGTGGTGGCTGCAGTTAGGCACTATGACAGTGTGACTGGCAGCAGAGCAGGGCAGGCAGTTCAGCGCCGGGTCCATAGAGGCAGCTCAGAGGTTAACAGCTTCTATACGTTGCGTGTGCTACTTTGTGTCTTGATTTGTTGTTATCCCATAATGCAACCCTCTTCATTTCACAGCTTTGCACTTAATGAAGCCCCCATCTTAGACTGCAGTCTCAGAGGCCATATAGCCTGAGGGCTGATAATTAGGATAATTGTATCGCAGCTATGCACACCGCAGCACAATTTCACAGCACTTGCCCACATCCCATGTTTATTCTGATCTTCTTGGACTAAGAGTGGAATTCAAGAATTACAGTAAAGACTGACTTAGGCAGAGCAGTGGTACAAACGAAGCAAGAGGGATTTGCTGCGTACATAGAATGGCAACTCTTTAAGTAGACTGGTCACAGACTTGCTTCATTTTAGTTTAGTCATGCAAAAACAGGTTGCAAATGTTTACACACCCTCTTACAACTCTAAAAAATAGCGTCACATTCCTTTTAAATTGCTCCTTTAAGAAAATCTGGGTCATCCATAAACATAATAATACATAGCGGGATGAGCGGCCTTATGTCCCTCCATTCCCAGGACAGTTTTTCTTTATTACCGGAGAACTAAGACAGCTTGGGAGAAAATCCAGCGCCGTGGTCCAGCAGCAAAGTGTGAACAGCTGCTGAAATTAATCGAGCCTGTGCTAATACAGATCCAGAGCGAATTAAAGGTGAACTTTTTGGATTGTACAGCATTTTACATGTTGAATACTTTTGCAAAAAATGTGATTTATTCATCTGATATAGCTTGTATTTTATCAGACCTTGTACTCTGGTCACATCCAAAGTAAAAAACAAATGTCATTGGAATCCCTGTGTTTGGCAGCGCCCCCTTACACCCGTCCTAGGCATGACACCCTGTAGCAGTTTTGTCCAGATAGTTCCCACAATGCACTGTTGAAGAGTATCGGGATTTTGTAAGCAGCTTTAGATGTGATTGGAGTATAAGACAGGATATAACGAAAAAAAAAAAAAAAGTGTGGTATTAACCCATTGTATCCTGATAATCTAGCCCCATGTTTGTCATGACTCTAATATATAATCTGCCGGATTTTATTTGCCCCCTCTTGCAGGTTACATACTTCAGTATTCAGAGGACAACAGTGAGCAATGGGGCAGTTTTCCCATCAGCCCCAGCGAACGTTCCTACCGCTTGGAAAATTTGAAATGCGGCACTTGGTACAAATTTACTCTGACGGCCCAGAACGGAGTGGGACCGGGACGCATCAGTGAGATCATAGAGGCAAAAACCCTTGGGAAAGGTACTGGAGTCTTGTCCTGCCCATCCAAAGCAGGAAGTAATTATAAGTTATCCAGTTCTTTTCTTTTTATACTTTTGTTTTATAAATGACGTGAAATTTTTGCAATCCTGATCTTTTTGAAAGTTAAATTGTTGAGTTAATGCTAATGTGATTATTTTTTTAATTTATTCTATTGCATGGAGAGGGGCAAATGTCAAAATGGGCTGGATTTTACCACCCAGGGTGTGGTATTTGTGTCCCCCTCCTTACCAGGAGCCACGTATGCCCACAGTACCACCCTGTGTGACCATCGACTAGGGCCATTTCTAGATGGGGCTGCCTGTGGCAGCAAAAATCTCTCAGACTGCTCAGCTGCTTCCTTCCTCTAGGGGGAGGTAGTGTAATGGAAGTGCCTACAAACATGTTAGTAAATTCAGGTCACCCCATGATCTAGAGACCATCTGGCTGGGTAGGTGACTAAGGGTACAGTCTGTCAGGGACACCGTTAACAGGTGTACTTTTTGCAGGGGCACTGGTAATTTGGAAGTCTGGGTAAAGGAATGGTAATTGGGGAACTTTCTTACAAGCACTATGGGGGCACTTATGTAACTTTTGGCTTTTCACAGATCCAACCAGGCCCACAGGTCACCCTGACCACACTAGGGCTGAGTAAACTTCTTTGATCTCCTTTCTGATTCCCTTTGATATCTGGCAGTCTCTGTATTGTAGACTTTATCCCCCCTGCCCTCTGGTGCACTGGAGCGAGAAGATTTATGACAAACAGCCTTCCACTGTCAGGAAGGAGAAAGTTATCCCTCCAAAGGCAAAAATAGCAGTTGGTCAGCAGCATGTAGTCAAAGAGGAGGGAGCAAAATTACTATATAGGCGGCACTGACGGGATGGGAATGATGGGAATCTTGTGTGCACAGACATGGAGAAGTCATCATGGCGGTCTGGGCCAGGTAGAGAAGGAAAGGGAAATGTAAATGCTGCTAAAGTTTATGGATGGAACATGGCCGATGGACGTACAGAGAAGTTGGACAGGGGGATTTGCACCAAGGAAAATGAGGCTTTAGTTACGCCCCTCCTTCTGAATTGACACATAGAATGGGGTCAACTTAAAGTGGTATTCCCATATTGCAAAGTAATGACTAGGTTATGCCATCACTTGTGATTGTTGGAAGTCCAAACTCTGGGATCCCACCAATCCTAAAATTATAGGGACATGAAGGAATAATAAAAGACTAAGAAGAGATTGGAGTACTAAATCAGTGCTGCGGACCCTTCATCCTCAGGATCAGTAGGGTTTTAGTGGTCAGATTTCTACCAATGATAAAGTAATGGCATATCCTTAAAATAGTACAGTTCTCCAATGTGGCCTGTGGACCAAAAATATTACTATAGAAGTTGCATCTTTTGTCAAAAACTAGAGGGACTATCATAGTTACCAACACCCCCAGGATGACCCTAAACAGGCTGGGAACACCCACATAAATGTCACCACCCAGGTTCAATATGCCAGGATGGACTCTGAAAATACTGGACAGTTCCAGCAAATTTAGGACAATTTACAAGTACGGATTGTTCAGGATTTGTCAGATCACTGGTTGTCGGTTGCTGTAAACTTGCATGACCCTTTCAGAGGGCTTTGCTTCTTCTCCGCTCTTCGGAGGATCAGATAATTGATGCCTACGACGTGCGCCGCTTGCCGTAGTGTGTACTGTAACCACTCTTCACTATAATCACCATTGTGACTTTAAGAGGCCACAAATTTTTTGGCACAGTCGCGGCTGTATCTCATTTTCTATATAAATCGTATTTCGTGTCTATAAATATGTATGAGCTCGCAGAGTAAGGCCGCATACATTTTCCTGGGTCAGGCACTGTTTGCTTGCTTTCAACATCAATATATCCCGTTTGCTCTACTTAGAAAGCAGCTTTGTATTCTGTAGAGTCGCATTAAGACGTAAATCTACTCTTTCTTCCACCTTTATCTTTTATCACTTCTTTTCTCAAAATATTAACTATTTCAGACTATTTTACCAGCAAATTACCACGTTCATTCACATTGAATGTTAAGAAGACTCTTCTAGCAGGTTCTCTCTATTTACAGGATATTCCCCGCAAAGTCCAGGAATGAAACATTTTTAGGGCTCAACACAATGGGGGAATCTAATTGAAAATGTTAATAATCCATGTCAGGGACTACAACATATGAGGTGGATTCCAAATATACAAGGCAATTCTCCTTCAAATGCTGCACGTTGTGCCCCAAGGTCTCGAGGTTGTCTCTTGAGTTGAGTTCTTGGTTTATTGAGTCCAACTTTTCACATTTCACTTTAAACTAGGCTAGAACACCGCTAATAGACATAGACCAATTTTTGATTTAGTTTTGAAAGGTGACTTAACATACCCTTGGGTCGACAACTTTTTCCAAATATTCCAGAGTTTCTACCATCACTAGTCGGGGTCGGAAGATCTGTCATAGATTTTTGGCGTTGACAGGATAGAAACCTATGACCCTTGTGTTGTCTGTGAAAAAGGTCTACAAGGACGATATACTGTAGTAAACATCTTTCGAGCTTCTGCGTCCAAGATGTGGATCCAGGCTCGTAACCCTTACAAGGAGGAATGGTCTTTTGAGGTTGCAGGCTTCAAGTGGCCAAGCGAGCTGGAAGAAAAACACCTGAAAAAGTACCAAATATCAGTATTATGAGCACAGCTTTGAAATCATGTCATACTCACGTGAAGGATCATCAATAGAGGAACTGGAGTGATGCTGGGCCAGTAGGTATGAACTCCATTGATAATCAAAAATAAAATTTTTGAAAGGGGGGTTTCCTACTAAAACTTTTTATGATGTCAAAATGGTGGATGTCCAGCAGCTTCGACTTCTACTGATCCATAGAATTAGCTGTCTTCCTGATTTTACCTTCATAACAAAAAATAACAAAAGTATCCTATTTAAGTGTCAAGAACGATTTGACTCTCCACCAGAGAAGAATTGTGGACAGAACTGGGGACCTCGAAAGGACAACAAGGCAAGACTTCAAGATCTCCCATAAAAGAAACAAGCTAAAAAGTTCCTCCATGGAGCATGCTCCTGTCCTGAACCACATTTTTTGGTCTTCCGATAAGGCATCAAGTACAGGGCAACCATCGGCAAATCAGTAATGAAAGTCAGAAGCCATCATAGACTAAGTCTCCTCCAGAGAACAGAGCTGGGGACCTTGAAGGGACATCATGGCAAGACCCAGCTCCAAGACCTGCTGGACAAGCTGAATAGTGCTGCCATGGAGCATCTCCTGGCCTGGACCACATTCCTTATCCCCCCTTTCATGATGGGCCTGGTACAGGGCAACCATCAGCAAGCCAGTTTTACTCTTGTTTTACTCTTGGTCTCTGAAGATCTCCGAAATGAGAATGGATTTTCTGACTGTAATTTTATAAGGATGGATAAGACATAATATAGTGACAGCTGCAATCTCTGCGTGTCATAGTCTACTGTTACGTAATGGAGCGTGAGAGTCACCACTTTCTGATGCTATAAATAACAGGCACCTGCCTGTTATCAGACTATGGACCATTAACTACGATTATTAAGCCAGCCATACTTATGTAACAGGAAACTTTCTTACAAGAAACTTTTGTTGTCTGTCTATCCCTTAAACTTCAGAGTTTTTTCCTTCCAGACACCGACCTTGGGTTTGGTCTCATTTCTTGGTCACACCTGATTTGACGCAGTAGTTCTGGCCTTTTGTCCAAATTAATCCCTCTCTTGACTTAAAGGAAGGCCTCTGGACCAATGGATGACTTAATGTGGTGGAATCAACCATACTAAGGCTCTGTTCACATTACGTTTAAGCCCTACAGTTGGGGTATACATTGAGAAAGCTTCTGGCGTATAAGTTAAATGTATCCATAGGACATCATTCAGCAATGAGTTTTAAAAGGATATCCTTTTGACATCCATTGGGCTCATATTATACTCTTTTTTTCTAAAATATTGAAGCCTATGGGCGATGCATGCCACTGTGTACCTTTTATGACTAGATCAGTGGAGGAATCCTTGGATGGAGATCAGTGGAGGTATCTATGCATGTATATCCAGGGAGGGATCCATGTATGGAGATCAGTGGATAGAGATGGGGAGGCACCATATATTAAGATCAGTTGAGGCATCATGTATAGAAATCAGTGGAGGAGACCATGTATGAACATAAGTAGATAGAATCTGTGTGTGGAGACCAGGAGAAGAACCATATATTAAGATCGGTGGAGGCACCATGTATGGAGGTGAATGTTGGAGGACATGTACTATATGAAGATCAGTGGAAGAGTCTGTGTATGGAGATGGGGGAGACACCATATATTAAGTGCAATGGAGGCATCATGTTTGGAGATCAGTGGAGGAGACCATTTATGAAGATCAGTAGAAGGAATTTGTGTATGGAGATCAGGGGAGGAACCATATATTAAGATCATTATATGGAGATAAGTCAAGGAGATCATGTATGATATGAAGATCAACGGAAGATTCTACATATGGAGATTGGAGGAGGCACCATATATGGAGATCAGTGAACGCATCATGTATGGAAATCAGTGGAAGTATTCATATGTGGAGGCATCATGTATGACGATCAGTGTAGGATGGCACATACAATATATAAGCTCAGTGAAGGCATTCATGTATAGATCTCAGTGGAGGCATCTACATATAGTATAGAGAGGTCAGAGAAGGAATCAATGTAATGGGGGAGCGTTACACATATAGGGAGATCTAATGGAAATCGAGATAAATCCGTGTACGTCCAAGGCAAATTATGGAAAACAAAGCACCAAACCTGCACATTTTTGTTAAGCAACAGACCTTGTGTAGGTTGGAAGGTTTTAATAGGCACTCAACCCAACGTGTATCTTCTACACATATACTGGGCAGCTAAATGAGATTATTTTTCCCTGATATCAGCCAAGTGTAGGTGGGATGGCTCTAACTGTATTTTTCATCAGGACATGCATAACTACCGCATATGATATATTTATTGACCTGTATTTAGATTAATACAATGCACATGACTCTAGGAACTTAAAGGGAGTTGGAAAATCAAATTTATGGGCTGGTAGAGCGAGCCCATCTTTCAGGACCATGATCTATTAGTAAATGAAAAGAAAACCTCCAAAGAGGATCTATCTTTCCCTGGAGGACATAGCACTGTAATACATCAAGTCTCCTGTGGGGGTGCTGCAGGAAAAGTAAACTTGCTGTTAAGCTGCCAAATAGATTACAGCTGATTGTTCGGCAACCTTTTAACAAAAGGCGGACAACCCCTTGAAGTTCTGAGCAGTTTTGTCATTTGTTATATATAAATCATTGCTGTTTGTTTGGTTCACATGCTGACTGTTTCTTTATTCCTTTCTGTCCTGGTCTAGAACCTCAGTTTTCAAAAGAGCAAGACTTGTTTGCCAGTATTAACAGCACAAGAGTGAAACTCAATCTGAATGGTTGGAATGATGGTGGGTGCCCAATCACATCATTTAACCTGGAGTACCGACCATTTGGCACCACAGTGTGGACCCTGGCGCAAAGGAACTCACAATCTAAGTCCTATATACTGTATGACCTGCAGGAAGCCATGTGGTATGAACTGCACATGAGAGTGTGTAACAGTGCAGGATGTTCCGAGAAACAGGCCAACTTTGCAACATTGAATTATGATGGCAGTAAGTAGTGAATGACCTCTAGTGTGGAAAATATGGTTTACCGATTGTACATAGTAATGATACATACCAATAAGTGAGACAAAATTATATATATATATATATATATATATATATATATATATATATATATATATTACTGTGAAACTTCTCCTGTATATTCTTGTACATAGGGGGTAGAATTATAGTAGTTATATTCTTGTACATAGGGAGCAGTATTATAGTAGTTATATTCTTGTACATAGGAGCAGGATTATAGTAGTTATATTCTTGTACATAGGAGGTAGTATTATAGTAGTTATATTCTTGTACATAGGAGCAGTATTATAGTAGTTATATTCTTGTACATAGGAGTAGTATTATAGTAGTTATATTCTTGTACATAGGAGGTAGTATTATAGTAGTTATATTCTTGTACATGGGAGGCAGTATTATAGTAGTTATATTCTTGTACATAGGAGGTAGTATTATAGTAGTTATATTCTTGTACATAGGAGTAGTATTATAGTAGTTATATTCTTGTACATAGGGGCAATATTATAGTAGTTATATTCTTGTACATAGGAGGTAGTATTATAGTAGTTATATTCTTGTACATAGGAGGTAGTATTATAGTAGTTATATTCTTGTACATAGGGGCAGTATTATAGTAGTTATATTCTTGTACATAGGAGTAGTATTACAGTAGTTACTGTATATTCTTGTACATAGGGGGCAGTATTATAGTAGTTATATTCTTGTACATAGGAGGTAGTATTATAGTACTTATATTCTTGTACATAGGAGCAGTATTATAGTACTTATATTCTTGTACATAGGAGGTAGTATTATAGTAGTTATATTCTTGTACATAGGGGGCAGTATTATAGTAGTTATATTCTTGTACATAGGAGTAGTATTATAGTAGTTATATTCTTGTACATAGGGGGCAATATTATAGTAGTTATATTCTTGTACATAGGAGTAGTATTATAGTAGTTATATTCTTGTACATAGGAGGTAGTATTATAGTAGTTATATTCTTGTACATAGGAGGTAGTATTATAGTAGTTATATTCTTGTACATAGGGGCAGTATTATAGTAGTTATATTATTGTACATAGGAGTAGTATTATAGTAGTTATATTCTTGTACATAGGTGGCAATATTATAGTAGTTATATTCTTGTACATAGGAGTAGTATTATAGTAGTTATATTCTTGTACATAGGAGGTAGTATTATAGTAGTTATATTCTTGTACATAGGAGGTAGTATTATAGTAGTTATATTCTTGTACATAGGGGCAGTATTATAGTAGTTATATTCTTGTACATAGAAGTAGTATTATAGTAGTTATATTCTTGTACATAGGGAGCAGTATTATAGTAGTTATATTCTTGTACATAGGAGCAGTTTTATAGTAGTTATATTCTTGTACATAGGGAGCAGTATTATAGTAGTTATATTCTTGTACATAGCAGTAGTATTATAGTAGTTATATTCTTGTACATAGCAGTAGTATTATAGTAGTTATATTCTTGTACATAGGGAGCAGTATTATAGTAGTTATATTCTTGTACATAGGAGGTAGTATTATAGTAGTTATATTCTTGTACATAGGAGTAGTATTATAGTAGTTATATTCTTGTACATAGGAGTAGTATTATAGTAGTTATATTCTTGTACATAGGAGGTAGTATTATAGTAGTTATATTCTTGTACATAGGAGCAGTATTATAGTAGTTATATTCTTGTACATAGGAGTAGTATTATAGTAGTTATATTCTTGTACATAGGGGGCAGTATTATAGTAGTTATATTCTTGTACATAGGAGGTAGTATTATAGTAGTTATATTCTTGTACATAGGAGGCAGTATTACAGTAGTTATATTCTTGTACATAGGGGGCAGTATTATAGTAGTTATATTCTTGTACATAGGAGAAGTATTATAGTAGTTATATTCTTGTACATAGGAGGTAGCATTATTGTAGTTATATTCTTGTACATAGGGGGCAATATTATAGTAGTTATATTCTTGTACATAGCAGCAGTATTATAGTAGTTATATTACATAGGAGCAATATTATAGTAGTTATATTCTTGTACATAGGGGGCAGTATTATAGTAGTTATATTCTTGTACATAGGGGCAGTATTATAGTAGTTATATTCTTCTACATAGGGGCAGTATTATAGTAGTTATATTTTTGTACATAGGAGCAGTATTATAGTAGTTATATTCTTGTACATAGGGGTCAGTATTATAGTAGTTATATTCTTGTACATAGGAGGTAGTATTATAGTAGTTATATTCTTGTACATAGGAGGTAGTATTATAGTAGTTATATTCTTGTACATAGGAGCAGTATTATAGTAGTTATATTCTTGTACATAGGAGCAGTATTATAGTAGTTATATTCTTGTACATAGGAGGCAGTATTATAGTAGTTATATTCTTGTACATAGGAGCAGTATTATAGTAGTTATATTCTTGTACATAGGGGGCAGTATTATAGTAGTTATATTCTTGTACATAGGGAGCAGTATTATAGTAGTTATATTCTTGTACATAGGAGGTAGTATTATAGTAGTTATATTCTTGTACATAGGAGTAGTATTATAGTAGTTATATTCTTGTACATAGGGGGCAATATTATAGTAGTTATATTCTTGTACATAGGAGTAGTATTATAGTAGTTATATTCTTGTACATAGGAGGTAGTATTATAGTAGTTATATTCTTGTACATAGGAGGTAGTATTATAGTAGTTATATTCTTGTACATAGGGGCAGTATTATAGTAGTTATATTCTTGTACATAGGAGTAGTATTATAGTAGTTATATTCTTGTACATAGGGGGCAATATTATAGTAGTTATATTCTTGTACATAGGAGTAGTATTATAGTAGTTATATTCTTGTACATAGGAGGTAGTATTATAGTAGTTATATTCTTGTACATAGGAGGTAGTATTATAGTAGTTATATTCTTGTACATAGGGGCAGTATTATAGTAGTTATATTCTTGTACATAGAAGTAGTATTATAGTAGTTATATTCTTGTACATAGGGAGCAGTATTATAGTAGTTATATTCTTGTACATAGGAGCAGTTTTATAGTAGTTATATTCTTGTACATAGGGAGCAGTATTATAGTAGTTATATTCTTGTACATAGCAGTAGTATTATAGTAGTTATATTCTTGTACATAGCAGTAGTATTATAGTAGTTATATTCTTGTACATAGGGAGCAGTATTATAGTAGTTATATTCTTGTACATAGGAGGTAGTATTATAGTAGTTATATTCTTGTACATAGGAGTAGTATTATAGTAGTTATATTCTTGTACATAGGAGTAGTATTATAGTAGTTATATTCTTGTACATAGGAGGTAGTATTATAGTAGTTATATTCTTGTACATAGGAGCAGTATTATAGTAGTTATATTCTTGTACATAGGAGTAGTATTATAGTAGTTATATTCTTGTACATAGGGGGCAGTATTATAGTAGTTATATTCTTGTACATAGGAGGTAGTATTATAGTAGTTATATTCTTGTACATAGGAGGCAGTATTACAGTAGTTATATTCTTGTACATAGGGGGCAGTATTATAGTAGTTATATTCTTGTACATAGGAGAAGTATTATAGTAGTTATATTCTTGTACATAGGAGGTAGCATTATTGTAGTTATATTCTTGTACATAGGGGGCAATATTATAGTAGTTATATTCTTGTACATAGCAGCAGTATTATAGTAGTTATATTACATAGGAGCAATATTATAGTAGTTATATTCTTGTACATAGGGGGCAGTATTATAGTAGTTATATTCTTGTACATAGGGGCAGTATTATAGTAGTTATATTCTTCTACATAGGGGCAGTATTATAGTAGTTATATTTTTGTACATAGGAGCAGTATTATAGTAGTTATATTCTTGTACATAGGGGTCAGTATTATAGTAGTTATATTCTTGTACATAGGAGGTAGTATTATAGTAGTTATATTCTTGTACATAGGAGGCAGTATTATAGTAGTTATATTCTTGTACATAGGAGCAGTATTATAGTAGTTATATTCTTGTACATAGGGGGCAGTATTATAGTAGTTATATTCTTGTACATAGGAGCAGTATTATAGTAGTTATAGTCTTGTATATAGGGGTCAGTATTATAGTAGTTATATTCTTGTACATAGGGGTCAGTATTATAGTAGTTATATTCTTGTACATAGGAGCAGTATTATAGTAGTTATATTCTTGTACATAGGGGGCAGTATTATAGTAGTTATATTCTTGTACATAGGGGTCAGTATTATAGTAGTTATATTCTTGTACATAGGGGTCAGTATTATAGTAATTATATTCTTGTACATAGGGGTCAGTATTATAATAGTTATATTCTTGTACATAGTGAGCAGTATTATAGTAGTTATATTCTTGTACATAGGGGGCAGTATTATAGTAGTTATATTCTTGTACATAGGGGTCAGTATTATAGTAGTTATATTCTTGTACATAGGGGTCAGTATTATAGTAGTTATATCCTTGTACATAGGGGGCAGTATTATAGTAGTTATAGAGCAGTATTATAGTAGGTAATGCTTGCCTGTTTGTCCAAGTTTCCAGATATCAACAAGAAATATTTTCTTACACTGTACGGGGTATAATAAAACTGAAAGATTATTAAAAACAGCAAAAGAGTGTCATGAAGATAGATTACAAAGATGATGTTTTTCAATGATTTACCATTTACCTTGAATGCTTTCTGTATTAGTCGTGATGGGAATTGCACTTTAAATGTTAATAACTGATCCGGGGCGAAGAGAATAGATTTTATTTTATGAGAATTCAAAACTAGAGCTGACATATTGAAAACAGAAATCCTGTAAGTGGCCCATTATATATTAAAGAGAACTTGGCAAATTTTGGTTTATTGATAGTTTATAGTGATATGTACATAAAAAATTTACCCTGTGTTATTGCCAAGTCTGGGGAGCTCATATAAAGCTGCACCAGGAAAGGAAGTTTTATCTATGTGTGCTGTATCTATCTTTCTGTCCCTGGTTTTATTTGAAAAACAAAAAAAAAGTCTATGCTTGCCCGGCTCCTGGTGCTCTGGGTGCATGCGCAGTTGTCAGACCTCAGGCGCATGCGCAGTGAACTTAAAGTATACTTCCCTGACTTCAGTGAACAACTGCACAGGTCCTCTTTAAACATGCCCAATCCTGTTTGCTCCGGAATGATAGGGTAGGAAAAAACTAATACACACCTGGCTTGAAACTTAAACACATACAGTATTTGGCCTAGCTGAACTTGCATGTGTATTGGAACATAGGATGGAATAGCTGTTTTCCAAACTAGGCAGTTCCTTTAAATGACACATTCAGCTCTGCTACATGCAGTAATGGGGGAAATTCTTTGGTCAATCATAAGTTCCAGAATATGTTTCAAACTTTTTTGCTCTCAGGCTCAGTTCTCATCTACATAATTATTTCAGCTTCCAGCAAACAAAATAAACCATACCACAGAAGTTTGGTTTCCGCCATTTCTCCAGACAATCCATCAAATCACCTAATTGTATTTCATAAATACAATTTCTGGGTCCCCGGTGGGAGCTGTGATTGGATGTCGCCCGGCATAGCTCCAGAGCCAGCGCTGGATCTTTCGCAGTCACACATAAACAGCAGAATTTGCTTTGCTTAAATTCCATTTGGCTTTTTCTCACAATCGGCTTTGTAACTTTCCCCGAGTCCCGCTGATCTGTAAGATTTATGGCGGTGATTACTTTGTTTGATGCTGGGGACAAGCTAATGGAGATCAATGGATCTGATACTGTACAAAGACTTGGGAACTCACTGCAGAGTACTGAGTGTGCCAGGAAGTCTCTGCTATCAGACCACCATGCAACACGGCACTTAGTCATGGAAATCCATAGTGGTGAGGAAGTCTCTGCTATCAGACCACCATGTAACATGGCACTAAGTCAAGGAAATCCTGTGTGTTCAGAAGTCTCTACTATCAGACCACCATGTAACACAGAACTTAGTCATGGAATTTCACGTTGGTCATGAAGTCTCTACTTTCAGACCACCTCTAAAACACGGGACTTAGTCATGGAAATCCACAATGGTCAGGAAGTCTCTACTATCAGACCACCCTGTAACAAGACACATGGTCATGGAAATCCACATTGGTCATCAGACCACCACAACACGGGACTTAGTCATGGAAATCTAGTGCAATTGGAAGTCTCTATTATCAGACCTCCATGTAACATAGCACTTAGTCATGGAAATCCAGTGCGCCCAAAAGTCTCTACCATCAGACCACCGTGAAACACGACACTTAGTCATGGAAATCCAGTGTGCCGGGAAGTCTCTACTATCAGGCCACCATAATACGGGACTTAGTCATGGAAATCCAGTGTGTTGGGAAGTCTCTACTATCAGGACACTACAATACGCGACTTAGTCATGGAAATCCAGTGTGTTGGGAAGTCTCTACTATCAGGACACTACAATACGCGACTTAGTCATGGAAATCCAGTGTGTTGGGAAGTCTCTACTATCAGGCCACTACAATACGCGACTTAGTCATGGAAATCCAGTGTGTTGGGAAGTCTCTACTTTCAGGCCACTACAATACGCGACTTAGTCATGGAAATCCAGTGTGTAAGGAAGTCTCTACTATCAGAGCACCATGTAACATGGGAATTAGTCATGGATATCCAGTATGTCAGGAAGTCTCTACTATCTGAGCACCATGTATCATGGGAATTAGTAATGGAAATCCAGTGTGTCTGGAAGTCTCTACTATCAGGCCACCAGAACACTGCACTTAGTCATGGAAATCCTGTGTGTCGGGAAGTCTCTTTTATTTGACCACTGTGTAATACGGCACTTAGTATGGAAATCTACAGTGTTCAGGAAGTCTGTACTATCAGACCACCACAACACGGGACTTAGTCATGGAAATTCAGTGTGCTGGAAGTCTCTACTATTAAGCCATAGTGTAACATGAGATGAGGGGTGCCAATTTTGCACTATCCTATTTAGAGATGGGGGGGAGCCAATTTTACACCATCCTATTTTTGGGAGATGAAGATTGCAACCCTTGTGCTATCCTATAAAGAGATGAGGGGTGCCACCTGTGCACTTTCTTCTTGGGGCCACCTTTGTACTATTATATTCTTTGGATAGGGGCCACACTTTGCCCCATCTTCTTTTCAGGAGAACAGGATAGTCTTCTTGTGGACAGCAAACATAACCCATATCAATCCCAACCTGTAAAATAATCATGGTCAGTAGCTCCACATAGTTCTTATTGGCATTGCCCACCAGATCGGGTAACGTACAGGTGGCCTAATGTAAGTGGTGCTACATCTGAGATGTGATGAGCCAGAGCGCTGCACTGTGGCATCTTATGATAGGGAGTTCTGTTAGATTCCAGGAGTCCGGCAGCATTTTAAATGCAGCTCTGGTAGTGACTGGAGATTATTAAAGCTTGCATAATAAGAGATTATCCTTCTGATTTTCCTGAAGTTCGGTTTCCCTTTAAGATCCCCTTGATGTCTCTAATTAAGATTTACTTGACATTTGGTGGAGATTCTTCCTAATGTGAGTTACTTGAAGTCACCGCGCACTTGGAAATGCCCTTTTATTCAGGATACGCCATTACCACAGCATTATATAAAGTGGAATAATGAGGACCTTATATCATGCGGAGGGAGCGGGGTAGATTGGTCTCCAGATACTTGGACTGTAGTAAATCCTTGTAATCAGGAGCACATTAAGATTGTGTATGCAAGCGGCGTCCCCGCACTCAGCAGGTAGTGAATTACAAGGCCATAAGAGCGAGGGACGATCATCCATCATATATGTTGACTATATTATCTCCTGGCTTTATATAATAACTTGACGTGAGAATGGCTAACCCCCGGACTGATGAAAACAAGGGGGTGGTGCGGAGCGTCTGACTGATGGGAATGCATTTAATGACAACCCTGACTCTGTCCGTCCCACTCCCTTTGACTAGACTGCTGAGTCTAAAGGCGCCCATATGCATTGTATATTACAGGGATTACTTAAAGGAGTCCTATATTATAACAAAGAAGTGTCCCAGGAGCTGTAATCAGGACGGAGTACAGAATTCTGCAACACAACTGATCCCAGATATGGTTTTAAAGATATATAGGAGGTCATGATATAGCCACCTATAGCTGATGCAAAGGTGGCCATATTGGGGGCACACAGAATTCTCTTTACGACTTGACAGAAGGAAACCACTCATGAAATTCAGTTATTTTTCCTCCACTATTTGAGGACCTCTTAATGGTTCCAACTTCCAAGAGCTCCTCAAGCGATGATGTCACAAATCGATGGTTGACCTCTCTGGGCACTCAATGTTCTCCTCCTGACCACTATTCTCCTCTTACATTGCAATGAGCTACACAATGTCTCCTGGGCTCTTGGGCATAATTGCCCCGACTCAAGAAAATGCCCAAGTGTCCCAAGCTTCATTAGGGTCCATTTGGTTCCCGAGTCTGAGTATGGTGCGGTCACTCCTGTATTATATGGCTATAACCCGACTTGTATTCTTGAAATTATCTACTTGTGTTCTGTTTGCCCTGACCTCTGCCTGTCCTCTGCTCATAACCAGACTCTGCCTGCCTTGACCCTTCCTCCTTCTGACTACTATTTCTGCTTTCCATCTTAATACAGTCATTTGGACACCTCAGATCATCTATATGTCAGTGATTACTAATGGAGACTACTTTGGAGATAGTGACCTGGGGATTCCCTTATAAAAATCCGTACACCAAATTCATTAGTGACCCAGGGGTTCAGAGGTGTAACATGAAGCTCCTGGTCCCCAAAGCAAGATCTGTACTAGGCCCCCCCAGCTATAATGCATCATTTATAATATGGTCTTCTCATATTTGGAAAAGACATCTTATGGGTCTCCTAAGACTTCTGGGCTTAGGTGCAGCCGTACCATCTGCACCTCCACAAGTTACACCCCTGCAAAGGTCCACGCCTGTGGATGGTTGTGGTTATATATGGCCAGATAGGTGTCTATCTACTATGAAAGATTTGACAAGGCAGATTCTGTTCTAATCTCTTACAAACAAGGAGGCAGATGTTACTCAGGGTGCGGGCCGAGGCATATGCCACTTAATACCTCGCATAGACAGGGGAGGATTTGGTCATAACCCCAATTGTGTGGGGTCCACTGTTGGAATAATCCAGTAGCTGCCTCACGTGTCATCGTGTGGGGGCCAGACAAAAAAAAAGGGGGCAATATACTGTGCGGGGGCCAAGAAAATGGGGCAATATACTTTGTGGGGCCAGAAAAGCGGACATTATACTGTGTAGTGGCCAGGACATGGAGAATTTTTGACCTGCAAATGGAGGAAAAATTTTGATTGAAGGTCCCCAGACATAATTTTGCATGGGGCCCCCGAAATGACAAGCTCACCCAATATAGATATTACCGTATATCTGGACCATGACAGAATATTACAGAGTTACAGAGCTAAATGTCACAATGTATCATGTCTTCTGCCTCCAGCTACGAGGGTCTCCATGTGGAACACATTATTGAAGAGCTTCTCTATGCTCATTTGCTTGTTCCTCTAGTTTGCGCTTGGCCCCATTACCGATATCTGCAGGGCAGATTTCATCCAATGATCTAATTAGATCCGGCTATGTTCCTCAGTGCCCTTTGTTTATTCTGCCAGATATCTTCTACTTATCATCTTTTATATGCTGGCGCGTTTCAGGCACAGATGGTGCCAGCTACCGAGCCATGGCTTTCCCTGGTGAGGCGACACAGTTCCAGCACCAAGACGCTACACTGCTCACAACGAAAAAAGATTGTAGTAAACAAGCTAAGGGCAAAAAGTAATATATTGACATTGCCTGTGAAGTTAGTTTGTAACGCGTGGGGCCAACTATAACCATCACTTTACAGGTTACATTGTGTACTTTACTGTACAGACTCACTAGTTCCTCCATATTATCCCATGTAGCCTATGGCGTAGTGGGTGTCCGAACCACTTATAGTGTACCGCCAATCCATTCACCATGCTGCTGGCTTCTTCTTAGTCTGACTTCTCATATTCCTAGCACCTTCTACCAGTTCACAGTCTGTACCGAGCACTATAGGAATCCTTTTACACTAGTTCCTCCATATTATACCATATGGCCTATGGGGAAGGAATGTCTAATTCCGGTAAAGTGTACCTCCAATCGATTCACCATTCTGCTGGCTTTTTCTCACTCTGATTTCACATGTTCCTGGCATCTCTTGCTGGTTCAGAGTCTGTACAGAGTACTAGTTTCTCCATATTATCCCATATGGACTATGAGAAACTGGGTGTCTAAATCTCTTAAAATGTTCCTCCAGTCCATTCACCATGCTACTGACTTCTTCTCACTCTGACTTCACATTTCTCTGGCACCTTCTGCTGGTTCATAGTCTGTACAGAGCTTATCAGGAATCCTTCACCACTAGTTCCTCCATATTATCCCATATGGCCTGTTGGGAAGTGGGTGTATAAATCTTCTAATATGTACCTCTATGATAAGACAACTTTTATAAAGGAATAGTACATTTATCTCTATTTATTAAGCTGTTTTCCCTTTCCTGCTGTTAGTTACTTCTAACATAGAAGTCTATGGAAAGGGGAGGGGAGAGGATGTAGCTTCTGGAAGAAACTGAGTTGCTGATAGTGCTCTACTACACTTAGCGAGTGGCATAGCTATTTCAGCACTACTATTCTTACTCTACAAGGGGTTGTGCCTTTAAGCACAGGAGATAAGTGTCAGATTGGCGGGGGTACCTGTACCGATAGTTCCCCATGCCTTCTTCTTGTGCATGGAATGCCAGTGTGCTTGTGCCATGGGGCATGCCAGGACTCCAATCTCTGGCAATGATGGCAGCCCCTTAATAGGAAGTAGAGCGCTAGTCACACAGGTGCACTGGTGCTCCTTTCACAAAGAGGAGGCATGGGGGACTTTCGGTCCCCCGTTCTCCTGATCTCCGTGGGACCTGGCATTCAGACCCCCAGGGATATGACACTTAGCCCCTCCAAGTGTCCTGTAGAATCATCCCTAAGCCAACCCCTGTTCTGTTGACTGATGCGGATGATTGTCCTTCGCCATCCATAGTCCTCTCCTAGTCTGGCGCATGCGCATTGCATGTACAATGTGTCTTCCATTGACCTGGAAGTTAGAAATGGGACCATTGCATTCGCAGAACAGACATGAATTGTCAACTGCATTGGCACTTTGGTAACTCTCATAGACTTTTTTGGAGAGAGCCTTGCCCAATCACATCCACTCTCCATTGATTTCAATGATTTCAAGTCTCTACTTTTACTGAGCTCTTTTTACAATTTACCATTTCTACATTATCAAAATGATAAAAGCTATTTTGGGTAGGGGGGGTCCCTCTGCTTACTTCTGCATGAGGACAGATTAGTCATTACTCGGCTACGAGGCATCTCAAATGAGTTTCAGATTGATTTACTCGTCGGCTGCATATAGCGGCAGTTACCTGGTGCAGAGTGTGCGCTCGCCACTTATCAGCCACGTCCTTATTGACTCATTTATCATCACCGCCACAAGATGTTCCATTAAGTACGACCATTCAGCGAATTATACCCTGGAGTCGGCCCGAGCTTCTACTTCTTGGCAACATTTTGCATTTTACAATCAAAAAAGAAATTCTTCAAGACATGTAAAAAAAAGTTTGTTTCATCTCGATGAAATGTTTTATATTTCTGCAGAAGGAATTGCAGACGAAATAAACCAGAGGCGTCTGATATGTAGGAGGGGCAGGGTTCCCCATCTAAAGCGTGGGGGCCTGCCTCAGTTCAGACTGCTATACCACTGCAGATATTTGAGGCCCAGCCTCAGATTTCTCCGATATGGATTTGCTTCATATGAACATACCTTAAAGGTGTACTTCCATCTTGAAATGTTCTACAGTATTTCTAGGACATGCCATTACATTACGATTGGCAGGGGTCCAACCTATAGTACTGAATTCAGTGACTAAATATTACCTCCATACAGTATCTATATAATATTACCGTATAGTTCCCATAAACACTACCATAATATTACTGTATAATGCCCACCTAATACTGCAAATTTGTGCCCAGTTCAATTGAGCATTCACTGTCCAAATAATACCGCCATACTGTTATAAACGGGTGTAGGGTTTAAAGGGGTTGGCAGGATTTATTTTTTATGGCCTATCCTTAGGATAGGATAGCTATAAATATCTGGTCAGTGGAGGGTTGACAGATGGCCCCAACATGGATCAGCCGGTTGGGGCCACTTACGATGTCCATACTATACACTGTATGGGCCTGGAAGCTCTTGACTCCATGCCCTGTTTAGTGGCTAGGTGCTGGAACTGCAGCTCAGCTCTCAATGACTTCAATGGAAGTGGAGCTGTTGTACCTCGCCCAGCAAGTATACAGGTACCAAAGCCAACTACTACTGGCATTGTGCTGTGTATAGTACAGGTGTCGGTAGTGGCCCCAAACACTGGATCCATACTAGGGTTGCCTGTTGTTCCCACACTGGTCAGATATTTGATGGCAATACTAAAGAAAGAACTTAAATTTTAAAAAAAAATCATAGCCAACCCATTCATGGTAAAGTCCCTGGTGGGCTAGGGCATTAAAAATTTACATGCTTCACTATCAGGTTACCCCTTTCCTATACCCCAAAAACAAGGGGTCCTGGGCAATTTCCCAGTTTACCATACCATTAGACTTCCTTTGAAATGTCTATGTTCACACAACAGAGAGTCTAGGTGCAGTCATGCAAAGTTCTGAAAGTCCTCATCTGTAAGTAGTTTAGATAGTCAACCTCTGCGAAAGTGTCTGTGTCATGGGTGGCCCTTCATTTTGAGGATTATTGAGGTCCCAAGAGTCACACTCCCATCAATCAGAAAGAGATGCATATCCTAACAATATTTTAGAGATGGCCCCATGCCCTGCTGGGGATCATGATGGACCATTGACATCCTACTGGATTGCCATGATTCACGACATAGAAGACACAGCATACAAGTTACCCACAAAATGTGTCCTCCATCAAGCAGACAGCAATGTATGTTGAAGCAAAATGATATAATAGTCCATACTTGCCTAATTTTACTCTTACTAATATTTCACCCCTCTTCACAGGTACAATCCCCCCACTCATAAAATCCATTGAGACCAGCGAAGAAGGACTGTCAACCAACAAGGGAATAAAAATGCTGGTGACCATCTCCTGTATCCTGATTGGGGTTTTGCTGCTGTTTGCTTTACTGCTGATTGTCAGGCGGAGGAGACGGGAGCAGAGACTGAAGAGACTGAGAGGTAACAGGGTTTTCTGTGCTATACATGAGACTGACTCTCCGTGCTCACATACTTGTTTTAGGTTCCTTCCATTCAGAGGACAGGAGTCTGAAGAAGGTACAACTTGGATCCTCGGAGCATGAGGACATAAAACAAAGATCCAAGGGAGGGGAACAGAAGTACAAGAAAAACTGGAAATAATTTTCTCCCTGTTAACTAAAAAGGAAGCTTGGTTTAGGGCTGTAACTAGAGAAAATAGAGATTCATGTTATTGCCGGAAAGGTTAATGTTGAATTGTAAATGCCAGGCTTGGCCTCGAGCCCATTATTTGTTATTAAGTGTCATCAAGTCAATTTCGATTCCTGGCAACCAAATGAATAATGTTCTGTCTTCTTTTCGGGTCTTCAGGGTTATGTATAGCATGTTCATGTTTTCTTCGACCCATCCATCTTGGTGTAACCTCTTCGCTTCTTCCCGTAAACATGAGCTGGTTGTTTTCATAATGTATTCAAGGGTCTATGAACCATAAGGACCGCCCATACAATTGCCCTTGGTCCTTGGATCAAGGCTTTGATCTCCCAACTTAGCTATTGGGTAGTGAGAACATGTACAGGACTCCACTTCCTGCATTGGTAGCCAAAACTGGACATAGGTAATTGGACCACGGGCCCTGAAAGGGAAAGCAAGCTAAGACCCTTCAGTCCTGGACGGCAAAATCCAGAATAAATTAACTGACCTTTGTTATAGAATTCCTTTTCTTTTATGTAGACAGTGGCTTAGGTCCATATCTCCATTAGGGTTTGGACTGAACATTTTTGGCTTCATTTGGAAGGTTTGGCTTGACTGGGTGAAGGGTTCATTTAGTATCCTGAAAAGTCTTCTTCTAGACCAAAGCTTAAGGAAGAGTGAGACATTTTTCTGCCCTGTGGATATTACATGCACAAAGAGTCTGGACAGTTCTCATGTGTTTCCAGAATGACATGCCACGTTGACTGATGCAGTGGTCTTGTCAACATGATATTCCAGGAGCCAGGTGAACAAAGACCAGTGGAGAAGCATCAGCATGGGAGCTGCAGGGAGTAAGATGTTAGTTTTTTTGGGAGGGGGGTTATATCATTGTCATCTGTTAGTAAAAAATGTCATGGATCAGTACAGATATCCAGAAGCAAAAGATGGAGGACATGTAGAGTTTAGGAAGATACTAAAAGGGCAGAGTTATGGTTGTTGGTCTCATATGGAGATGTAAAATTCATGACTGTAGACACAGAAGGCCACAAAAAGTTTACGTTAGAAGTCGGATTAGACATAGCTATGGTTGACCTTTATAGGCTTTCTTAAGAAGCTCAGAGAATGCACCTCCAAGTGTATTATAGTGAGTGTCTCATAATACATGGACGTTAGACTTCTTGTGAAGGAGGTTGATACAGTTTAATTTGCCTAAGTATAGTAATTGGAGAAGGAGTACTTTTCATCAAAAACTGAGACGTTGACCTTAAAATTTGACCTCCAATGAGATAATCAAGGAGGTCAATAATTGTATCTGGGAACCTTCCACTTCTATGTGACTTCATAGAAACTTAAAGGAGCTAAAGTTGACCATATTGGTCATTGGTTAAGGATCCCAATTGGATTTAAAAGGTACAAATGGTTTAAAAAGTTTTGATAAAGTCATAGTGACATGTCAGAAGTTTTGGTCCGTGAGTTCTGGGCACTCAGTGTCGTGTCCCATTGTTTTCGATTGGATCAACTCATCGGAGAGCGGAGTGAACAATATACAGATCAATAGAAAGCCTAGGAGTCTGTTCACCCCTCCGAGCAGAGTCGAGCAAAGTTGATCGAAAACAGAGGGACACAACACTCAGCTGAGTACTTTTGCCCCTTCATTTTAGCAAATGGTACCAACACCTGGATCTCCAGTGATCAAAACATCTGATGTATCTCTATGGCATGTCAGAAGTATATTTTTAAAATTATAGGAAACCATTTATGGGATTTACTAGTCCCCATGGAGGTGCCCAAATGTATCCCCAGCATTAGGTGCATCTTGTCTTCAACTAAACTTTTTGGTTTTCCAGTTTTGAAGGTTAAACAGGATAAAACTCCCGAAAACTTATTTCTTTCCGTCATACAGGCAGAATATTATCGATCCGTTGCATCTTTTGCTGAGAATGACCATAATGCAGGATGTTGGTCTTCTCAGCTCTACGCTCACCAGTCGAATGTTACTTAGATTACTGAACATCCCATTGCATTGTGCTAAGCGCGAGGGATTTTAATAATGCAGCGTACTGTATAAAGGTACAAAAGTGTCACCGTATACCTTCCTGAAGGGTACTGCTGGCAGCAAAGAAACTTTTACGTTATCTCTATCGAGCTTCTCTCCTACATATATTATTTACAGTCCTGTAAAATGAACCTCCTGCGCCTCTCAGGCAGCCGCTCTTTTATCTTCTTCTCTCTCGAAGAGCTAATGGGCTCATTGTGCATGATCATTCTTTTGGATTGAATTATTTCCATGCTTTGTAACCTTGGCTTTTAGTCGAAAAACACTCCATGAACCAACTTCCCAATGGAGCAAAAGTCAGCAAATCACCGGAGGCAGGTTTAGGGTGCAAATAAAAAAATGATTGAATTAAGGCTCGATGTCTGTGAGATGGATCATTTTCTGTAATTCTGTGGACAGATAGGGGTTTAGTTTGGCCATAAATTTACTCTCTCAGTACTTTGTCTATTTGTTAGGGTTGTCCACTCCTACGCTTATTGGCTAGCTCCACTTTGTTTATATAGTTACATCTATCTCAGTCCGCCTAACCTTGATCTATCTCCATATGTTGAGCATATTGCACTTTCCCAAACTGCTTGTAAGCAGCTGCCTGGCATTGAGCGCAACAAAAATTTACCCAAATACTTGATCCACTGCAATCTCTAAAACAGCAATATGCTGAATATTTTTTCTCTGTTTGCTTTGTATATAGGGTGACATGGACCCACTGGTGGGTACCTTGTAACCCTATATCTTCACAAAGACCTTCGTAGTCTATAATTTACCACCACAGGCTTCCAGGAAAGCTAAGGAGAGCTTACCAAAGACATTTTTATGAATGATACAATACAGTACGCTAAATGGCACACAATCTATATAAATCATGCTCCTATGGATGGGTAACAATGCAGCCCTCCGGCAATCCTCTGAGAAGCTAAATATGTCTCCCGTATTTATAGACTGTGTGAGTCAGAATGTCGTACAGGATAATCGTCTTTTAGAATCTCCTCAATAACTGACATTACCCCCAAATTATACCTCTGTACCTCCTATTAGTAGTGAGCTGCTTTACCACTGAACCAGATGATAAGCCCTATGAAGGCTACTAGACTACTAGGGAGGTAGCATTATTTACCTGCTCCTGGTCATATAGAGAGCTTACACTATTACCACTTAGCTATATACCATGATATAGGTAGATAGATATGATGTAGGTAGATAGATATATATGACATAGATGATAGATAGATAGATAGATAGATAGATAGATAGATAGATAGATAGATAGAAAGATAGATAAATAGTGACAGACTGTAGACTCGGGATTGTAGTAGACTGTAGACTGTGTATAATGTAGACCCAGGAGTGTAGATTTGGGGATGTAGACTGTAGACTTGGAAATGTACAGTCATGGCCAAAAGTTTTGAGAATGACACAAATATTATATTGTCACATGATCTGCTGCCCTCTGGTTTTTATGTGTGTTTGTCAGATGTTTTTATCACATACAGAAATAGAATTGCATTCATATTATGAGTAACAGAAGCTTATATTGACAGTTAGAATGAGTTAATGCAGCAAGTCAATATTTGCAGTGTTGACCCTTCTTCTTCAGGACCTCTGCAATTCTCCCTGGCATGCTCTCAATCAACTTCTGGACCAAATCCTGACTGATAGCAGTCCATTCTTGCAGAATCAATGCTTTCATTTTGTCTGAATTTGTTGGTTTTTGTTTGTCCACCCGTCTCTTGATGATTGACCACAAGTTCTCAATGGGATTAAGATCTGGGGAGTTTCCAGGCCATGGACCCAAAATCTCTATGTTTTGTTCCCTGAGCCATTTAGTTATCATCTTTGCTTTATGGCAAGGTGCTCCATCATGCTGGAAAAGGCATTGTTGAGCGCCAAACTGCTCTTGGACGGTTGGGAGAAGTTGCTCTTGGAGGACATTCTGGTACCATTCTTTATTCATGGCTGTGTTTTTAGGCAAGACTGTGAGAGAGCCGATTCCCTTGGCTGAGAAGCAACCCCACACATGAATGGTTTCAGGATGCTTTACAGTTGGCATGAGACAAGACTGGTGGTAGCGCTCACCTCTTCTTCTCCGAATAAGCTGTTTTCCAGATGTTCCAAACAATGGAAAAGGGGATTCATCAGAGAAAATGACTTTCCCCCAGTCCTCAGCAGTCCACTCCCTGTACCTTTTGCAGAATATCAGTCTGTCCCTGATGTTTTTTCTGGAGAGAAGTGGCTTCTTTGCTGCCCTCCTTGAGACCAGGCCTTGCTCCAAGAGTCTCCGCCTCACAGTGCGTGCAGATGCACTCACACCTGCCTGCTGCCATTCCTCAGCAAGCTCTGCACTGCTGGTAGCCCCATCCCGCAGCTGAAACACTTTTAAGAGATGGTCCTGCCGCTTGCTGGCCTTTCTTGGGCGCCCTGGAGCCTTTTTGGCACCAATGGAACCTCTCTCCTTGAAGTTCTTGATGATGCGATAGATTGTTGACTGAGGTGCAATCTTTCTAGCTGCAATACTCTTCCCAGTTTGGCCATTTTTGTGCAGTGCAATGATGACTGCACGTGTTTCTTTAGAGATAACCATGGTTAACAGAAGAGAAACAATGATGGCAAGCACCAGCCTCCTTTTAAAGTGTCCAGTGGTGTCATTCTTACTTAATCATGACAGATTGATCTCCAGCCCTGTCCTCATCAACACCCACACCTGTGTTAATGGAGCAATCACTGAAACGATGTTAGGTGGTCCTTTTAAGGCAGGGCTGCAATGATATTGAAATGTGTTTTGGGGGATAAAGTTCATTTTCTAGGCAAATATTGACTTTGCAAGTAATTGCTGTTAAGCTGATCACTCTGTATAACATTCTGGAGTATATGCAAATTGCCATTAGAAAAACTGAAGCAGTAGACTTTGTAAAAATTAATATTTGTATCATTCCCAAAACTTTTGGCCATGACTGTAGACTGAAGTCTCAAGAGTGTAGACTGTAGACCCAGGAGTGTAGATTCCGAAATCTAGACTGTAGACTCGGGAGTGTAGACAGTACACTTGGAAATGTAGACTGTAAACCTAGGAGTAAAGATTCGGGTATGTAGACTGTAGACTCAGAAGTGTAGATTGTAGACTTGGAAATGTAGACCGTAGACTCGGAAGTGTAGACTGTAGACTTGGAAGTGTAGACTCAAGAGTGTAGACAGTAGACTTGAAAATGTAGACTATAGACTCAAAAATGTAGACTGTAATCCCGGAGTGTAGATTGTAGACTCGGGAGTGTAGACTGTAAACCCAGGAGTGTATACTGTATTCAGGTGTGTAGACTATAGACTCAGGAGTGTAGGTTGTAAATGTAGACTGTAGACTTAAGACTCGAGAGTCTAGACCAAGGAGTGTAGCTTCGGAAATGTAAACTGTAGATTCGGTAGTGTAGACTGTAGACTGGGAAATGTAGACTGTAGGCCTGGGACTTTAGACTCAAGAGTGTAGACTCAGGGCTGTGCTTACAGGTTTAAGAATGACAATGCAAATTTTTGATGATCTGATAATGATGATTTGATGTACAGTTTTGTTTTTTCTGTTGCAGATGCAAAAAGTTTGGCTGAAATGCTCATGAGGTAAGATGATCCCATTGGACATTCTAGATACCACTATTCACTCTTCATATTTCTTTCCTTCTGTTCCTTGCATTCTTTATTTACTCATTTGTGGGTTTCTTGTCCCAGTTTCCTTCAATAAAACATGTTGGAACCGGCAGATCTGTCTCCGTCATGAAGTTATGATGAGTTTGTAAAATAATCACGCTTCCCCCTCGAGCAAGTGCGGGGTCTGCAGATAACTGAGACATCTTGAAGAATTGACCTCATTCATGTAACTGTTGTCAATTATCTAAATCCGTCCTGTGTTATCGCTTACCACGATGCGGAGGTGTAGATCTGACCTGGAGGCATGATACTGATGTCATTTTTGGTTGGCGCTAAGGGTTATATCAGTCTGGGCCTGACAGGCCAATGAAAATTGTCCTACATTATAGACTAATAATAATTCATTGACCTCAGAGACGCTCTGTTGTCACCCATATTTAAGGATCTTCTTCAGTTCTTGTGGAATGTCCATCATTATTTCTCAAAATTGACTGATTGAAGAACATGGTGAAAATGTTAGATACCTGTGGGCCAAACATTCCAAGCCCCCCTAGGCATAGGCATACTTGGCCTGGTTCTCAAGGGGGCCGCTATCTAGACAGATATGTATACACATTGTCAGAAATAACCCCCAGTATGGGCATAATAGCCAAGTGCGTCATAATGATGACCAGGAGGGACATTTAAGGTTCATACCGAAATATTGACATGATCTATGGAAAATCCAAGCAGTTCGACAACACTTCAGAGACCACTGTGACTCCATACTGTTGAAACAAGACTGAAGTTAATCAACTAAGTCTCTGTTCACATCTTGTTCTTGACTTCTAGAATGGACCCCATCAGTAGTGTTAACAGTAAGTAGGCCAATAGTGGCTATAGATGGGCACATAACTTAAAGGGGTTTATCTGTCAAACTGGAAATCCCATAGGGGGTCCAGTGGGTGGAGTAAAATAAAAACAGAAGTGATACTCACCTACCCCTGGTCCTCCATTCTGGTATCAGGTCCCCCATTCCAAAATGTACAAAGTGAGGCGCACAGGTGACCACCGCACTAGTCACTGGTCTCAACCAGTGATGTCACTGCTAATAGATTACTGGTACACATCATGTTGGCCGGAATGATCAATTGAACCACTTGACCTCCGGCCCAGCCAGTGTCTGCAGTGGATGGAACAGGGGACCAATGCCATGATGGAAGACCCAGGCTCCCTGGATTTTCCAGTTTAGTCATGCACATTAGATAATTGTCAGCCGAACCCATAGATTTCAGCGGCACCAACCAACTACCTAACACGATTGGGGACCTCCCAACTCTCCCCATAAAGCAAATAGATGTCAAAGTGCCCAGTCCTATTATTCTGAGCCGCCACCCGAACTGTCCGGCAGATTCTTACTCCCCTCTTCTCACTGAGCCTGTTTTTTATAATTGCAGAAAATTCCATCCCGTAAACTATCTAGCCAGAATTTCCTAAATTTTTTTCGATCTAGACATCAGTGTGTTCACTTCAGTTATGTTCATGGATTTTAGACAGCGATAGTTACGAGAATAATCATATTGACTAGGGTATTTATCCTTGACCTTCACTTCTCCACGGATTTCATCATTCGCACTGAGCACAATAATTGGGCCATTTGTGTCAAAAATCATTACTTTTAGCCCGCATTTAGATTTTTGACACCACTCGCCAGTTATTACCGTAATAACAGACTGATGTAACATAATTCTCTTCCATAAAGCTGAACCATTGAAATTGCCCAAAAAATCTTGTAAAAAATTTCTATTTGGTCGTAGTTTCTCAGAAAATGCTTGTACTCCTTGGGGAGATTTAGCTGGTAGGAAGCATTGATCCCTGGGAAAAATATGCTAAATAACTGTCTAGTGCCACCTATAGGTAACTACCCTGTACAACAATGTCAGACTCTATAGTTTTCTTCTTTCTGGCATAGTCCGGATACTCAGCGCTGATGAATATTGGGGGAGTCTCACAAGTAATGGAAATCCCTTAACAACTTAATCAACTTAAGTCAAAGAACTGGATTATTTGTCCCTAAGTGACTATAGAGAATGTGCCTGAGATCGAGCCGCTAATATCCTGGCAGGGAGGTCAGGTCAGCAATTATTCCAATAGCTGCCACCATTTTAGTATATCATTTCTGGTGGATTAGGCTACGCTCACATCTGCGTCAGAGTCCATCCAGAACAATGTCCGCCAAATATTATCCTGCAAGTGTGACTTAGAAAACAACTGGTACTCGACAAATCCTATTATAGTCAATGAGGTCCCTTGGGAGCCATTGTTGTCCATCATTAGATGGCTCCGTCTTTATTGTTTCATTCGTTCTTCTGACGGACCAGAACGGATTAAGTGGTGAAGATGTGAACCCAGCCTTGAGCTGAGGTGTCCAAGGTATCAGCCTGTGCCAAAAATGATGGGTTTATTAGGAGGAAGAGAAGAGGTTCTTGACTGGCTTCACCTTTGATTGTCCTATGGTCTAAAGATGAAGATCAAAAGTTACGATAAAGACTAAACCCCATGAGACATGTCGTAAGCCATTGTTGTGCCATTAAGGATACTTATAAGTGTCCAATTGCTGGAGGTCCAACTGACATATCCCCGAGTGATCAGGACAATGAGGGATTGAAAGTCTCCCTATAGCTTATATGTGAATGGGACATCAGTGCGCTGGTGTGACCGGCGCTCTATTCACCGATATGGACTGTAGTCTCCGGCAGTGCCCGCAGCCCCATAACAGTGAATGGAGCGTCAGTCATGTAAGCGCACTGGCTCTCCATTCACAAGGACTTTCTGTTCTCCTGATCGCTGAGAGACCTGGCGGTCAGGCCCCGAGCGATTGGACACTTACCCCCTGTCTTGTGGATACACAACCCCTTTAAGTCTGTCATACACATTAGATAAATGTCGGCCAAACACAATGATTTCTTTAGGACCAACAAACCATGTAATGTGTATGTGGGCCTCCTGACTCTCAACATGCCTGATACTTTTGTCCTCAGAGGAAATAACCTGCTGCCAGAAGTGTTTGGCAGTGACTTACTCTCTTTTTCCATGAAAAACACATGCACACTTAACTGAGCCCAGTTTGCGTGTATATGGGGGTCGGAATAGCTGTCATGCAAATACAAATACATGCACCTGGACCCCCCATTGATGTACAAAGTGAATTGTCATGTAAAGCAGGGTTCCACTTTAAGGTCACCGATGTCTCCGGGTTCGGCGCAGCCATCAGACTCCTGTAAACAAGACTGAGTAAAATGTGATTTTGCGGTTTTATGAGCCTCTCGTATGTTATTATTGGTGCTCGCTGTGACTGCAGGAGGCAGGCCGCCAGGAGGTCATTAAACACAAGGCTAAGTGCTAGTAAAGTACACATCCACAATATACTTCATGCCGGCTCACTGTATTTTTAGATGTGATACACATCCATTAAGGTCTATGACATAGCCATAAGGAGTCATTTATCTGCATTGTTTTACATGCGCTATTTTTCTCAGATGAATACCTAATGCCGGGTGATTTTAGGGTCCTCATTTATACATATTGACTGTTTTTGTCCTCTTTTTGTGTTTTCAGTAAGAATACTCGGACGTCAGACACACTGAACAAGCAGCAAACCCTGAGAATGCACATAGATATTCCCCGAGCACAACTCCTTATAGAAGAGCGGGACACCATGGAGACTATAGGTACGTGCGCTGTGTGCCAGGGCGCTCTGTCCCGCTCTATGACTGCCTGTTACTCCTGCTGTGAGAACAATGTGAGGTTTTGATATGGGTTATGAATGGGACAGTACTGACTCTTCATATACAGTACAGAACTTGCGTAGGCCTCAAGGCAAAATACCTCTGTGAAACGAGTGGGAAGTAATACTGATAAAATGATAATGTTATGGGAAAATAACTTCCTGCAAATTATACATACAGTCTGTGCTAAATAATAGTGACATTTAGTTATTCTGCCATACAGTGCCTGCATAATAGCACCTTACAGTGCCTACATAATACAACCATACTTTCATACTAAGCATACATATTAGTAACATACAGAATACATAGTACTACCATACCATGCATACATACTATGCTATATTAGTATTATACAGTGCACATAATGCTACCCTACAGTGCCTGCATAATATTGCTATACAGTGCACATAATACTATCATACAGACTCTGCATAATACTAGTCTACAGTGCCTACATAATACAACCATACAGTGACTTCATAATACTTTCATACTAAGCATACATATTAGTAACATACAGGATACATAGTACTACCATACCATGCATACATACTGTACTATATTAGTACTACTACTACTACTACTACTACCATACAGTGCATATAATGCTACCCTACAGTGCCTGTATAATATTGCTATATAGTGCACATAATACTATCATACAGACCCTTCATAATACTAGTCTCAGTGCCTTCACAGTAGTACCATACTGTATATATAATACTACCATATAGTGTCTCCATAACAGTATCATACAGTTTGCTAAATTCTACCATACAGTGACTACATAATTGTAACTTATTCTATACATAATACTACCCTACAGTGAATACATAATAGTACCATTCATTGGACATACTACTACCCTACTGTGCCCACATAATAGCACCATACAGCACACATAATACTACCATACATTGCCTACATAATAGTACCATACGGTATACATAATACTACTACATAGTGTCTCCATAATACTACCATACAGTGGCTACATCATTGTAACCTAGTGTTTATGTAATAGTACTATACAGAACCTACATAATAGTACCATACATTGCACATAATACAACCTTATAGTGTCTACATACTGGTACCATACAGTACACATAATACCACCCTACAGTGCCTACATAGTAGTACCATACAGTACAAATAATAGTACTCTACCCTGCCTGCACAATAGTACCATACAATACACTTAATACTACCATACAGTGCCTACACAGTAGTTCTATACAGTACACATATAGTGTATACATACAGTAATACAGTACATCTAATACTGCCATATAGTACACATAATACAGTGTATACATACAGTAATACAGTACATCTAATACTGCCATACAGTACACATAATACAGTGTATACATACAGTAATACAGTACATCTAATACTGCCATACAGTACACATAATACAGTGTATACATACAGTAATACAGTACATCTAATACTGCCATACAGTACACATAATACAGTGTATACATACAGTAATACAGTACATCTAATACTGCCATACAGTACACATAATAGTGTATACATACAGTAATACAGTACATCTAATACTGCCATATAGTACACATAATACAGTGTATACATACAGTAATACAGTACATCTAATACTGCCATACAGTACACATAATACAGTGTATACATACAGTAATACAGTACATCTAATACTGCCATACAGTACACATAATAGTGTATACATACAGTAATACAGTACATCTAATACTGCCATACAGTACACATAATACAGTGTATACATACAGTAATACAGTACATCTAATACTGCCATACAGTACACATAATACAGTGTATACATACAGTAATGCAGTACATCTAATACTACCATACAGTACACATAAGGCTCTGTTCACAGTTGTGTTGCAGCTTCTGTTCATACACTGACACTCCACAGACCCTACTGACATATAACAGAATATTTTGAGTTCCGACTTTGTGTCGGTTGTTTTGATGGGAGAAACAACAATGCTATTTTTCCCATCAAATATGATGTCAGTCTAAACTGAACCTCCAACACAGATGTGAAAAGAGCAGAATACTACCATACAGTGTCTATATAATAGTACCGTACCATACTACTGTACATTTTATATATAATTATCATTTATTATTATCAAGAAAAGGAAAAAAAAGTTGCAATGTAAAGATAAACATAGGAAAATATACAAAATCTTTTTTTCAAACCCCATATTCCCCTCCCCAACCCTCAGTTGCAGCCCCCCCCCCCCCACTTTATATTGAAAAAACTCAGAAAGGCGTTAAAGAAAAAAACCTGTAGATAATACTACTATACTGTAATACATACTGTAATAGTACTATACAGTGCTTCCCTAAATAATAGCACCATACAGTGAGCAAATAATACTAACAAACAATACACAGTAATACTATACTATCATACAGCGCCCACATAATAATGTCATACAGTACTGCTATCATCCGCACAGTGAACACATAACAGTGCTGTACAGTGTGTAAATAATAGTGACATTCAGTGCACATACCTTAGAAAACTGTATACTCAATACCAACATACAGTAATAGTACCATACAGTACACATACTCAGTGTCACCATACAGTGCCTGCAATAGCCTGCTATGCACTTAAAGGATAGGTCATCAGTATGTGCTGTGTGGGGGTCCCCCATACAGATAAGCTGATGCAGCAGTGGGTGGGGAGCACGTGCAGCATCGCTTCTATACAAATAATAGGAGCAGCACAACAGCCCCATCCACTGCATAGTGGTGGTTCTGGGGAACTGCAGTGCCACTTCTATTCCTTGTAGAGGAGTGATGCTGCACACACTCTGTATCCAATAGAAGCTCCCTGCGCCTGGAGGCTGCTGCAACAGCTGATCTGTGTGGGGTCTGGGAGTCAGACCCCACAGATCACATACTGATGATGTATCCTGTGGTTAGGTCATCAGTATAAAAAATACTGAGGCCGGACAACCCCTTTATACTCTTAGCAATCCTAAAGAGCATTGCCTTAGTTAGGTAACCTTAGTTGTCTTACCAGGTGGGGCCCCTTGACAATTACCCTTTTTGCCCCTGCTATGATGCAATTCCAATAATAACCCAATAGTTCACTTGCTTGCTCTTACTATCCTGCAGGATGATTTCCATTATAGCCCTGATTTTGTTTGTCACCCAGCTTTCCTAAAGTCCTGATTGGCATGTCTGCCAAATTATGGATCAGTACATAAGAAACTACCTGACCAGGCAGAACCTAGGAAAGTCCCCCGAGGAGACCAGGAATGGGCTAGACATGGACAACTCCGGGACTTACAGTCAGAGACATAACTGGAAGCTCCTGGGCCAAATATGTAACGGGCCCCATTCCTACCTTGTGCCATATACAGTGCTGGCCAAAAGTATTGGCACCCCTGTAATTCTGTCAGATAATACTCAATTTCTTCCAGAAAATGATTGCAATCACAAATGCTTTGGTAATAATATCTTCATTTATTTTGCTTGCAATGAAAAAACACAAAAGAGAATGAAAAAAAAAGTCAAATCATTGATCATTTTACACAAAACTCCAAAAATGGGCCGGACAAAAGTATTGGCACCCTCAGCCTAATACTTGGTAGCACAACCTTTAGACAAAATAACTGCGAACAACCGCTTCCGGTAACCATCAATGAGTTTCTTACAATGCTCTGCTGGAATTTCTCCAGGTCCCTGAGATGTGAAGGGCGCCTTCTCCAAGCTGCCATTGTGAGATCTCTCCTTGGGTGTTCTATGGGATTCAGGTGTGGACTCATTGCTGCCACTTTAGAAGTCTCCAGTGCTTTCTCTCAAACCATTTTCTAGTGCTTTTTGAAGTGTGTTTTGGGTCATTGTCCTGCTGGAAGACCCATGACCTCTGAGGGAGACCCAGCTTTCTCACACTGGGCCCTACATTATGCTGCAGACTTCATAATGCCATGCACACGGTCAAGCAGTCCAGTGCCAGAGGCAGCAAAGCAACCCCAAAACATCAGGGAACCTCCGCCATGTCTGACTGTAGGGACCGTGTTCTTTTCTTTGAAGGCCTCTTTTTTTTTCCTGTAAACTCTATGTTGATGCCTTTTCCCAAAAAGCTCGACTTTTGTCTCATCTGACCAGAGAACATTCTTCCAAAAAGTTTTTGGCTTTCTCAGGTAAGTTTTGGCTTTTTTATGTCTCTGGGTCAGAAGTGGGGTCTTCCTGGGTATCCTACCATAGAGTCCCTTTTCATTCAGACGCCGACGGATAGTACAGGTTGACACTGTTGTACCCTCGGACTGCAGGGCAGCTAGAACTTGTTTGGATGTTAGTCGAGGTTCTTTAGCCACCATCCACACAATCTTTCGTTGAAATCTCTCGTCAATGTTTCTTTTCCGTCCACATCTAGGGAGGTTAGCCACAGTGCCATGGGCTTTACACTTCTTGATGACACTGCGCACGGTAGACACAGGAACATTCAGGTCTTTGGAGATGGACTTGTAGCCTTGAGATTGCTCATGCTTCCTCACAATTTTGCTTCTCAAGTCCTCAGTTCTTTGGTCTTCTTTCTTTTCTCCATGCTCAATGTGGTACACACAAGGACACAGGACAGAGGTTGAGTCAACTTTAATCCATTTCAACTGGCTGCAAGTGTGATTTAGTTATTGCCACCACCTGTTATGTGCCACAGGTAAGTAACAGGTGCTGTTAATTACACAAATTAGAGAAGCATCACATGATTTTTCAGAGGGTACCAATACTTTTGTCCACCCCCTTTTTTATGTTTGGTGTGGAATTATATCCAATTTGGCTTTTTGACAAATCTTTTTGTGGTTTTCCATTGATGACAAATTAAATGAAGATATTATTACCAAAGCATTTGTGATTGCAATCATTTTCTGGAAGAAATTGAGTATTATCTGACAGAATTGCAGGGGTGCCAATACTTTTGGCCAGCACTGTATAGTGGTATATTATAGGTGGTGGAGGGACCTTTGGAGCACCCCCAGGGTCCGGGGCCTGGACCCCCTATAGCTATGTCCCTGCATACAGTGTATATAGTGGTCATATAGTCATGTATTCATGTCTATGAACTCAGTGTTACCTATTCCCAGACTGCAGCGGACTTCCTGTCCCAAAAAAAGCGTGTAAGAGGATTATCTGCTAATACATAATAAAGTTGATCTGTCGCCATGGCAACATTTGTTTTGGAAACAGAATTTGCAGACCGCTCACAGGGCGCAAATATTAATGATGAATTAGGTAGACGGGGGCTTCACTACAACTGCCAGAAAGTGCTGATCAGAGGGGCTATTGCCTAATGTAGTGCGGCAGATCCCCACACCCCGCCCTTCTCTTACTACGTTTGATCCCTAATTATTGTACAGGAGGATTCCATCAAGACTGTGAAATCACGCTGGGAGTTGTAGTCCTAGCACCAATGCAAACCCCCACTGTCATCTTGATAGAAAATGTTCTCCCATTTGGAAAATACAGTTTGTATGCAGTTGAATGTGTTTCCATAGTTACAGAATACCGATAATCTCTGTGTAGTCAGGTACTATAATCTTATGTACTATAGGATCAGGTACTATAATCTCATGTAGTATAGGATCAGGTACTATAATCTTCTGTACTATAGGATCAGGTACTATAATCTTCTGTACTATAGGATCAGGTACTATAATCTTCTGTACTATAGGATCAGGTACTATAATCTTCTGTACTATAGGATCAGGTACTATAATCTTCTGTACTATAGGATCAGGTACTATAATCTTATGCACTATAGGATCAGGTACTATAATCTTCTATACTATAGGATCAGGTACTATAATCTTATGTACTATAGGATCAGGTACTATAATCTTATGTAGTATAGGATCAGGTACTATAATCTTATGTACTATAGGATCAGGTACTATAATCTTATGTACTATAGGATCAGGTACTATAATCTTCTGTACTATAGGATCAGGTACTATAATCTTATGCACTATAGGATCAGGTACTATAATCTTATGTACTATAGGATCAGGTACTATAATCTTCTGTACTATAGGATCAGGTACTATAATCTTATGCACTATAGGATCAGGTACTATAATCTTATGTACTATAGGATAGGTACTATGATCTTAGGTATAGCGGTGCTATAATCTTATGTAGTATAGGATCAGGTACTATAATCTTATGTACTATAGGATCAGGTACTATAATCTTATGTACTATAGGATCAGGTACTATAATCTTATGTAGTATAGGATCAGGTATAAATTGAGGTACTATAATCTTATGTACTATAGGATCAGGTACTATAATCTTATGTAGTATAGGATCAGGTACTATAATCTTATGTACTATAGGATCAGGTACTATAATCTTATGTAGTATAGGATCAGGTACTATAATCTTATGTACTATAGGATCAGGTACTATAATTTATACTATTAGGATCAGGTGCTATAATCTTATGTAGTATAGGATCAGGTACTATAATCTTATGTAGTATAGGATCAGGTACTATAATCTTATGTACTATAGGATCAGGTACTATAATCTTATGTACTATAGGATCAGGTGCTATAATCTTCTGTAGTATAGGATCAGGTACTATAATCTTATGTACTATAGGATCAGGTGCTATAATCTTATGTACTATAGGATCAGGTACTATAATCTTATGTAGTATAGGATCAGGTACTATAATCTTATGTAGTATAGGATCAGGTACTATAATCTTATGTAGTATAGGATCAGGTACTATAATCTTATGCACTATAGGATCAGGTACTATAATCTTAATGTAAGACTATAGGATCAGGTACTATAATCTTATGTAGTATAGGATCAGGTACTATAATCTTATGTACTATAGGATCAGGTACTATAATCTTATGTAGTATAGGATCAGGTACTATAATCTTATGCACTATAGGATCAGGTACTATAATCTTATGCACTATAGGATCAGGTACTATAATCTTATGTACTATAGGATCAGGTACTATAATCTTATGTAGTATAGGATCAGGTACTATAATCTTATGTACTATAGGATCAGGTACTATAATCTTATGTAGTATAGGATCAGGTACTATAATCTTATGCACTATAGGATCAGGTACTATAATCTTATGCACTATAGGATCAGGTACTATAATCTTATGTACTATAGGATCAGGTACTATAATCTTGTGTTACTTGTGTACCTCACTAACCCATTGTCTGCCATGGGGACACGCAGGTCTGCATAGGAGCTGTATACACGGAACGGGAGGAGATTTTTTTATTGTAATTTTTATTATCAAATTAATTTCACCCTAAATCTCAGAAAACATGGCTGCCTTCCTCTTGAAACAGTGCCACTCCTGTCTACAGGTTGTGTGTGGTACTGCAGCTCAGCCCCCTTTCACTTCAGTGGAACTAAACTGCCGTACCCGACACAACCTGGACCTGAACTGCCATACCCGACACAACCTGTAGAGATGTGTGGTGCTGTTTCTGCAAGAAAGCAGTATTTTTCTTTTTAGTTATGGACAACCCCTTTAAGACAGATAGGGATGATTAAGTGTATAATTTGGTAGGTCTAATTTTTAACTGGACAATTTAGTCCCTGTCACTTGAATGGACCTGAGCTGCAATACTAGATACAACCTGCGGACAGATGTGGCGCTGTTTCTGGAAGAAAACAGTCATGTTTCTTTTAAATTATAGACAATTCCTTTAAAAAAATATAGGGATGATTAGTCACTTGGGAAAGTTGGGTTGATTTGATTGGACCTGAACTGCAATACCACATACGATCTTTGGACAAGTGTGGCGCTGTTTCTGAAAAATAGCAGTTGTGTTTTTTAAAATTATGGACATCCATTATAAGAGGAAAAGGGACGATTCAATGCATATTTTGGCATGCAGGAGTCTGGGAAACCTGGGTTGAACTGCAATACCAGACACAACCTTGGGCAGGTGTGGAGCTGTTTCCAGAAGAAACTGGAGGTGCTTGGCAAAGTTGGGTTAAAACTCGCACTAACATCTAATTTTAACCGGACTACTTAGCCCCCTTTCACGTCAATGAACTTCACCTGCAATCCCAGACGCAACCTGTGAAGCAGGTGGGGCACTTTTTCCGGAATAAAGCAGACATGTGTTTTTTAAATCATAGACAAGTCCTTTAAGAAAGACCGGGGATGAATCAGGATAGTTTGGTATGCAGGAGCCTGGAAAAGCTGAGTTGAATTGCAATACCAGACACAACCAGTGGACAGGGGTGGCACTGTTTCTTGAAGAATTCAGTAATTTTTTTTTTTTAAATTATGGTAACCCCTTTAAGGGCAGGGCCCCACGTGGCGTAAATGCCGCGATTTGCTCGTGGCGGAAAAAATCGTGGCGTTTTACACTCAAAAAAAACCTCGCTGCAGACACGCGGCGATTTCGGAAATCGCCGCGGTTTTAGAAATCACAGCATATCAATTACGGAAACGTCGGCAGTTTCCCCATAGGTATAATTGAACCAGAAAGTCCGCAGATGAGTGATTCAGGGCTTAGTTTAGCATGCAGGAGCCTGGGAAAGCTGGGTGACTGACAGCCTGGTTTCAAAGCTAGCCGCAGAGGTTAATAGCATAGCCTAATGATCCAGTGAAGCGTTGTCTGGCTGGCTGGCAGTAGGGGTTAATCTTGGCAGGCTTTTGGTACCTTTTCCCTGGCACGGGTTCCTAATAACCTGCAGGGCTTTAGGTCTGGTATTTCTGTCCGCCCGCTGCCTTGTTTGGGCAAAAAATGCAAACAACAGAAGCGTGCAGAGATCCGGCAGCCCCAGCGCCTGTCACACGGAAGACTTCACGGTTAAGTGGACGACTTCCAGCCCCTCCGAGCGGCGAGGACTCTTCTACTGTATAAATAAGGCTGCGGCATCTCAGGAGGAATGACTACTGCACGGTGCTGGTCACCCCTTCACAGGGCAGATCTGGCCTCTCCCTCCACCTGCTCCTCCGCACCCCTCTGCGTTATATCACAGGCGTAATCTCCCGGGATCTAGCACATGAATGAAGGAAACTCTCCTTGTTTAGTATAAAGCTAAGAGTTTACACATTAACCCCTAAGATTGATGATGGGGATGAAGGACTCCGCGTTCTTGGGTGATATAATACCCTGCTGTTCTTTGTGGAATGGGGATTCTTTAGCACTGCTCATCCTGAGCTACCTGCTTCATAAGCACATGGGAAAGTTGAGAAGAAATGTATCACTGAATAGCCATGCTGATGTCATGTTGTTTGGTGATACAATGCTTGCTGATCTCACACTATTCTTAATGATGTCACACCATTCCTACTGACATCATACAATTCTTGCTGATATCACTCCATTCTTAACGATATCACACGATTCTTGCTGATGTCACTTCATTCTTGTTGATGTCACTTCATTCTTGCTGATATCACTCCATTCTTGCTGATGTCACTCCATTCTTGCTGATGTCACTCCATTCTTGCTGCTATCACTCCATTCTTGATGATGTCACTCCATTCTTGTTGATGTCACTTCATTCTTGCTGATATCACTCCATTCTTGCTGATATCACTCCATTCTTGCTGATGTCACTCCATTCTTGCTGATATCACTCCATTCTTGATGATGTCACTCCATTCTTGTTGATGTCACTTCATTCTTGCTGATATCACTCCATTCTTGCTGATATCACTCCATTCTTGATGATGTCACACCATTATTAATGATGTCACACCATTCTTGCTGATATCACTCCATTCTTGCTGATGTCACTCCATTCTTGCTGATATCACTCCATTCTTGATGATATCACTCCATTCTTGTTGATGTCACTTCATTCTTGCTGATATCACTCCATTCTTGCTGATATCACTCCATTCTTGCTGATGTCACTCCATTCTTGCTGATATCACTCCATTCTTGATGATGTCACTCCATTCTTGATGATGTCACTCCATTCTTGTTGATGTCACTTCATTCTTGCTGATATCACTCCATTCTTGCTGATATCACTCCATTCTTGCTGATGTCACACCATTATTAATGATGTCACACCATTCTTGCTGATATCACTCCATTCTTGCTGATATCACTCCATTCTTGATGATGTCACTCCATTCTTGTTGATGTCACTTCATTCTTGCTGATATCACTCCATTCTTGCTGATATCACTCCATTCTTGCTGATGTCACTCCATTCTTGCTGATATCGCTCCATTCTTGATGATGTCACTCCATTCTTGTTGATGTCACTTCATTCTTGCTGATATCACTCCATTCTTGCTGATATCACTCCATTCTTGCTGATGTCACACCATTATTAATGATGTCACACCATTCTTGCTGATATCACTCCATTCTTGCTGATGTCACACCATTCTTAACGATGTCACACCATACTTGCTGATGTCACTCCATTCTTAATGATGTCACTCCATTCTTGCTGATATCACTCCATTCTTGATGATGTCACTCCATTCTTGTTGATGTCACTTCATTCTTGCTGATATCACTCCATTCTTGCTGATATCACTCCATTCTTGCTGATGTCACACCATTATTAATGATGTCACACCATTCTTGCTGATATCACTCCATTCTTGCTGATATCACACCATTCTTAACGATGTCACACCATACTTGCTGATGTCACTCCATTCTTAATGATGTCACTCCATTCTTGCTGATGTCACACCATTCTTGCTGATGTCACTCCATTCTTAATGATGTCACTCCATTCTTAATGATGTCACTCCATTCTTGCTGATGTCACTCCATTCTTGCTGATGTCACACCATTCTTGCTGATGTCACTCCATTCTTAATGATGTCACACCATTCTTAATGATGTCACACCATTCTTAATGATGTCACTCCATTCTTAATGATGTCACACAATTCTTTGTTTTGTTACACCATTCTTGATGTCACACCATTCTTGTTGCTGTCACACTTTCATTGTTTTTATGCCTGATTTGTTAATAATGGGATACTCCAAACTCATAATGGGATGTCATATTTCTAGGATATTACTTTATGATTGTTGGGGGTCCAACCTTTTCGACTCCCACCAATCCTGGGTATTCAGAGGGAAAACAGAGATCAGCAGTGATCTGACCTATGGGACCACCACTGATCCTCAGAATGAGGTGTAGCACTATGTACCCTTCACTGTATCTCCTCTGATAAGGTCTTGCCACCATCTGGCAGTACAGAGAACTACAACATGGCTCCATTTACATGAATGGGACCAGTTGTACTTCCCTGAGTATCCTACCTCTGGGACTATCCCGAGTCAGGAGAATGGGGTCCCATGCCCCTACATAATGATTCACACTGGTTGTTTCTCCCCATTGGAGTCCGTTGAGAGATGGCCGCAAAGACCTTCCCATTAAAATGTGTCAGTGTTACAGAAATTACCCATACTTATGGGATTTGTACATATTGGGGTCGGCCATGTAATATGAGGACTCCGTTCCATAAGAGACGACCTATAACAGATAATTGCCCCACCAATCTAATATTGATGACCAAATCCTAAGATATCTGGACTCCCACCGATCAATTATTGATGACCTAGTTGCTTAGATTTCATTGCGAAAAGTTTTGAAGTTTTTGACTTTTTTCTCCCCTTTTTTTTTTTTTTCTTTATAGTCGTGAGGCAGACAAAGGTTCCACATTAAATTACAATTTTTTTGACCTCCGTCTTATTCTGCTTCCTTTGAAATTTTTGTTACAGGATCGCAGGATGTCTCACATTTTAACAAGACCGCAGTTCAAAGGATTTCTTCCCAGCTCCCTTATTAAAAATTGTGTATTAAAAAAGTTAAATAAAAAAAATCAGATCTATATATATTTGTCAAGTAAACATTAGATCGCTTTAGACGACTTTTAGCTTTATTTTTTTCCGGTTTGCCCTCTGCATTGCAGAATGTGATTTTTTTTTTTTTTTTTCCCTCCTCACTAATGACCAGGCAGATAAGAAGATCCTTTGCTGCAGTTTTGCTTCTTCCCAGTTTAATGGTTTCTCTTGCTTTGTAAGCAATGTAGACCGAGAGCCCAGCAATCACTCCTCGCTTCACTGTCCAGGGCCGAGATTTATCTAAGACACCAAGCAATTTATTCGTCTGTTTTTGCACACGCACAAAATGTGACAGAATTGTAAAAAATGTAAAAAAAATAAAAAAATAAAAAAATCTGTGTTAAATCCGCTGTTTCAATCAATGAAAGGTTTTAAGCTCCTCAGTCGTCGCCTTTAAATCTTCTGCTCATATTAAATCTTCTCTTGCTTCCAGATGACAGATCTACGGTGCTATTGACTGACGCTGATTTTGGAGAGTCATCAAAACAGAAGTCATTAACTGTCACTCACACGGTGCATTACCAGTCCGTCTCACAAGCTACCGGGCCCTTGGTTGATGTGTCAGATGCTCGGCCTGGAACAAGTAAGGATTTCTAGGTTTTACCCAAGTATAAAGCAATTTTTTAATATTTATTTTATTATATTTTTTGTTTTTTCTCACTTTTATTTGACCTATTTTAATTTTTTTCTAATATCTAGATAGATAGAGAGAGAGAGATATTTGATATAATAAAAATTATTGTTAGGCCTTTTTTTTTTTTAATTAAAATTAAAATTTTTTTTTTATTAATATTTATTTTTTTTTTTTTAGAGAGATATTTTATATAATAAAAAATTTTTTTACCCTTTAAATTATTAATTAAAAAAAAAAATTTTTTTTTATTAAAAAAAAAAAAAAAAATTTTTTTTTTTCTTAGTTTTATTTGCCCTTTTTTATTTTTCCATATATATATATATATATATATATATATATATATCAGTCATATGGAAAAGTTTGGGCACCCCTATTAATCTTAATCATTTTTAGGTCTAAATATTTGGGTGTTTGCAACAGCCATTTCAATTTGATATATCTAATAACTGATGGACACAGTAATATTTCAGGATTGAAATGAGGTTTATTGTACTAACAGAAAATGTGCAACATGCATTAAACCAAAATTTTACCGGTGCAAAAATTTGGGTACCCTTATCATTTTATTGATTTGAATACTCCTAACTACTTTTTACTGACTTACTGAAGCACAAAATTGTTTTTGTAACCTCACTGAGCTTTGAACTTCATAGCCAGGTGTATCCAATCATGAGAAAAGGTATTTAAGGTGGCCAATTGCAAGTTGTTCTCCTATTTGAATCTCCTCTGAAGAGTGGCATCATGGGCTCCTCAAAACAACTCTCAAATGATCTGAAAACAAAGATTGTTCAACATAGTTGTTCAGGGGAAGGATACAAAAAGTTGTCTCAGAGATTTAACCTGTCAGTTTCCACTGTGAGGAACATAGTAAGGAAATGGAAGACCACAGGGACAGTTCTTGTTAAGCCCAGAAGTGGCAGGCCAAGAAAAATATCAGAAAGGCAGAGAAGAAGAATGGTGAGAACAGTCAAGGACAATCCACAGACCACCTCCAAAGAGCTGCAGCATCATCTTGCTGCAGATGGTGTCACTGTGCATCGGTCAACAATACAGCACACTTTGCACAAGGAGAAGCTGTATGGGAGAGTGATGCGAAAGAAGCCGTTTCTGAAAGCACGCCACAAACAGAGTCGCCTGAGGGATGCAAAAGCACATTTGGACAAGCCAGCTTCATTTTGGAAGAAGGTCCTGTGGACTGATGAAACAAAGATTGAGTTGTTTGGTCATACAAAAAGGCGTTATGCATGGCGTCCAAAAAACACAGCATTCCAAGAAAAACACTTGCTACCCACTGTAAAATTTGGTGGAGGTTCCATCATGCTTTGGGGCTGTGTGGCCAATGCCGGCACCGGGAATCTTGTTTAAGTTGAGGGTCGCATGGATTCGACTCAGTATCAGCAGATTCTTGAGAATAATGTACAAGAATCAGTGACGAATTTGAAGTTACGCCGGGGATGGATATTTCAGCAAGACAATGATCCAAAACACAGCTCCAAATCTACTCAGGCATTCATGCAGAGGAACAATTACAATGTTCTGGAATGGCCATCCCAGTCCCCAGACCTGAATATCATTGAACATCTGTGGGATAATTTGAAGCGGGCTGTCCATGCTCGGCGACCATCAAACTTAACTGAACTGGAATTGTTTTGTAAAGAGGAATGGTCAAAAATACCTTCATCCAGGATCCAGGAACTGATTAAAAGCTACAGGAAGCGACTAGAGGCTGTTATTTTTGAAAAGGGGGATCTACTAAATATTAATGTCACTTTTCTGTTGAGGTGCCCATACTTTTGCACCAGTCAAATTTTGGTTTAATGCATATTGTACATTTTCTGTTAGTACAATAAACCTCATTTCAATCCTGAAATATTACTGTGTCCATCAGTTATTAGATATATCAAATTGAAATGCCTGTTGCAAACACCCAAATATTTAGAACTAAAAATGATTAAGATTAATAGGGGTGCCCAAACTTTTTCATATGACCGTATATATATATGATATCTATCCATTTATTTATATGTGTGTAAAGTATAATGTAAAATATAAATCTAGAAAAATTCTTCTTAGGCTGTGTTCGCACGGAGTTTTTTGGCAGCGGATTTTGAGGCGGAATCCGCCTCAAAATCTGCCTGAAAAAACTCCTCCCATTCATTTCAATGGGAGTCAGTAGTGTTTTTTTTTTCCTCTAGCGGCTTTTTTTCATCTAGCGGTAAAAAAAAGCAACAAGACCTATCTTGCCGCAGGTCCGCCCGCGGTGTCTGCGGCTCGAGACGCGCTCCTGATTAGGCCCATTCATCCAGGCTTAATCAGGAGCGGTTAGCCGCGACGGAATGCTGATGCATTCCATCGGAATCCCGTCGCGGCTGACCGCGGCGAAAACTGCGGGGCGGAAAATGATTTTCATTTTCCGCCATGTGAACATATCCTTAGGCCACTTTAATTATTATTAATATAAATATTTTATTTTTATTGTTTATTTTTGTCTTATTTCTATTTTACAGATTTTTATTTTTTTCCTTGTGTACTCTCTCTCTCTCTCTCTCTCTCTATCTTCCCAGTATAGCCTGTTATTATAGCTCCAGTGGGTGGTCCTATCAGTGATTGACAGCTTTCCTTGTATAAGGGTGCATAGAGATAACTGATAATCACTGACTAGGACCGCCCACTGGACTCTTCAGCCTAGAATGAGTAGAGTCATGAATACATTACCAGCTATAAATCTATATCAATCTTCTCAGTTTATCTTGCTGTATAAATTCCTACAGATTGGACTGTTTAGCGCATACTTGCCAACATTTTGCTTTTGTTGACCACTTTTGGGTGAAACCACGCCCCCTATGGCCATGACCCCTTATAATGAGATTCCCCTTTTTTTGGTGTGGTCATGCCTCCCTTTCTTGTGACATGGGCACTAAATGTGCTGGTCATGCCACCTTTTCGGACTTGACAGCACATTAAGTGCCCACGTCACATATAATGTTACTTCTAAAATTTTCTGCTCTTCTGAAAGTCACCAATTTTTTTGGGAGCCTCCCAGAGATTCGCAGAGTATGGTTTAACATGACAGGTCTGTTCCTAGCAGACCAATGTGTCCCATGGTTATACATCCCTGTGCTGGCCTTATACTGTAGTCCAGGTTTCCTTTACTAGGCCCAATGCTCAATTTGAATTAATATATTTATTATTCATTATATTTATTATTAATTTACAATATTTAACCCCCTGCCTTGCCCTCAGCCACCACTAGAGAGAGCTTGAGAGCTGACTGCATACTGTCTATACACTGATACCAGTAATAACACAGTATACGGTAAAATCCTAAGCTCCCCCTAGTGGAGGTGGCAGGCAGAGAGATTTTTATCATAAAGTATCCTGACTTTTGAATTCTAGCATCATATCTGTATATTGATAGCTGTCCATCAGCATTAGGACCAGCCCTAAAACCATCAGTACTGTTCCTACAAGGGCTATCACTATCATATCATGGGTGATCACTCAGGGGGGCAGTAACAGGGCTGTGCTTTCAGACAGAATTTAACAAAATAGAAAATTTGAGGATATTTACTAATAATTGTTTTTTCTATTCTAAGGGACCAGTTTTTATGTTAGTTCCTAGTATTTGTAAAATATGGTGTCTTAAAGGGATAGTCATGGTAGTACGATTACTAAAATCAGCTGCCCTGGTGATCAGCTCCAGCTGTGCTTTATCTAGCAGCACATTTTTTCTGCAGCGGCCACTACAGGCGAAATGTAGTATTGCATGATATCCATTGAAATGGCTGGCAGACTGTGTAAAACAAAAGTGCAAGAGGGGCTTTTACGCCCCCCCCCCCTCAGGCACCAGGGCTTAGGTAAAACTGCTACCCCTATGCCCTCTATTGGTAGACTCCAATCATATTGACACATACCTTGCTTTATAATGCTGATTTTGACTGGTTCTCTCTACTCCATTCACATCCAATGCTGCACTTTTATCCCAGCGGGTTCCCCGTGTACAGCCCAGCTTGCAGGTGATCACATCTTGATGTACACCGTACATTTTATGATCACGACTCGCCCATTACAGTGTAGCTATTGCTAAGTAGCATGACACTAAAACATTATCTGAATGCAGCTTTGGATGTGACTAGAGAAGAGGACACTCTCTATAAAATAAAGCGAATAGATCATAAAAGGATGTTCTAAATCTGAGCTATACTTTGCAGCCTCCACTCTTCCGTGTCCTAAATCCCTATTTTTAGACGCATGGTATTTATTTTGGAGCAGAAATCCTTCGGCTAAAAAAAAAAAAAAAAAATACAAAAAAAATACAAAAAATTCATAAACAATGCATAAGGTTTGTGCTCCGGGACCTCAGGATACCACAGCAGGGTGCAGCGAATAACAATAAGATAATAGGACAATTGTGGGGTAAAAAGCCGTATTATTTCTGCCGGCGCTGTCTAGCCAAGCTAAAAATATACGGCATGTCTCCGCAGCAGACCTGACATTTCCAGACATGAGGGAATTCTCCAAGAGTCAGAGCAGAGAGTAAGAACTTCAGGGAAGGGATGACTGATGAGAAGGCCGCTGTGTCGGGGAAGGCTCAGGCGGTGCAGGCGCATATATCAGGCACTGCTCGCCTGGCGGACACAGATGTGGATGCGGTGCTGCTCCCCTCCCCCCCCATGGAATGTTTTTGAGTTTATTTATGGCTCAAATTACAAAAATAAAAATCATTTTTTATAGGAAATGGCTTCATTACCCTTAAAGCTGGGTAGGCGAGCATAACACATTGTGCCGCCCTCTGACTGCCACTATGAGGAATAGCAGGGTACAATAGAAACGTTTTTGACTGCTATTCAGTTGCTTCTCAGTTATATCCGGTCCTAGGAAAGCTGGGTGACAACAAATATGGCCCCCGGCTACCATAGTTATTGCACATCCTGTGTTGCTGCACTGAAAATGCAATGGCAGTTATACATCATGTCACCCAGCTTTCCTAGATTTAGAAACAGAGGCTTCGGCTACAGTACATAGTTATATAGGCTAGTACTAGTCAGTGCTCTTAAAGGGATTTTTCAGGATTTATTGATGGATGACTTATCCTTAAGCTCAGCAGAGGTCCGACACCCAGGAACCCTACAGATGAGCTGTTCACAGTCCATGTGATGTCACATTTATTGGTCACATGGTCTGTTTGCAGCTTAGTCCCATTCAAGTGAAGTGGGCTGAGCTGTGATACCAAGTACAGCCACTATACAATGTACGGCACTGTGCTTGGTAAGTAGTGAATAGGTCGCAACGCTCCTCCAAATGTTGGAGGTCAGATCTGGAATAACTACATCTTATACTCCATTCACACCCAAAGCTGCCCAGGAGATCAGCTGATATCACTTGGGGAAGTTACCGCCTACCACACATTACTTACTGCACAATTTCCCTGGAGCGGCCACTACAGGACAAATGTGGTATTACATGGCCCCCACTGAGATGTAATACATGGCAGCCTGTCTTTGTCAGATTGGTCATGGGCCCATCTAAATTCACTCTCTAGAATTTTCTTCTTTACATCCTTTTATTTCATTTTATTTTTTTTTACAGATCCAACCACTAGAAAAAATGCAAAAGCCGGACCGGCAGCCCGCAACAGATACGCCAGCCAGTGGACGCTTAACAGACCCCACCCCACCATATCTGCACACACACTAACAACAGACTGGAGGCTGCCCACGCCAAGAGCTACCGGATCAGTAGACAAGGAGAGCGACAGCTACAGCGTCAGCCCCTCACAGGACACAGGTAACTCACTATTATATGTGCTGGGGACTGTGTGGACACAGAGGTCACATTTGTTCAAGAGCAGATGGATTGCCTGCCCAGACAGGAAGTACATCTCACTTTACTGCCATGTGGGAAAGACGCATGATGACTACTCTGACTTACATATGTGGGTGTAGGAGGCTGGAGAAAGATCTGGTTCCCTAGTGACATGACTTTCACCTCACGTGCCTCTCCCATGCCAGCCTTACTAATACCATCCCTTTATAAACCCATAATAATCCGCAGACACAGAAATCCTGACTCCCCTGCAGATGAAGCGCGTCTCCTCGGATTCCTGCAGCCAGTAAATCTGTGACATCGCCGTTCCTATGGTAACTTCATTTATCGGCCCCTCCGACAAAACTAGATTAGAAACTCTATTACCGGCAGATGCGAGATTATTTCTATGTGTCTGAATTGCTTTGTCCCTGGACTCAATCCGTTGCATGGGATTTGATATTTCGGAAAGGTCCGGCCACGTTGGGGGGCGCTCCTCCTCCATGCACCGCTACCAGGATCCTGAATGCAAATGTGGAGCGTCGAGGTGATTTCCCAATTGAAATACGGCCTAAGCCAATAAAGGGATTACAAGGAACAACAATTGATTTTCTTGTAAGCCACTTACCCGATGAGAAATTGCCTTAATATTAGCGAGGATGATAAAGCAATTAAAAATCGTATAGATTAAGAGGCCATGTTTACGGCCTCCGCCTGCCGCTCCCGTATCGATTGCGTTATGCTGCTTACTCGCATGAATGTACATTGTGTCTTCATTAGGAGGCAGTCAGCATGGAGGATTCTGGAGCATCAGATGTTACATTATACTATACTGGGGGTACAGTCAGAGCAATGTAAATTAGGGCTCATTCCAAGGGCAATGATAAATTCCTGGAGACAAGAATGGGCGCCATTTCTATCCCCAAATATATGGAATGGCGGTCACGTGTGTGGCCACTTTTTCACTTCTGTGGGCGCCGCTGTAGAGATTGACTGGAGCAACAGTGTGCATGCTTAGCTAGCCGCTCCATTCAAGAAGAATGGGTACTCACGTCTCATGATCGTTGGGGGTCCCAGTGGTAAGACCCTCAAAGATTAAAAATTGTTATTCAATGCTATTTAGAGCAGAGGTCCCAACCACAGGGTTGTGGACCAGTACCAGGCCATTGATCACCTGGTAACAGTCCATCTGGGAGCCTGGAGCTGCTGCCTGTGCACCTAACCCGAGAGGTATGTGTCTATACGTCACCTACCTGCTGTATACAGTACAGTCATGGCCAAAAGTTTTGAGAATGATACAAATATTAATTTTTACAAAGTCTACTGCTTCAGTTTTTCTAATGGCAATTTGCATATACTCCAGAATGTTATACAGAGTGATCAGCTTAACAGCAATTACTTGCAAAGTCAATATTTGCCTAGAAAATGAACTTTATCCCCCAAAACACATTTCAATATCATTGCAGCCCTGCCTTAAAAGGACCACCTAACATCGTTTCAGTGATTGCTCCATTAACACAGGTGTGGGTGTTGATGAGGACAGGGCTGGAGATCAATCTGTCATGATTAAGTAAGAATGACACCACTGGACACTTTAAAAGGAGGCTGGTGCTTGCCATCATTGTTTCTCTTCTGTTAACCATGGTTATCTCTAAAGAAACACGTGCAGTCATCATTGCACTGCACAAAAATGGCATAACTGGGAAGAGTATTGCAGCTAGAAAGATTGCACCTCAGTCAACAATCTATCGCATCATCAAGAACTTCAAGGAGAGAGGTTCCATTGGTGCCAAAAAGGCTCCAGGGCACCCAAGAAAGACCAGCAAGAGGCAGGACCGTCTCTTAAAAGTGTTTCAGCTGCGGGATCGGGCTACCAGCAGTGCAGAGCTTGCTGAGGAATGGCGGCAGGCAGGTGTGAGTGCATCTGCACGCACTGTGAGGCAGAGACTCTTGGAGCAAGGCCTGGTCTCAAGGAGGGCAGCAAAGAAGCCACTTCTCTCCAGAAAAAACATCAGGGACAGACTGATATTCTGCAAAAGGTACAGGGAGTGGACTGCTGAGGACTGGGGGAAAGTCATTTTCTCTGATGAATCCCCTTTTCGATTGTTTGGAACATCTGGAAAACAGCTTATTCGGAGAAGAAGAGGTGAGCGCTACCACCAGTCTTGTCTCATGCCAACTGTAAAGCATCCTGAAACCATTCATGTGTGGGGTTGCTTCTCAGCCAAGGGAATCGGCTCTCTCACATTCTTGCCTAAAAACACAGCCATGAATAAAGAATGGTACCAGAATGTCCTCCAAGAGCAACTTCTCCCAACCGTCCAAGAGCAGTTTGGTGCTCAGCAATGCCTTTTCCAGCATGATGGAGCACCTTGCCATAAAGCAAAGGTGATAACTAAATGGCTCAGGGAACAAAACATAGAAATTTTGGGTCCATGGCCTGGAAACTCCCCAGATCTTAATCCCATTGAGAACTTGTGGTCAATCATCAAGAGACGGGTGGACAAACAAAAACCAACAAATTCAGACAAAATGAAAGCATTGATTCTGCAAGAATGGACTGCTATCAGTCAGGATTTGGTCCAGAAGTTGATTGAGAGCATGCCAGGGAGAATTGCAGAGGTCCTGAAGAAGAAGGGTCAACACTGCAAATATTGACTTGCTGCATTAACTCATTCTAAGTGTCAATATAAGCTTCTGTTACTCATAATATGAATGCAATTCTATTTCTGTATGTGATAAAAACATCTGACAAACACACATAAAAACCAGAGGGCAGCAGATCATGTGACAATATAATATTTGTGTCATTCTCAAAACTTTTGGCCATGACTGTACACCGATAACAGCACCTTGCCCCATTACAATGCAAACTCCGAAGTGCTCCTCATAGGATGTCGCTTCTCGTACACACTGGACATGATAAAATCTGCCCTCGAGCATCACGGAACAATTCCAAGCAAAACAGTGCTGCCCCCAGGTCCATAATGCAAAAAAGGTTGATCACCACTGAGTTCGAGCACGTATATATGTATGTATCACTCACATCACCCTATTTCTGTTATGCCCCAGTTAGATGCCCACTCTACCCATATACAGTCTCGTACCCATGGCTGGCGTGCATAGTATGGCCACCCTTTTACAGAAGGTACTTTGCAGTCCGTGATCTCATTGCCATGTGTGTTTTTACTTCCAGACCGAGCAAGGAGCAGCATGGTCTCTACAGAAAGTGCCTCGTCCACCTATGAAGAGTTGGCAAGAGCCTACGAGCATGCAAAAATGGAGGAGCAACTGCGACACGCCAAATTCACCATCACAGAATGCTTCATATCAGACACGTCATCAGAGCAACTGACTGCAGGGACTAATGAGTACACAGACAGTCTGACCTCTAGCACACCATCAGAGTCCGGGATATGCAGGTTTACTGCATCACCCCCTAAACCTCTCGACGGTGGAAAAGTGCAAAATATGGCAGCGCCAAAGGCACATCGACCAGGTAAGTGCATTTGGGCCTTCTTCAGGCTGAGGTACTTCAGATCACCTGGCACCCACATGACTTCCTGTCTTGGTGACCACCATTTCAGTAAATGTAGATGTGTGTTCTTAAGTGGTCACTGTCTGCTATACAGTAGACTGCTTCTCCATGATACACAGACTTGTTTCAAATGGTGGCTACAGCTTTAGTTACTGGTCATTTTGATCACAGGTTCCTCATTACGCTTCAATCTCCTCCACCATTCATTTAGTCTAGAATCCGTACATCTAACCTGCCTATCATTGTCCTCCATCATTGTCCTCATTACACCATCTAGACCCATTAAAAATGGTGTCCAGGATACCACCTAAATAAAAGTCTGAGCCAGGGTCCAAGTGGCCCATCAAAAGATCTCCGAACGGGCCCAAGTTCCTGTCATCTTTATGAGGACCAGCAGAGGGGAATGGGGTCTTGTTATTTCCTCTGTGGGGGCCAAATGTTCCATTTATGATAACTCTTTTTCTGCAAATTTCCAAAGGACTATGGGTACTTAAAAGGGTTTACTACTAGTGACGTTCATTCCTATCCAAAGGATACTCCATGGGAGAAGAAGGAGTGCCATTATACAGCATGAGGGCATAAGGGACCCATTATACTGTGTGGGGCATAAGGAGGCTATTATATTAGATAGAGGCATAAGTTGGCCTTTATACTGCATGGCGTAAGGGATGCATTATTGTACATGGGGGTATAAGCAGGGGCATTATACTGCATGTGGACATAAGTGGTGCAATATATTATGTGGGGGCATAAGGGGTCATTATACTGCATGGGATCTTCAGGTGTCATTATACTCTATGGGGGCTTAAGGGATACATTATACTGCATGGGAACATAGAGGGGCCCATTATACTATGTGTGGACATAAAAGGGCCATTATACTACATGAGGGCATAAGGCGGCCATTATACTGCATAGAGGCATAAAAAAACCCTTTTACTGTATGGGGTCATAAAGGGCCATTATAGTGTGTGTGGCGTAGTAAGGGGTCCTTTATACTGTGTGGGGACATATGGGGTCATTATATTATGTGGATGCATAATAAGGGCCCATTATACTGTGAGGGGGCATAATGGGGCTATTATACTGAAATTCCATAAATTATACTGCAATTTCCACAGCAAAAAAAATCTGCTTTTAGAGGAACGCAGTGCCGTTGCATGAATTGCGCCGTAAAGGGGACCACTGAGGCTCTGTCGCCCAAGGGCCCACATAAACCTGGAGCGGGGTCTGTGTTTATGTATTTAGGTTGGGTCTGTCCCAATTTTGGTTGTTTAAATTTAGCTGTGTAGTGTAGGAATTGTTCCAAGTTCTTGGCAGCGTCTGAAACCCTCTCGTCCTCTTAAAGGGGTGACTCTGCAGGTGCTGCGCTCACTATTTACAGCCGCTATCGCAGCTGCTATAGGCTTTCTTTATTTGTCCGCTCACCTCTGTGTGTAAACAATGGGCAGAACCGGTGGGTGACATTTTCGAGACTCCCTAAGAACAACCCGTCCGTTCCATTGTGCCGACACATGCGATTTACCTGTCAGCGAGAGACGGCCGGCAGCTCGGGGATATTTTTAGACCTGAGGATTTTCATAACAAGAAATGTTGTGGAAACAAAATTCTGCCGCTCTTTACTTGTCAGGAAAGCAACCAACCATCAAATGGTCTGACAAGCGGCATATTTAACGCCTTAACATCAGGACACCACTGCCTTTTATGATATTCTGGGAATTTAATTTTTTTAATTTTTTTTTTTTTTTTTTTAGTTGGTCCAAAAAAAAGTGCCTACATTTTAATTTCATGCTTTTGTAATTTTAATTGTGACTGGCAGACGCCTGGTATCCTCTATATCTACTGACAGTATATTAATGAACCCCAGCACCGGGGTAGTGTGCAGGCCGCCAATTGTGTCTCCCCGGGCTATGCTAAGGTTTTATTTAAGGGACCGTGAAACTAAAATTTAAAGTGATTGTCCTCCATTGTGGGTTTTACCATAGGTCAGACTTTCTGTCCTGATTTATTTTTTAATATAGCTTTCGAATTCAGTTTTCCCGATACTAGTTCCAAATCCTCTACATAAGACCTAGGGTCAAAGGATAACATTGTGACTACCTGGAGTCACCACTAGGGGGAGCTCAGAAACTTACTGCATTCTGTTTATACATGGAGTGCAATAATAAACAGTGTGCAGTAATTTCTTCAAGGGGTAGATTACCCAACACAACTATAGGTGGCGCCAGTATTCCTGATGGCATGACCATCCAGATCTTGCACTTATGATCATATTGATTCTGTAATCTGCCATATGCAAAGGCAGCCGATAGATCTGTAATACAACGGATCCATCATAACTATAATAATATCACTATAATAACACAAGCCAAGGCAACTCTTTAATATTATATTATTAAGACACTGGTTATTTTTATAATCTATGGTTGTAGTATTTGGGCACTGTATGGTTATTTGTATACTGTATGGTTGTATTATTTTGGGCACTGTATAGTTATTTGTACGCTGGTTGTATTTTTTGGACACTGTATGGTTGTATTTGGGCACTGTATGGTTATTTGTATACTGTATGGTTGTATTATTTGGGTAGTGTATGGTTATTTGTATACTGTATGGTTGTATTATTAGGGCACTGTATGGTTATTTGTATACTGTATGGTTGTATTATTTGGGCACTGTATGGTTATTTGTATACTGTATGGTTGTATTATTTGGGCACTGTATGGTTATTTGTATACTATATGGTTGTATTATTTGGGTAGTGTATGGTTATTTGTATACTGTATGGTTGTATTATTTGGCACTGTATGGTTATTTGTATACTGTATGGTTGTATTATTTGGGTAGTGTATGGTTATTTGTATACTGTATGGTTGTATTATTTGGGCACTGTATGGTTATTTGTATACTGTATGGTTGTATTATTTGGGCACTGTATGGTTATTTGTATACTGTATGGTTGTATTATTTGGGCACTGTATGGTTATTTGTATACTATATGGTTGTATTATTTGGGTAGTGTATGGTTATTTGTATACTGTATGGTTGTATTATTTGGCACTGTATGGTTATTTGTATACTGTATGGTTGTATTATTTGGCACTGTATGGTTATTTGTATACTGTATGTATTATTTGGGCCTTGTATGGTTATTTGTATACTGTATGGCTGTATTATTTGGGTACTGTATGGTTATTTGTATACTGTATGGTTGTATTATTTGGGCTCTGTATGGTTATTTGTATACTGTGTGGTTGTATTATTTGTGTACTGTAAGGCTGTATTATTTGTATACTGCATGGCTGTATTATTTGTGTACTGTATGGCTTTATTATTTGTATACAGTATGGCTTTATTATTTGTGTACTGTATGGCTGTATTATTTGTGTACTGTATGGCTTTAGTATTTGTATACAGTATGGCTTTATTTGTTACTGTATGGCTGTATTATTTGTGTACTGTATGGCTGTATTATTTGTGTACAGTATGGCTGTATTATTTGTTACTGTATGGCTGTATTATTTGTATACTGTATGGCTGTATTATTTGTTACTGTATGGCTTTATTATTTGTGTACTGTATGGCTGTATTATTTGGGTACTGTATGGCTGTATTATTTGGGTACTGCATGGCTTTATTATTTGTGTACTGTATGGCTGTATTATTTGTGTACTGTATGGCTGTATTATTTGTATACTGCATGGCTGTATTATTTGTGTACTGTATGGCTGTATTATTTGTATACTGCATGGCTGTATTATTTGTGTACTGTATGGCTGTATTATTTGTGTACTGTATGGCTTTAGTATTTGTATACAGTATGGCTTTATTTGTTACTGTATGGCTGTATTATTTGTGTACTGTATGGCTGTATTATTTGTGTACAGTATGGCTGTATTATTTGTTACTGTATGGCTGTATTATTTGTATACTGTATGGCTGTATTATTTGTGTACTGTATGGCTTTATTATTTGTGTACTGTATGGCTGTATTATTTGGGTACTGTATGGCTGTATTATTTGGGTACTGCATGGCTTTATTATTTGTGTACTGTATGGCTGTATTATTTGTGTACTGTATGGCTGTATTATTTGTATACTGCATGGCTGTATTATTTGTGTACTGTATGGCTGTATTATTTGTATACTGTATGGCTGTATTATTTGTGTACTGTATGGCTGTATTATTTGTGTACTGTATAACTTTAGTATTTGTATACAGTATGGCTGTATTATTTGTGTACTGTATGACTTTAGTATTTGTATACAGTATGGCTGTATTATTTGTGTACTGTATGGCTGTATTATTATTACTGGTTATCACTACCACTCACATATACTTTCCCCGCTCTCTTTGTGTTGCTCCTCATCGATTGCACTTCATTTTCTTACCAGTTAATGGATTCCTCTCTCGCTCAGACTCTTTCCGAGGGGCCTAGTTCTGTCCCCAGTGAGTGCGAAAATTCTTATAGAGCGGTTTTATGGATTCCAATATGCTTAGCAGCTCTCTAGTACTGATCCTGTTTTAGGTGGTTTGGTCTCCAGGGAGAGCTAAAAAAACACAGTTATATCACTGATAGAAATAGATAAAGGATTAACCCATTGTATGCCTGTAGATGGCACCAGGTCTTGTGCCCTTGTGTATCACTTTGGATTGGCATATTCTTTTTTTTTTATATATATATATATATATATATATATATATATATATGTACTGTATATACACTCATTAACAAAAAAAAAATCCCGCCCCAAGAATTGGTTGTCCTGGTGAAGTTTCCTCAGTGGGATGTAATGATAATCTATGGAAGTGACTACATTATTATTATAGCCATTGGAGGAGGTTATTGGGGAAACTGGACAATTGGCCGGAGGCTCTAGGACCCTGTTGGCACTTCTAGCCTGGATACAAGATTAGATACAGCAGGACATGGAGATATACAGGCAGTGGCATAACGATCGCGGCCGCAGGGGTTGGATACGCGGAGGGATGTGGGGCCCGCAGCTATCGCCAGGCCCCTTTCCAATAGATGCCAGCCCAGTGGAGATGACTAAAAATAAAAAAAATACTTATACTTACCTCTCCTGGGCTCAGCATCTTCTCCGGGGTTCTTCCGGCCTGTGACTGAAGTCACGTTCCCCAGATGTCACTGCTTGGGCCTGTGATTGGGCAGCATAATGATGTCATCACGCCCCATATGACCGCTCAGGCCCAATCACAGGTCCCTGCAGCGATGTCTGGGGCACGTGACATTGGTTGTCAGGCAGAAGAGGACCAAGGAAGATACTAAAGACAGCCAGACAGAGCGAGGATGCCCAGGAGAGGTGAGACAAGGTAAGTATAAGTGTTTGTTATTTTTAATCGCTTCTCCTGGGCCTCTACTTATTATACTCTGGGGTCGGAGACGACCCCAGAGTATAATAATAGCACCAGCTCTGAGGGAAGGGGGCTCCTGGGAGCATATGTGGAGCATATTCAGTAAGCTCCCCCTAGTGGGGATTGCAGGCAGACAGAATTTTTATCATTTACTGGTAAGTCTGTGCAGGAGATTTGGAGCTCTGTATCGGGAAAACAATGAATATCAGGCCTGTGATGTTGTGGGGTGGTCGGCACTGTAAGTGTATGGGATGGATATAGGAGGGAGGAAATGCGTGGTGTATGGCCAGAGGTAGGGGAGCGGACAAGAAAAGACCGGAACAGCTAACTACACCGGGGGGGCACAGTGGACGGCGTGCGCGGAGAGTCGTATCAATCACGTCGGACAGGTCATTACCGCTCATGGTAGGAAATCTGATTTTTCTCAAGCTGAAGGAAGTGACCCCTAAGTGGCTCCGCGGGCCTGATGGCGCTGACTAAATATCTGCACTTCATGGTCTGATAAATCCTGGGGCAAGCACTGGGGAGGGGGCTATAAATAGAGTGGGGGTTGGGGGTTGGGGGGGGGGGTGGGGGGGGGGGGGGGGGGGGGGGGAGTGCGGTTGTATTATGGGCATGTTGGGGGTTGTAGTGCTCTGTGTATAGAGTATAATAGAATTGTGTTATGGGCATGTTGGGGGTTGTAGTGCTCTATGTATAGAGTATAATAGAATTGTGTTATGGTCCTGTCCAGTGATCGGTCATGTTGGGGGTTGTAGTATTATGAAGTATCTGTGTTGTTCTCTCTTTATATGACTGATCTCTATTACGCCGCGTCTCTCTCCTCTTCTCACTACTCTTGTCTTGATGTCTATATAAAGTATGATAATATAAATGGCTCGGTTTCAGGACCTTCACGGTAACAAAAGATTTTAGAATATAAAGTCTTTTGGCAGCAGACACTGGATTTGCAGTATAAGGACTTTTGTTTGCATTCACCATGCCTGGGTAACTTTATATCTTGTAGGGACTTAAAAAAAGAAAGAATTTTATGAAAATAATTGCCTGAGCCTGCGGGCACCATCTGTGCCTGTCGTGTAGTGTGCCGCAGCTTAACCCCTCGTGTTCTCATACACCCTGAGCTCACACCTAAGCTAGTAATGTCAGTGTGTCATCTAGTGCCTTGTTATAGCACTAAACTGGAATATGTAGATAGATAGATAGATAGATAGATAGATAGATAGATAGATAGATAGATTGAGATAGATATGAGATAGATAGATAGATAGATAGATAGTAGATAGATAGATATGAGATAGATAGATAGATAGATAGATATGAGATAGATAGATAGATAGATAGATAGATATGCAGTGAGCTAGACAGATATGAGATAGATAGATAGATAGATAGATAGATATGAGATAGATAGATATGAGATAGATAGATTTTAGATAGATAGATAGATAGATATATTTTTGATTGATTGATTGATTGATTGATTGATTGATTGATTGGTGTGGTGGCTCAGTGGTTATCTCTGCAGTCCTGGGTTCACATCTGCATGGAGTTTGTATCGTTCTCCCCATGTTTCCCTTGGTTTCGTCCCACACTCCAAAGGCATACTTATAGCAAATGTGAGGGCTCTGGGCGCCCGGGTGTAACTGCTGTGATATGTTGGTGCTATGCAAGTAAGAGAAATAAATAGATACGGGAGCGAGAGGACATGAGGCAGAAAGACAGAGATTAACTCTCAGAGTGATGTAGGGGTTATACATGAAGTCTTAGATTTTCTCGGGATTCTCCCTCGCTGGGCTTCCTCGGTGCACTCTGGGATATCCTCCCTCTGACATGTTGTTTGCCGGATCAATGTGTTATACGGTACTTTTTTTATCTTCGGATTTCCTGAGGAGTCCTAGAAAGCCAGTTCAGAGAGACGTCTTGGGTTCAAACTGTTCCACTGGATGATGAGAAGATCATTATCTGCCGCCTTTAAAGATGCACGAAGTGGGAATCAGATGGTGGCAGGAGGGCGACGCTCTACCCCTCATGTATTATGTATCCACCATTGTTCCATGTTCACCTGGACAAGTGCGGAGAGATTGTCTGTCCTGCCAAAGACAGCGCTGACAAACAAGCAAACACACAGCGATCGGGTTCTCAGCCCCTTTAAAGAAATATTCTTTCATGTAGAAATTAATTGTACTGCAAAAACTGGGCAGGTGGGAAGAATTCAGAGTGGACTGAATCAATAGAGTCCTCAGGTTACTTCCCCCCCCCCCAAATCTGCACCATCTGTGGTGTTAGTGCCTCAACACAGTATGATGCTCCCCAGTGGCCTCCACACAGTATAATGCTCCCCAGTGTCCCCCGCACATTATAATACACCCTAGTGGCCCCCACAAAGTATAATGCTCCCCAGTGCCCCAACACACTATCATGCTCCCCGGTAACCTCCACACAGTATAATTCTCCCCAGTGGCCCCAACACACTATAGTGCTCCCCAGTAATCCCCACACATTATAACATTCCCCAGTAGACCCTCCATGCAGTATAATTCTCCCTAGTGGCTCCCACACAGTATAATGGTCTCCAATTCCACCCACACAGTATAATTCTCCCAAGTGGTCACCATATGGTGTAATGGCCCATAGCAACCCCCACACTGTATAATGGACCTCAGTAGTCTCCATACAGTATAATGGTCTTTAGTATGGTATCATGTGACCGAGTAGACCCCTACACACCACGGTCAGGTGCAGCTGTAACCCTTAGCACCCATTTTTTCTAGGACCATGAATGATCAATGCTCACCTTGGTGACTCTGCACTAACATATTAGTGAATTACATAAATGGCATATATCTACCCTATGATAAGAAAGTGTATTTGTGTCCCTGTCACCAGATATGGAATTTTATGGATCAACTGCACATGAATTTACAGTAATTTAGTTCCTAGTAATACACATCAATGGCCTATTCATAGTGTAATCCTTGGGGACCCAATCTTTTGGGACTTCTACCGATCAGTAGATCTAAGGGACCCCGCCGCACATACATATGGGAAAGGGTGGCAGTGAAATCCGATAGATCGCAAATGATGTCATACCAAAAAGGATTTGTCTCATACAGACAAGCCCCATCCATATACCCTGTTAGGACATATAGATGGCGTAGACATGGGTTCCTTACTCAAGACCCCCCTTTATAAGAGCTGCTCAGGTTCTGTTGGAGTCGGGCCTTGTATTGCATGAATGACCATTCATCTGAATGGCCACCTTGTAATACTACATTTCTCCTGCAGGAGTCACTGTTGGGAATATGTCTGACTGGCTGTAGCTTCCTCTAGTCACATATGCATTTTTTGGAATGTCCTCTATGGCAGAAGACTGGACACCGTATGAGGCAGACATCTTGTGTGTGGTGAGGGTAGATCCTGCTAAACACAACCTAAGAACCCCCTTCATCTTAGGTTTCAAGACAGACCCTATAAATTCATCACAATGTGCACGTTCTCAGACATCTTAATTCCATCTCGGGAACATTGAGATATATAGCATCGATGTGAATGCTCCAAGATAACTTCATTATTGAGGCCTCACGTGTTCTCCCGCTTCTCTCCTTGTTAATATCGAATGCAAAAATTATGGTTTTAATATCTCGAAATTCCGAGCAGATCTCGTCCTCCGTCTTCTGTAGCTCCCATCGACTTAATAACAAGGCAGTCTATCTCCAGACCTAGAATTACGGGATTTTTTTCCCTTTGTTCCCTGCCTGCCAGCTTCGGAGAAGTTCCCTCGTGAAGCACTTTATGATCACATGTAATAAGTCAGTATTTGTTATGGCACAATGGTTCTCCTGCCCGATGACACATTGATCGCCCTCTCCGGCTCATCGTAAAACATGGCCAGCTTTTATATCCTGGGCCTCGCCTGCCTAGAATTCTTCTTCTTTACAGATTTTACAATGACTTTCTCCGAGCCGCCAGGAATAATACAGACATTATTTCTGATTCATGACCTGACTTCGTGGATGTAATTTTTTTGGATTGAAGAATATGGAACGTTTCAGAAAAACCATATGTAGTTGGAGAAACCCAAAAAAATCTCTGCATGGGAGGGACGGAGGGATCGGGCACTTTGGTGCAACGAGAGCAAGAGATCCTCAATACTTCCTTCCATCTTGTCACAAGTACATTGCACAACATAATCCATAATCCATTCACTTCTTTACATATTTACCTGCATGGTCTCATTTCTCCACCCACTTTCCTTAAACTCCACCCCCACCTTTCCTTATACGTCCCGCCCACGCTTAACATCATTTTTAATATTTTTTTATTTAGTTAAAAAAAAAACACAAAGCAATAAAAAAGTTTTGATGTCTTTGATACTTTTTTGTTCCCTACATCCCACGTAATTGTGGCGTCCCCGTCTCCGCACGCTCGGGGTAATCTCATAGAAGCGGCTCTCTCTGCAAGCTGATCACTCTCAGATCCGTAGTCGTGATGAAAAAGCTTAAAGCTTAAAACTAATCTATTTTACAATGTCAAAAAAAAAAAAGGAAAAACAAAATCTAATTTTTCACATTTCACATAGAAATCCGTCAGAGAAAATAACTTTACAGTTTCATCATGGAAAAATAATTACTATGGGATATGCCGGCGGCGGGTATTTATATCTCGCTCCGTAGTAAACAGCGGGTAGTAGGGGGCGTACGGTAATTGTGGCAGTGACAAGACGGTGCTAATAATAGAGGATCCTCCGAAGAGACACCGAGTGGGAGGAAGAGACATATCATTATGGGGATTACATTATGTACAATTAGTCAGTTTTATGTATTGTAGTATGGGAGGCAAATCCAAGGCCCCGAGTGCAAGTTTTTGAATTTTAGAGGCAAAAATACCCTATAAGAGCGGCCCTTATGGGTTTCCTGTATGACTGGGATTGGTCAGAGGCTACCACTTAGATAACTGTAAAAGGGGCAGTTACTTTTTCACCTGGCCAATATGGGTCATGGGTAAGGACTGGGGTATTTTTGGTCTCAAAGAGGTATTCTATTGGTCCCGCAGATAGGGAGGATGCTGGTTCGTAATCCCTCATTTTTTAAACAAAGCTTTTACAAAAAAAAAAAGAAATAAATAATAAAAATTTTGATTTGAAGCTGGGCCAAAGCGGGAGGAGATGCCCGTTGTTCCATGGCATTGTGTATGTAGGGGTCTATGGAGAGTAATGGGAATAGTCGAATATGTCTGATTTTCTCATATCTCGTTTCCATCAGTTTTGGTCCAGGGACGGAGAAGCAATATGGGATCCTATTTTAATGCCTAAGGGACTAGAAAAACATGGCTGCTCCCTTGGAGAAGATCCGTCACATCATGCAGAATGGGGCTGAGCTGCAGTACCAAGTACAGCCACTATACATTGTACGGCACCGTGCTTTAGTGAAGCCGTCTCTTCAATGAGCTGATTGGTGAGGGTCCTGGGCTCAGGACCCCCATTGATCACATATTAATGTCCTTTCCCAGTCCCGAAAAACCGCTCTCGGGCACACCGAGGTACATGTAGCATTCTGTATTATGGGAGTAGTACTCTGAGTTGAGAATCTGGTGACTATTTGCCGGCCCACGGACCCAAATGGAATCCATATTCTGCTGTTCAGGAACTGTTCACACTACAGACTGACCAATAGACCTATGCTTTCTTGCTTTTTCACTTTTTCATGTTTCTAGGTTGTGTCCCTTTAAGGAATTCTATGTAATGGAATTTATTCTATGTCAGGTGAACACACAATTGATCCTAATTTCTTTTTCGCGGTTGTGTTTGTGTCAGATATTTGTTATCACAGTTAGTGGTGGCGTTCAGTGCGGTGACTAATCCCGCCACACAATGCACTACACCACTCAGCGGACGCACTGTTTAATTTGTTTTCCATTTTATGGTAGGTGAAGTTAAGTTTCTCCAGGACCCATCATGTGGTCAGCGGTATGGGCGAATATTTTTGATTGAATCTAGAATATGTGCGGTTTTAGAAATGTAAAATGGGTCATAAACAACATAGTATACAAGAAGGTGTCGGGGTTAGTGTTTTGCCTTAAAGAGGACATTTTGCAATCTCTGCCAGCTCCATTTCTTGGCATCCTTTAATAGTTGCCCTCCACTGATTCCAACACAGTTCGAATTTTTTCTCTAGTCCCCACCGTTCCAGAGCAATCAGCACCATTAATTTTGGTGCCTGATGTGCTACTTAGACTCTCTACAATCAAGTGGGTGGTCTCAGACAGGTAAGGCAGCGTGACTCCACCCACTTGACAGCACACAACCCAATTATCTAATCAGTTAATCAGGTTCTGGTGACACTAACCCATCTATCTACAGGGCTGGGGTGATATGCTGGTTCTGGTGACACTAACCTATCTATCTGCAGGGCTGGGGTGATATGCTGGTTCTGGTGACACTAACCTATCTGCAGGGCTGGGGTGATATGCTGGGTCTGGTGACACTAACCTATCTATCTGCAGGGCTGGGGTGATAGGCTGGTGACACTAACCTATCTATCTGCGGGGCTGGGGTGATATGCTGGTTCTGGTGACACTAACCTTTCTATCTGCAGGGCTGGGGTGATATGCTGGGTCTGGTGACACTAACCTATCTATCTGCAGGGCTGGGGTGATATGCTGGGCTGGTGACACAACCACACGCAGGGCTGGGGTGATATGCTGATTCTGGGGACACTAAACTACTACGCGGGCTGGGGTGATATGCTGGTTCTGGTGACACAACCATCTATCTGCAGGGCTGGGGGATATGCCGGGGGCCGGAACCACACCCCGGGGGGGGGGGGGGGGGGGGGGGGGGGGGGGGGCCCCCCCCCGGGGGGGGGGGGGGGCCTGGGGTGATATGCTGGGTCTGGTGACACTAACCTATCTATCTGCAGGGCCGGGGCGATATGCTGGCTCTGGTGACACTAACCTATCTATCTGCAGAGCTGGGGTGATATGCTGGTTCTGGTGACACTAACCTATCTATCTGCAGGGCTGGGGTGATATGCTGGTTCTGGTGACACTAACCTATCTATCTGCAGGGCTGGGGTGATATGCTGGGTCTGGTGACACTAACCTATCTATCTGCAGGGCTGGGGTGATAGGCTGGTGACACTAACCTATCTATCTGCGGGGCTGGGGTGATATGCTGGTTCTGGTGACACTAACCTATCTATCTGCAGGGCTGGGGTGATATGCTGGTTCTGGTGACACTAACCTATCTATCTGCAGGGCTGGGGTGATATGCTGGGTCTGGTGACACTAACCTATCTATCTGCAGGGCTGGGGTGATATGCTGGGTCTGGTGACACTAACCTATCTATCTGCAGGGCTGGGGTGATATGCTGATTCTGGTGACACTAACCTATCTATCTGCTGGGCTGGGGTGATATGCTGGTTCTGGTGACACTAACCTATCTATCTGCAGGGCTGGGGTGATATGCCGGTTCTGGTGACAGTAACCTATCTATCTGCAGGGCGGGGGTGATATGCCGGGGTCTGGTGACACTAACCTATCTATCTGGAGGGCTGGGGTGATATTCTGGTTCTGGTGACACTAACCTATCTATCTGCAGGGCTGGGGTGATATTCTGGTTCTGGTGACAGTAACCTATCTCTCTGCAGTGCTGGGGTGATATGCTGGTTCTGGTGACAGTAACCTATCTATCTGCAGGACTGGGGTGATATGCTGGTTCTGGTGACTCAAACCTTTCTATCTGCAGGGCCGGGGTGATATGCTGGGTCTGGTGACACTAACCTATCTATCTGCAGGGCCGGGGCGATATGCTGGTTCTGGTGACACTAACCTATCTATCTGCAGGGCTGGGGAGATATGCTGGTTCTGGTGACACTAACCTATCTATCTGCAGGGCTGGGGTAATATGCTGGTTCTGGTGACACTAACCTATCTATCTGCAGGGCTGGGGTGATATGCTGGTTCTGGTGACACTAACCTATCTATCTGCGGGGCTGGGGTGATATGCTGGTTCTGGTGACACTAACCTATCTATCTGCGGGGCTGGGGTGATATGCTGGTTCTGGTGACACTAACCTACCTATCTGCGGGGCTGGGGTGATATGCTGGTCTGGTGACACTAACCTATCTATCTGCAGGGCTGGGGTGATATGCTGGTTCTGGTGACACTAACCTATCTATCTGCAGGACTGGGGTGATATGCTGGTTCTGGTGACACTAACCTATCTATCTGCAGGGCTGGGGTGATATGCTGGTTCTGGTGACACTAACCTATCTATCTGCAGGGCTGGGGTGATATGCTGGTTCTGGTGACACTAACCTATCTATCTGCAGGGCTGGGGTGATATGCTGGTCTGGTGACACTAACCTATCTATCTGCAGGGCTGGGGTGATATGCTGGTTCTGGTGACACTAACCTATCTATCTGCAGGGCTGGGGTGATATGCTGGTTCTGGTGTCACTAACCTATCTATCTGCAGGGCTGGGGTGATATGCTGGTTCTGGTGACACTAACCTATCTATCTGCAGGGCTGGGGTGATATGCTGGTTCTGGTGACACTAACCTATCTATCTGCAGGGCTGGGGTGATATGCTGGTTCTGGTGACACTCCCTTTAAGGAAACAGACACCTTTTTCATCTCTCACTATGCAGCTAATTCATTTTTTAACCCATGAATTATTGAGAGATGCCGGTGTGCCGACTGATACAGCGACATGGTTTACTCTCTTTGGTAATAAGATGTTGCGATGCTGAAAGAAGGTAATTAGAGCTGCGGGGCAATGATCCCTGCTCCAAACTTAATAAAGCTTTGTCTGGATAACAAGATCGCTCAGCTCCATTGTGCCTTAACAAATTGGAAACAGAAAGGGACAGATAAATCTTGTTTTATTCATGGGGGCGAGCCGAGGCTGCAGCTGAAATCTTCCTCGTAGTATCAGCAATTCGGTGAAAAGTGCGATTGATGGTATTTAAATGAAAATCCAATTAGCGGTGAGAACAGGTCGTGTAGGGGGAAATTGCTGTTCCAGATAGTCCAAGTCTCATCCTGTGAAAAAATCTCCAACCATCGAGACCATCGCTAAGTAGTTTAAAGGGGTTATGCTAAGGAAATTATTCATCCTCTGTCTATAGGATAGAACACAAATTGCTGATCGGTGGGGAACCCCCATGAATTTTTTTTTTTTTTTCCAAACTATTTGTCAATATTTTTTAGACAAACTAAGAATAATTAGTAATAAAATCTTATTGCATAAGTATTCACACCCAGCCGGTTAGATCATACTTGCCAACACTTAAAGGTTGGCCTACAGGAGCACTATGCCTGTGGGGTGCTGGTAGGGCAAGGCCACACCCCCAATATGTGGGGTCGTGCCCCAAATAGGCAGGGCCATGCCCCCTTTTTGTGATATGGACACACAATGTACCCCTTTTTTTGGGACATGACTGGCACATAAAGTGCCCATTTTACAGATAAACTGACAGCTAGCCCATTTCGCCTGGCCCAAGGAAATTCGCCAACTCTTAAGGGACCCGGAAGGTAACCCCCTTTTTTTGGGAGCCTCCTGGATGTCCCAGTAGAGTTGCCAAATATGACTTCGATTTTTAGATATTGTACTTTTAGTGGTATTTACTGGATATTTTCATTGTTTTCATGGGATTTACTGCCCAAATAATGGTGCTAAAATGTGGTCTTATGAAACAGTCTGAGACATTAAAAAAAACCCTTATAATAACCAGGAAATGGAAATTAACTGCAATACTAGACACAACCCATGGTCAGGTGTGGCGCTGCTTCGGGCAGAAAACAGCCATATTTTGCAATTCTGGACAAGTCCTATAAGGTCACTAAGAAGATTGATGGTTGGTAAGTGAATATGGCTAAGGTTTAGTTCTAAATTTTCAGGAGTTTCTCCCTCTTCCCCACCATATGTCAAGGTCTGATCACATTGTATGGATCGGGCCTATATCTATTGGATTGATTTGTTTTTCACATTCAAAGTCCAGACTGATTATTATTTGCATACTTGTATAATGCCATCCGGTCCAGAGGAATCCCACAGAAGTCAGGAAGATCACCTTCATCTGCCACCCCTCTTCAGTAGTTATGACTGAAAGCACATACAGTGCCTTGCGAAAGTATTCGGCCCCCTTGAACTTTTCAACCTTTTGCCACATTTCAGGCTTCAAACATAAAGATATAAAATTTTTATTTTTTGGTGAAGAATCAACAACAAGTGGGACACAATCGTGAAGTGGAACGAAATTTATTGGATATTTGAAACTTTTGTAAAAAATAAAAAACTGAAAAGTGGGGCGTGCAATATTATTCGGCCCCCTTAAGTTAATACTTTGTAGCGCCACCTTTTGCTGCGATTACAGCTGCAAGTCGCTTGGGGTATGTCTCTATCAGTTTTGCACATCGAGAGACTGAAATTCTTGCCCATTCTTCCTTGGAAAACAGCTGGAGCTCAGTGAGGTTGGATGGAGAGCGTTTGTGAACCGCAGTTTTCAGCTCTTTCCACAGATTCTCGATTGGATTCAGGTCTGGACTTTGACTTGGCCATTCTAACACCTGGATACATTTATTTGTGAACCATTCCATTGTAGATTTTGCTTTATGTTTGGGATCATTGTCTTGTTGGAAGATAAATCTCCGTCCCAGTCGCAGGTCTTTTGCAGACTCCAACAGGTTTTCTTCCAGAATGGTCCTGTATTTGGCTCCATCCATCTTCCCATCAATTTTAACCATCTTCCCTGTCCCTGCTGAAGAAAAGCAGGCCCAAACCATGATGCTGCCCCCACCATGTGTGACAGTGGGGATGGTGTGTTCAGGGGAATGAGCTGCGTTGCTTTTACGCCAAACATATCGTTTTGCATTGTGGCCAAAAAGTTGGATTTTGGTTTCATCTGACCAGAGCACCTTCTTCCACATGTTTGGTGTCTCCCAGGTGGCTTGTGGCAAACTTTAAATGAGACTTTTTATGGATATCTTTGAGAAATGGCTTTCTTCTTGCCACTCTTCCATAAAGGCCAGATTTGTGCAGTGTACGACTGATTGTTGTCCTATGGACAGACTCTCCCACCTCAGCTGTAGATCTCTGCAGTTCATCCAGAGTGATCATGGGCCTCTTGGCTGCATCTCTGATCAGTCTTCTCCTTGTTTGAGATGAAAGTTTAGAGGGACGGCCGGGTCTTGGTAGATTTGCAGTGGTCTGATACTCCTTCCATTTCAATATAATCGCTTGCACAGTGCTCCTTGGGATGTTTAAAGTTTGGGAAATCTTTTTGTATCCAAATCCGGCTTTAAACTTCTCCACAACAGTATCACGGACCTGCCTGGTGTGTTCCTTGGTCTTCATGATGCTCTCTGCGCTTTAAACAGAACCCTGAGACTATCACAGAGCAGGTGCATTTATACGGAGACTTGATTACACACAGGTGGATTATATTTATCATCATCAGTCATTTAGGACAACATTGGATCATTCAGAGATCCTCACTGAACTTCTGGAGTGAGTTTGCTGCACTGAAAGTAAAGGGGCCAAATAATATTGCACGCCCCACTTTTCAGTTTTTTATTTTTTACAAAAGTTTAAAATAACCAATAAATTTCGTTCCACTTCACGATTGTGTCCCACTTGTTGTTGATTCTTCACCAAAAAATAAAAATTTTATATCCTTATGTTTGAAGCCTGAAATGTGGCAAAAGGTTGAAAAGTTCAAGGGGGCTGAATACTTTCGCAAGGCACTGTATATATACAATCCTCAAATAATGGCTGATAGCAGAAAATAACAGTGAGCAACAGTGAGTTAGTGCTGTTTGTATGTATATATACAATTCTCTGATAATGACTGATAACAGAGAACAACAATGAGCAAATATGAGGACCTGACGCTGGAACAGAGGATCTGGGGTGGGTGGGTATCACTTCTTTTTTCATTTAAGGCCACCTCAGCTCCACCCTCAGTGTTTTAGTTTGCCTGGAGAACCCCTTTGAGAGGGTGTCTTCTGATTTTTTTTATTTTACTACTATTTTTACATTTTTATCGCAAAAGTCTATAATGACCTTAGGTAAATTGACTGATAATAGAGAACAACAATGAGCATGTGTTGTCCTCTGATAATGGCTGATAACAGAGAACAACAGTGAGTGAATGCTGCAATCCTCTGATAATGGTGTATGTCAGCGAGGCTATTAAGAATGAAGAACTTGGCTAATACAGTACATGTGCAGATTGGTCCAGTGTTTTTACTGTGCATAATGAACAGACAACAGAAATATAAATACTTAAAGATATATAAATATAGAGTATATCCATATTATTCAAGTCCTGTTAACTTGAGCTGAGCTGAAATACCACACACAGCCTATGAATGATGGTGGCGCTGTTTCCTTAAAACAAAACTCTTACAACTCCTTTAAGAATATATATATATATATATATATATATATATATATTTTTTTTTTTTAAATTGTCAAATGTATTTTCCTATGTGCATTTATTATATTCTCACATTTCTATGTTTTTGCTTTTTTTTCCCTAAAGGAGATGTGATGAACTTGCCGCCGTACCTTAGAATGGACTTTTTATTAAATCGTGGTGCTTCAGGAACTAGCAGAGACTTGGGTTTAGGGCAGGCTTGCTTGGAACCTCAGAAAAGCCGAACCCTGAAGCGACCCACGGTCCTGGAACCAATCCCCATGGAGAACCCTTCAGCACGTGAAGTACAGTCGTGGCAGCCCAGTGCGGGGGCAGCAGCGGCAGCACCGGTCCCTCCACGAGAGGCCACAGAGCTTGGACAGGCAGCTAAAATAAGCAGTTCACAGGAATCACTGCTGGACTCCCGGGGGGCACTTGAAAGGAAATAACCCTTACACAAAATCTTACACCCTGGTATAACAACAACAAAAAAGCTTGTAAATACTAACAGATACAACAAAATGCAAATCAAAGCTACCTTTTTCTACTGAATTCCAACATTTATAATTTAAAGAAAAGAGAAAAAAAAGATTGCCAAAAACATTGAAACGATAAATTTACAAAAACTGTGCAAAGACTCTCTTGTTTCTTTTTGATTTTTCCTTTGGATCACCTAGAGAACATTCATCGCCTCTTCCCGGATGTCAAACTCTTGAAAGGATTTGGGTTCTTCATTTTTTTTTTTTTTTTTTCGGTCACATTTGTACCAAAATTTTTTGTACAATCTGGTGCATGAGAACATTTTACTTGAACTTCCCTAAACACAAAAAAAAAACTAAAGAGAATCCAGATATTAAATTTCAGAGCTACGTTGGGGAAAAAAAAAAATCAACGTCATCCAATCATAAATTTTTTTATTTTTGGTTTTGAATTATTTTGGTTATATAGAGTTCTATCGGAGAAGATAGATTTTTTTTTTTTTTATTTCAATTATCTTAATGACTCATTGAATTCTGTCTTTGAGAAATAAAGGGTCTTCTGCCTTCTGCTGTGATGCCTGCTTTAATTTGCTGGCGCAATTGAAATTTATTTATTTATTTTTAAAATTTCTTTACCAATAGGTAGAATATGCACTATACAAGGCTTTAAATAAGTTTCATTTTCCAAAACCCAACTTGTCGAATCCTGTATGTTTTTGAGAAAGCAATTTTTAAATATTACCTCCATTTTTATTTATCAGGTGAGAATTCCAGCATTGTCTTTATGTAAAGTCAGGCATGTGATGAAGGGCTATCATCGAAACCATAAGGGCTCTGATCCACATACTGTACGTTCCCAACATGTAGCCAATAACTACACAGTTGTACAAGGTCTGCTCCGTTATGATTCAATGAAAATTCAGCTTTTTGAACCTGTATGTGGACACACCAATCAGTAAAAAAATTCCAACTAAAAATGTAAGAAAAAAAAAATTCAAAAATTAATCCTCAATTAGAAAAAAAAATTCAAAAATTAACCAGCAAATAAACCATTCAATGCATTTTTATTCAAGAGAAAAAAAAATCAGATAAACAAGAGAACACCATATTAAAGAGAGTGTCAGATTCCACATGTTGATCCTCTGTTTGGGTTTGGAATTGATTTGCAAATTTTCTTTTACCCCAAATTTTTGAAATATTACAGAAGATAATTTGGTTGGATAAGTAAACTTAAATTAGGAAATGTATTACATATTTTATTGACTGCATATACATGAAAGGGCTTTTTCAGGCAAACTGGAAAAGCCGGGAAGCCGGGGTGGACTAAAATAAAAAAGTGTTGGGTCCCCTGTTCCATGCTATGCCCCACACTGACTGGAATGGAAATGAAGTGGCTCAGGTTGCCTTTGCAGCTAAGTACTGGCCTCAGTGGTGACATGTTGGGTATGGTGACATCAGTGCTATGATATATCTCCAGTACCCAACATGGGACCACTGAGGCCAATGATTGGCTACGATGATCACCTGAACTCAGTTACTTTCGGCCCAGCCAATATGAGCACAGAATAGTATGGGGACCTGACGCTGGAACAGAGGACCTGGGGTGGGTGGGTATCACTTCTTCTTTTATTTAAGGCCACCTCAGCTCCACCCTCAGTTTTTTAGTTTGCCTGGAGAACCCCTTTGAGAGGGTGTCTGCTGATTTTTTTTATTTTTTTTTATTTTACTACTATTTTTACATTTTTATCACAAAAGTTTATAATGACATTTGGTTAATTGATTAAATTTTGATCAATTACTGTAATACTGTGTATCTAGGGTCAGACTGACCCACCAGGGTACCAACAGATCCTCCAGGTCCAAGGTCCAGCAGAAGACAACCTCATTTGGAGGTGACTTTGGACCAGTTATCCCACTGCTGGGATCCATGTGACCTGGTAGCAACTGTTCAGTCTAACTGTAGCGCCAACATTCAACTTTTACAACATCAGCAGTAAAATGTTAACATCTGTTCTTTTCAGATATATAATAACAATATCAGAATTTAGAATGTACTTTTTTTTTTTTTATTGTAACACGGGTGGTTTCCTTTAGTTATCATAGAAAGCTTAAAAAAACACTAACCAGCATTTACCTAGTTCAAGTTGTAGAATGGCGCTACAAAATGACATAAAATATCAAACATATTTGTTAACTCCTTCTCATATAATTAAAAAAGAAACAAAAATTATTTGCACCATACAGTGTTTTATTGCTGAATTTCCGTTGAAATGAGTCGCAAAATACTGCCTTCTAAAAAAAAAAAAAAAATATTCAATTATATTTTATATAGGTTGACTAGTCCCTTCTCATAATTTACCAAAATTTTTGATGCCCTTTAATGGTGGCAAGTAGCCAATGTGTACTTCGCTATCAGGAGCCCTATTTCAGTTAGTAGCCTTGGGCCAGGTATACATACGTTGTTTTCAGATTTTTTTTGTACTGCTTCTGCCAAATGTGCAATATTTGTAAAAGGGAATTTAAAAAAAAATTCTCACTTTGCATTTTTGGCAGCAGTGTTGCTGTGATTCTAGTTGAAATTTTTTGAGATCACATCCTGCTCGGCCTTTGGTGCTTTTGTGGTGAGTTTTTACCCATTGCAGATGTGTTTTTCACATCCATTAATAACGGTTTCAAGATAATGTTTCTTTAGCTAAAAAAATACCTTCAAAGTCTTACAAAAAATTTTTGTATACTGGTGGGGTTTTCGAAACAGGCTACTGTCAGCGGGTCTCCTCCATGTATGAACTTGGAATGAAGGTTTTATTGTGCCTCTGGGTATTTGTTACCATTATTAAATATCAATATCGGTCAGATTATAAAGGTACAACCCTAAATCTACTCCTTATCTCTTTTTGTTTTATTTTTTTTTACTCTTTTTGGGCTATTTTGAAAGCAATGGCTTCTTCTTTTCAGTTTATAATGCACATCAGATTATTACTAGGAGAAAGTAAACATTAAACCTGTACTTTATATCACTTTCCAGATTTTCCAGATTTTTTGTTATATTGGTTGAAACTAAAAATTACTTAAAAAATCCCAAAATTTTAGATTTTTGGATTTTTTACTTTTATGTTGTTTTTCTCTTAACGCTTTTATTTTTTTCCTTAACCGAACTAGTAAAAGTGTTTTTACTTTCAAACACTTTCACTTGTAGAAATAAATATAGTCCAAAAAAATGTATCTTATACAGAAATGTTTTTATCTAATTAATTATTTTAAGTAATTAAAATTTTAAGTAATTATTTATTTTTATTTTCTTACAAGTCTATGTTTCAGGCTGAATAAAACATAATGGTCATTTCAGTCCGAGCCATATTTATTTTACTGATTTACATAAATTTTTGAATATTTAAAAAAAAAAAAAAACTACTGTATACTTATATGGTGCAACACAAATTAGGTTGTTAGAAAAAAAATATATAGAGGAGATATTGACTAATGCAAAATTGTGGAAGCATATCGTGGTGCAATCTGAACCATCAGTCTTTGTGGCTGAGTTAATGACTGTGAACTTTTTGATCATATGGTATTAATGAGTGGATATATATTTTTGTAACAGAGTAGATGTCTTCTTTTTATATTTTGTCTGATAACGTACTTTGTGTTGAAATGCGATTTACCTGATCTGTGGGATTGTACAGTATCTGTCGATTTTCTGGGTTGTCTTCATTAAAAGAGCGAGGGAAACAAAATGTACATTTTTTAGGACACATTTTCCATTTTCTTAATATTGTATTCATACTGTACACGTTTTTTTTTTTAAATCAGAACATAAGGGAGAGATTTAATACAATGTTTTATTACTTGTGAATGATTCATCTTTGCTTGAAACCGCTTCACTCAAAGTTGCTCAAAATTTAGGTAAAATATTTGTCAAAAACGTTTACAAAAATGTGTAAATTTAACACTTTTGACATCACAGTTTTACATTGCCAAAGAAAGTCTCAACAAACAGTGCAATAAATTTATTGGGCATCATTTTTTAATTTGAGCTTCACTCAAAGTGACTCAAAATTTAGGTCAACAATTTGTCAAAAAGTTTTAGAAAAAAATTATAAATTTAGCAATTTAACAGTGAAAATTTACCATTGTTCAAAATTGTGGTGTTTAAATTGCTAACAAAAATTCTCAAGAAACACTGCAATAAATTTATCGGTCGTCATTTTTTTAATTGAGCATTCCTCAAAGTGGCTCAAAATTTAGGTCAGTAATTTGTCAAATTGTTTTACAAAAATGTATAAATTGAACATTTTAAACACTACAGTTTTGAACAATTCTAAGTTTTCATAGTTAAATTGCTAAAAAAAAATTCTCAACAAACACTGCAGTAAATTTGTTACTGGTCATCATTTTTTAAATTGAGCTTTCATGCCTAATATTAGGAAAAATTTCAGAAATTCTAAAATTGTAATCAAAATATAATCTCCGAAAAATATAGCACTATGGTAAATGAAATGACTCATCATTATATACCATAAAGACGGAAAAAAATATTTTTAAAACCAAAAATTTCTCATTCATAGAAAAATATTGCTTCTCCCTGAATGTCTCACTTTTCATTTGTTGTCTTTTGTATGTGCAATATATGTTACAAGTGCATAATAGATTTCTGATTCTAAATTAGTCATTTAGATTTTTTTATGTGATTATTAAAAAAACATGTAAACAATTAAATTGGCCATCCACATTTACTGGAGACAGTCTAGAGAAAATCATCAGGAATTTTTTGGGTAGGATACTTGGGGTAAAAATATGACCAAGAGTTAAAATATTTATAAATAAAGGACACTGTTTTTTGTTTTTTTTTACTTTTGGGTTTTTGTTTCCCTTTACTATTTGTTTATGTTTTTATAAGATTATTCTGGATGCTTATAGCTTTTATTTAAAGAAGTTGAAATTTTTTGTTTACTGTTGTGTTTTGTTTTTTTTTTGTTTTTTTTATTACATGGGACCATGTTAAAATATTATAACCGCTAGTCAACATCAGTCATTCAAAAATTTACTAGTTCCAATATATATTTTTTTCCTACAGAGTCCATCAGTTATACCTTTTACCTAATACTAAAAAACACATTAAATCTTACACACCATAAGCTGTCTCCAAAATGTGTAAAGTGGGCCGTACACTAGAGAGTTTAGACGCCCATTCCCGAAATGACTTGCCATTCACGCATTGTCAGTGAAGGTTGTTGTTAGGGATGACAATGTCATAAGTTCTCTGCCATGACCTATGACTTGGGCCCATCTTATCCAATTTTTCCAAATTTCCACAGATTTCTCTCGAACGTTGAGATCTATAATGCTCGACCATATGATCATGACAGAAAATGGTCTGAATAGGCCCCGTTGTGGTCTGAAAGCTCTAGTGTATGGCCAGCTTCAGGTTCTATTCCCATTATTACCTCCCAATGTATTGTGTATGTTTCATTGTTATTGTAATTGCTTTGAAAAAAATTTCAGGGGAAAATTTTTTTTTTTTTTTTTACAAAATTGAATTGAACCCATTTTTGTCAAAAATACTAATAATTGCCAATGATTAATGGTACATTCCTTATGGTCAAATTGGTGTAAAATTTTGTCACCCCCCCATTAGGTGGTTAGGTTATACCCGGTACTGGTAAATGATTGTGTCGTCGCAGCACGACTGGATCTCTCCCACTATGTTCCACCATTGTTTGAGCCTCACTATGCACTATACCTCTATATTGCGTTACATGATGGTAATGTATTATGACATAAATGGCAGCCATTTTCTTACATGCTTAGATTTCCTACTAATTTTCACTGTGTGATTGGGAAATAGATATTAGATGGGGGACAGGATGTGTAGGTTGTGAAATTTTTAATATGGGATTTGAGTCTCAGTCCAATAATTCACTGGTTCACTATAACTCGTGCCCATCTTTGCCTCAGTTTTCCAATTCTAAATGAGTTAATAATTAAAAAAAAAAATTCTCACTTGCAATATTGATGTGTGATGAGTTTTTATTTGTGTGGGGGAGTCAATTCTATAGGGGAAAAACATAAACACGTAAAAAATATATGAAGCAGCTGCAGACCAATGTATGATAGATATGAGATAGATAAATATATATATGAGATAGATAGATAGATAGATATGAGATAGATAGATAGATAGATAGATAGATAGATATGAGATAGATAGATATGAGATAGATAGATAGATATGGGATAGATAGATAGATAGATAGATAGATAGATAGATAGATAGATAGATAGATAGATAGATAGGAGATAGATAGATAGATAGATAGATATTAGATAGATAGATAGATAGATAGATAGATAGATAGACAAGAGATATAGATAGATAAATAGATAGATATGGGATATATATATACAGTGCTGGCCAAAAGTATTGGCACCCCTGCAATTCTGTCAGATAATACTCAATTTCTTCCAGAAAATGATTGCAATCACAAATGCTTTGGTAATAATATCTTAATTTAATTTGTCTTCAATGGAAAACCACAAAAAGAATTGTCAAAAAGCCAAATTGGATATAATTCCACACCAAACATAAAAAAGGGGGTGGACAAAAGTATTGGCACCCTTTGAAAAATCATGTGATGCTTCTCTAATTTGTGTCATTAACAGCACCTGTTACTTACCTGTGGCACATAACAGGTGGTGGCAATAACTAAATCACACTTGCAGCCACTTGAAATGGATTAAAGTTGACTCAACCTCTGTCCTGTGTCCTTGTGTGTACCACATTGAGCATGGAGAAAAGAAAGAAGACCAAAGAACTGTCTGAGGACTTGAGAAGCAAAATTGTGAGGAAGCATGAGCAATCTCAAGGCTACAAGTCCATCTCCAAAGACCTGAATGTTCCTGTGTCTACTGTGCGCAGTGTCATCAAGAAGTGTAAAGCCCATGGCACTGTGGCTAACCTCCCTAGATGTGGACGGAAAAGAAAACTTGACGAGAGATTTCAACGAAAGATTGTGCGGATGGTGGCTAAAGAACCTCGACTAACATCCAAACAAGTTCTAGCTGCCCTGCAGTCCGAGGGTACAACAGTGTCAACCCGTACTATCCGTCGGCGTCTGAATGAAAAGGGACTCTATGGTAGGATACCCAGGAAGACCCCACTTCTGACCCAGAGACATAAAAAAGCCAAAACTTACCTGAGAAAGCCAAAAACTTTTTGGAAGAATGTTCTCTGGTCAGATGAGACAAAAGTAGAGCTTTTTGGGAAAAGGCATCAACATAGAGTTTACAGGAAAAAAAAAAAAGAGGCCTTCAAAGAAAAGAACACGGTCCCTACAGTCAAACATGGCGGAGGTTCCCTGATGTTTTGGGGTTGCTTTGCTGCCTCTGGCACTGGACTGCTTGACCGTGTGCATGGCATTATGAAGTCTGCAGCATAATGTAGGGCCCAGTGTGAGAAAGCTGGGTCTCCCTCAGAGGTCATGGGTCTTCCAGCAGGACAATGACCCAAAACACACTTCAAAAAGCACTAGAAAATGGTTTGAGAGAAAGCACTGGAGACTTCTAAAGTGGCAGCAATGAGTCCAGACCTGAATCCCATAGAACACCCAAGGAGAGATCTCACAATGGCAGCTTGGAGAAGGCGCCCTTCACATCTCAGGGACCTGGAGAAATTCCAGCAGAGCATTGTAAGAAACTCATTGATGGTTACCGGAAGCGGTTGTGTGCAGTTATTTTGTCTAAAGGTTGTGCTACCAAGTATTAGGCTGAGGGTGCCAATACTTTTGTCTGGCCCATTTTTGGAGTTTTGTGTAAAATGATCAATGATTTGACTTTTTTTTTCATTCTCTTTTGTGTTTTTTCATTGCAAGCAAAATAAATGAAGATATTATTACCAAAGCATTTGTGATTGCAATCATTTTCTGGAAGAAATTGAGTATTATCTGACAGAATTGCAGGGGTGCCAATACTTTTGGCCAGCACTGTAGATTAGATAGATATATATTTAGCTATATAGATAGATTCAGATAGATACATAGGCAGACATTTAGATACAGATTTAGTTACATAGAAATTTACATAGAGATTGGTATAGGTATATATGAGATAGATATTTTGTTCGATTGAAATTTAGATCGATATATTGATATGTGATAGATAGATAGATAGATAGATAGATAGAGTGAGATAGATAGATAGATAGATAGATAGATAGATAGATAGATATGAGATAGATAGATAGATACATATGAGATAGATAGATAGATAGATATGAGATAGATAGATAGATAGATATGAGATAGATAGATAGATAGATAGTTAGATAGATAGATAGATAGATAGATAGATAGATGAGATAGATAGATAGATAGATAGATAGATAGATAGATAGATAGATAGATAGATAGATAGATAGATAGGTTAGACAGATATTAGATAGAACTAGAAGATAGATATTTGGAGGAGCTATTCACCTACCACTCGGGTCAGTTTCTTATGTGTTTTGTGGTCTAGCTGTGGCTGAGCTTCTAGACATTTCCATCTTGCACTTACAGTACATTTGACAAGGGCAGAAACCTCACGAGCTGACTTGTGTTATTGGCAGCCCCAGAGCTCCTCTATGGTGACAGCTCTTCTGTATGACTCGGACTAATCCAGTGTTTGTCTCTGGAGATTAAATGACTGGGCTTCATTTTATGCACCTGCTTACAATAGGAGTGGCTGAAACATGAGACAGATGACCCCGAGCAAACCAACAAAGAGCACAGAGACCCCACACACTGTGCGTGTCTATAGCCCCCTACACTCTATGGCTCAGATATGTGGGTGTCCTCAAAGAGTGAGTTCAGGTTATAGGCCAGCAAATTGATTCATCTTAAATTGAATTCTTTAATATTTTTGAAAAAGTTTCATATTTTATCGAATACAAATCTTTTGGGATTTGTCTCGCATAACAATTGTCTAAAAGCTGGAAAAGCTGAGGCCTCTCCATATCCAGTGGGTGCCTGCTGTATTATACAGTAGGCGCCCACCGCTAACAGCCGCGATCAGAGTCTGCACCGATCATGGCTGTTAACCCTTTAGATGCTGCAGTCAAGGCATCTAAACATCGTCACGTTGGCCTCGCCATATTGGTTCTGATCACTGCCGTCAGGAAGTTATCGGAGGGCAGCGATTGGTTGCTATGACAACTGGGAACCTATTGAAGGGTCCCGGGTCTGTCACTACTGAGGTCCTATTACATGTTGCCATAGGCAGAAGTGAATGGACAATATACTGCAGTAAACAGTTGTATTGCAGTATATTGTATGAGTGACCGGAGCTTTAGTTCCTGACTACTAGAATGAAAAAAGTTTTCATAAAAGTATAACAGTTTCTAAAATTATAAAATAAACAAAAGTTAACATGTCCAAGTTAGGCATCCATATAAAAATAAGGGCACAATTGTGTGGTTTTTTTTTCCAGTTCCACCCCATTATGACTTTTTCCAGCTTTTCAGTACATTGTAAGTAATATTGAATGGCGCCATTATGGAGCATAAGACGTCCCGCAAAAAATAAGCCCCCACATGACTGAACGAAAAAAATTAAAAAGGTGCGGCTTTTGCAACGTGTGTGTGTGGGGGGGGGGGGAACAGAAAGGGACTAAAAATGGTGGGACATGCCATAAAACTAGAAGGAGTCGGGGGTCTCAGCTGTTTGTAACAAGAAGGAACCCACTGACACCTCGCTGCAACACCCGCGATCTGAGATAACCAAGATGGCGAGTGTTTAACCCTTTAGATGCCGCTCTCAATACCAGAGTTGAATCTCAGAGGCAGAACCTAATAGCCTGACATTATTGCAGGACATTAGTATGACAGAGTATTCTGTGCGTGATCAGACGATCGCACCGTCCAGTCCCCTCCTGGGGAAAAAAAAAAAAGAAAAATAATAAAAAGAAATCCCCATTTTACCATTTAAAAATGTTTAATTATGTAATAAAATACATAAATACAATAAATATTCGGTATTGCCGTGTCCTTAATGACCCATATGCATTATTTATCCTGTTTAGTGATAAATAATGCATATGGGTCATAAAAACTACAAAAATTGCTACAGAAATGCTTTTTTTTTTGTTGGGTAAACATGAAAAAAAAATTGTAAAATTTAGTCTTGCTGCATAAAAAAAAGTCATGGCCAATGAAAAACATGGAGAAAGTCACCATGTCCTTAACCTCATGCACACGCTATATGGTATGATACTTAGTAGGCACTGGTTGGATGTGTTATTTGGACAACGTGTAGCAGTATTATATGGGCAGTATATGCAATAGTCCTCATTAGGCTCTGTTTTGGAAGTGTTATTTAGGCAACATATGGCAGTATAATATGGACACTATGTGGTATGGAACTTATTAGACACTGTGAGTCTTAGTTGGACAACATGTTAGTGTTATATGGGCAGTATATGGTATGGCACTTATTAGGCACTGTTTGTGAGTGTTATGTAGACGATATAGCAGTATTATATGGGCAGTATATGGTATGATGCTTATTAGGTACTGTTGGAAAGTGTTATTTGGCAATGTTATATGGACATTATGTGATATGATACCTATTAGACGCTTTTGGGAAGTGCTATTTGGCAGTATTATATAGACATTTTATGATATGATACCTATTAAACACTGTTTGGAAGTTTTATTTGGACAATATATGGCAGTATTATATGGACACTATATGGTATGGAACTTATTAGACATTGTGAGTCTTAGTTGGACAACATTTCAGTGTTATATGGGCACTATATGGTATGATACTTATTAGGCATTGTTGGAAAAAAATTATTTGGAGAACATATGGCAGTATTATATGGGCAGTATATTGTACAGTATAATACCTATTAGATGCTTTTGGGAAGTGTTATTTGGCAGTATTATATGGACATTTTATGATATGATATCTATTAAACACTGTTGGTGTTATTTAGACAATATATGGGCAGTATACGGTATGTTACTTATTAGGCACTGTTTGTGAGTGTTATGTGGACAACATAGCAGTATTATATGGGCAGTATATGGTATGATGCTTAATAGATACTGCTGGAAAGTGTTCTTAAGACAATATATGGCAGTATTATATGGACATTATATGGTATGATGTCTATTAAACACTGTTGGTACGTGTTATTTGGACAATATATGGCAGTATTATATGGGCACTGTATGTATGGCACTTATTATATGTACACTTATTAGACACTGCTTGGCATAATTATTTGTATACTGTAAAACCGGTCACCATTCAGTGGAGCCATCCAATATGGCGCTGACCCTGCTTAGCATCCATTAGGTAAGTCTAACCACTAGAATCCATGACTTTCCATAGTTATATCGGCAGAATGTACATATTCTATAGGAGTCTAACACAAGTAGGAGAATCCCTCTAAATGGATCAGATAATGTCCTATTACCGCTGAGACACATCTGGCCAGACAAACCTCGGAAGAATTATAACCGCACATTTCTCAGATGAATTCATTAGCATCTTCATCTAGAAAAATCTTTATATTACCCAAAGCGTATTGATGGCGAGCTGAGGGATGAGCAATGGATCACGGGCTGGCACTTAGGAGAAGCGATTGTAATGATTTTGTGATGTCACAGACAATTGATGTCCCGATCAATACCCCACACTTCTTAATCCATCGATCCTGCTGATGACCGTTTCTGGGCTGTGATAGTTTCTATCCCGCTGGATCAGCATTTACGTCCAGGCCGGCTGACAGATTTGTCCACAAATGGACTTGACTGGCACGCCAGTTACCATGTACTTCTTCAGTCTCAGGTGTCGGCTGAGGTAGGCATTTCTTGGATCACATTACCTTCTGATATTCCTGGAAATTGGGACACAAAGGGTTAACTTCTTAATATTCCTGAGTTAGTAGTGCTCCTTTACTGGTACAGAGCTCCAAATCCCCTGCATAGAGTTAATACCTGGACCCTGTCCTGATCAGTTGTTTTGGCCGCCAGAAGTCATATACTAAGTATATGGCCAGAAGAAGCCATGCTCCTATTCAAGTGAATGGGAGTGGGGCTGCAGTACCCGGCACCACCACTACAGTGTATGGAGCTCTGTACACTGTATACGACTTCCAGTCCATACACTGCAGTGGTGGTGCCTGGAACGCACAACCACTGCAAAAAGGACCATGTGCTAAAAATGTTCTACAACTATTCCCATCTATATCAGTTTTCCAGCGTACCGGAAATAGTAAATTACCCCCAATATGTTAGAGGACCTGTCACCACCTCCACCTCTTTCATCTTTTAATAGGCTCCGCTCTATTGATTCCGGCACAGTTGGAATTTTTTCTCTAGCCCCCACCGTTCCTGAGCAATCTGAGTTAGCTTTGGTGCCTTATATACTAACTAGACTCCCTAATAACCAGTGGGTGGTGTCAGGCAGGAGCAGGCAAAGGGGGACAATGTTTGCCTCTGACAGGAACTCCTGCCTGACACCACCCATCAGACCAAACTGCAGTGATTGCTCAGGAATGGTGGGAGCTAGAGAAAAAAAAATTTCAATTGTTCTGGAATCAGCGGATCAGTGCCTATTGAAGGATGCAAAGAACTGGAGGTGGTGAAAGGTCCTCTTTAACTACCACAGTCACCACAAGGGGAGCATAGGGGTTTGCTGCATTCTGTTTATACACCAGCTTCTAAGCACCCCCTAGTGGTCGCTGTAAGAATCATATCTTATTTTCCTCTGTCTATGCAGGAGATGGAAACAACCACATTCTAAAAAGAATCCAAATAAGTGATCAGCTGATCGCTGTGGGTCCAGTCTACAGTGTTCAAATGAGCTCTGTTTCCTCTTACTGATCAAGCACAGCGCAGTACATTGTATAGTGGCTGTGCTTGGTATTACAGCTCAGCCCCATTCACTTGAATAGGCCTGAGCTGTGATCAGGCCATGTGACCAACTAATGACAGGTGTAGTGGAAACAGCACTCTTGGATCAGCTGATCAGTGGGGGTTTCAGGGGTCAACCCAGTGGCTTAACTAGGAATCACTGGGTCCCAAGGCAAACATTTGACATGGCACCCCCCTCCGCACAAACCGCATTCCTGCACACACTATTATGCACCATAGTGGCCCCTGCATACAGTATTATGCCCTATAGTGGCCCCTGCGCACACTATTATGCCCTGTAGTGGCCCCTGCACACACTATTATGCACCATAGTGGCCCCTGCACACACTATTATGCACCATAGTGGCCCCTGCACACAGTATTATGCCCCATAGTGGCCCCTGCACACACTATTATGCTCCATTGTGGACCACCCATGAACAATTATTGTACTCTGGGGTCTTTTCAAACCCCAAAGTATAATGATCGGAGAACCAGGGGAGGATAGAAACATAAAAAACAATGTTACCTACCTCTCCCTGACTCCAGCACACTCCCCGCTTTTTCGGCTCTCTTCAATGTTGGACCAGACGTCACGTGAGCCAGGCCGGCGTCGCAACGCATAATGATGCCAGTCTGGCCCACGTGATGTCTGTGACATCACCAAAGGGGCTCGAAGACTGCTGGAGCGCAGGAGAATTAAGTAACATTGTTTTTTAATGTTCCCTCACCTCCCCTGGGCCTCCGATCATTATACTCTGGGGTCGGAAAAGACCCCAGACTATAATGATAGCAGTGTTTGTGGGGTTCGCGGGCCACGGACTTACTTACTGATCCCCGCTCCTGCTCACAGTCACCTCCGCTTCCACAGAATGAGAAGTGCAGGCGGCCGTGAGTAGGAGCAGGGATCTGTAAGCAAATAGGGCCTATTTAAAAAAAAAAATTAAAAAAACCATCAGGGGTCCACCGGCCCCCCCCCCCAATGTCCCAGGCCCTGTGGCAGCCGCTACCGCTGCTACCCCGGTATTTACGCCACTGGGTCAACTGCCAGGGGTCATCACCACCATCAATATCTCTACTGCCACCACCATGATAGGATTAGGACAGGTGCGGGATGATGTATTCAGATGGATATTACCTTTATGAGACGATCTTCCGCTCCTTGAACCGTTCATACCTATAAATAATCACATTTATAAAATGGCTCCGAGGTATCTGTATCTGAGTCATTTCACATGGCCATAACAGGTCGTCCTGCCCGCTGAGAAATGTCAGCGAGATCCTAGTAAAATACTTATAGGAGAGAATCACTGGAAGGAAAATCTAATGTGAGAAGGAAAATCCGATAACTGACAAGCACACAGCAGTGTATCCACCGCCACATTGTACTGGTTTATGCTTCTTCTATTAACTGATACAATATGGTGTACTGTCGCAACCCACTGGAGGAAATCGGAGGATCGGACTTGTAGTTGCTGTCAATGGTGGTCAGGAGCACTCAACCAAGTGTGGGGGTCCTGGCTGTGAGGCTCTAGCAAACTCCAACTTCTCCTCCAAACTGGCCCTTTCTCTCGTCTTTGGCGGCTGACAGCGGGTTCTTTCCTTGTCTCAGGGCTGCAGCATTGGTGTCGCTTGGCTAAGACTCTAGCAGGAACTTTCCATTGCCACATCCCTCATCTGAGGCCATAACAGACTCTATCTTGGTGGTCTGTATTGCTGCTAACAGAAGACTAAGCTCAACAGAACTCAACTGAAGACTCCTTGACTTACCACAGCCAACCATTGGATGGGCTGGGCCATGGCTCAAGAAAAGGAGGGGTGGAGAAGAAAGCTAGGGAAGAGGGATAGGGAGGGTTTGAAATCGGTATAAGATCTTAGGTAGGACCATCATTTTCAGTAAATCAGTTCTACCCATCCATGAAATATATGGTACTTGCCAAGATTCTAGTAGAGATTTGATGTTGGAAAGTAGAGGGGCATTGTTAGAGTCGTACCAGCGTCTGGGCGAGGGCGTTAAATTTAATCCTAAATCGTGACTCAGTGGAAATGGGGACGTGGCCTACAACACAGATTTAAGCGATGGGGGACAAAAGACACATAAGGCTTTGGATTTTGTGGTGTTAATTTTGAAATTTGAGAGGGTACTGAAGGCCGTATGGGTTGTGGATATATGTGGTAGAGCAACTAAGGATTATTAGATGGTTGTCTGCAAATGCGGCCATACTAGGACGTACCCCTCCACTTACCAAACCCTTCAGCAACGGATCCTGAAGTATATTCTGTATTAACGCTTCGATGGTCAGGACAAAAAGTAAGGGTAATAGTGGGCAGCCCTGCCTAGTGCCATTTGTAAAATTAAACGAGGGGTAGAGGCAGCCAGACTATTTTCGAAGTATGTCTGGCATAACTTGTGCTCTAGAGTGGCGTTCCGCACTCTTAACAGACCTAGGACATTGGGTGGTATGGGTCTACCAGATATCACAACATATTATCATGTAGCACATCTTGCGAGGATCCTTGACTGGTTTCAGAGAGAGAATCCGAAGCTCCATGTGCCAGTGGAGGAAGCCACTATAGACCTCCCCCTAACCGCAATATTATGGCTCCCCCGCCAAACGGCTAAGCAAGTCCTCGCTCCTAATGTATTCATTAGTGGTCTATGACTCATGGCAGTGGCTGCAGCGACTACTTTCTTTACCGCCATGCCTCTCCCCTCTCATGTCTGTTTAGGACTTACACACGTGGACAAAATTGTTGGTACCCCTCGTTTAATGAAAGAAAAACCCACAATGGTCACAGAAATAACTTGAATCTGACAAAACTGGAATTTGTCAAACTACATGTTGACAAGCCACAAAGCTTCTGGGAGAATGTCCTATGGACAGATGAGACAAAAATCGAATCTGTCTTGAATCTGTGCAGGGTACAATGAAATCTCAAGACTATCAAGGGCTTCTAGAGAGAAATGTGCTGCCCAGTGTCAGAAAGCTTGGTCTCAGTCGCAGGTCATAGGTCTTGCAACAGGATAATGACCCAAAACACACAGCTAAAAACACCCAAGAATGGCTAAGAGGAAAACATTGGACTATTCTGAAGTGGCCTTCTATGAGCCCTGACCTAAATCCTATTGAGCATCTTTGGAAGGAGCTGAAACATGTCGTCTGGAAAAGGCACCCTTCACACCCGAGACAACTGGAGCAGTTTGCTCATGAGGAGCGGCCAAAATCCCTGCTGAGAGGTGCAGAAGTCTCATTGACAGTTACAGGAATCGTCTGATTGCAGGGATTGCCTCAAAAGGTTGTGCAACAAAATATTAAGTTAAGGGAACCATCATTTCTGTCCAGGCCTGTTTCATGAGTTTTCTTTTTTTTTAAAATTCTGTTGAAGCCTGGTTGGAAAGCAATGTCTGACTTTCATTTGTTCATTTTCATAGAATTTTTATATATTATTACTTTTGTCAGATTCAAGTTATTTCTGTGACCATTGTGGGTTTTTCTTTCATTAAACGAGGGGGACCAACAATTTTGTCCACGTGTGTAATCCTATTGGATTACCTTACAACTCTATACTAATCAATGGGGCTTTCCCTTCTTACTCTGAGTTCACACAACACGCCCTCTCCTTCCAGACTCATTTTCTAACATATCAATCGATTAAGGCTACTATACCTGGGGGCACTGAGGCTGGAGTCTAGCAATCGCACTATTTCATGTCTAGAGCAGTTTCTACTCTGGAAGCAAAGTACGCCAAGACCTCTATCTACTCTCTACTCCAACCTTCTGCACGAACTAAGCACGGAGCTTCCCTTATATGTACGAAAATGGGAGGCAGAACTTCAAATGTCCCTCACCCCTGGAGAAATATCCTCTGTCCTCAAGCGCTCCATGGGCCCTTCTAGATGTGTACGCTTGCAAGAGTCAAGCTTTAAATTGGTCACCAGATGGTATAAAACGCCCTCTGTAATTCATAAGTTCTATTCTGAGGCTTCCCCTTTGTGTTGGCGCTGCCATAAGGCCTCGGGCTCCTGCCTGCATATTTGATGGGAATGCAAAAAGTTATCCCCCTACTGGTCGCTCATTCATCGGGTTCTGAACCAGGTTTGTGGACTCTCCGAACCTCTGTAGGCATATTTAAGAATTGGTGGCCCACCTTCCCCCTTAAGTCCCACATGCAACTCTGGCTTCGACTTATGTCTATCACCAAGTCTTTGATCCCTTTATACTGGGCATCCGAATCCCCTCCTACAGTATTTCACATTCTACGGAAAGTCTCTCAAGTAGCCCATATGGAGCAAGTTTCACACTCACCAGAAGTTCAGCTCTATGTAGGCAACATGGTATACCTTTTCTAATGATCCTACCTTGGCGCACCCGTGGGAACCCCTTGGTTAATTATAATATTCTTTGAGACCCTTGGACTCTTATTCCCAGCATTCATTGTCTCCCCCCACGTTCCAACTCCCGTTGTGTCATTCGTTGCTCACTTTGTGGTTATATACCAGCACTATTGAACGCTTTATTTGTGTCTGTATTGCCGCACTTATTGTTTTCGACGATGTATGTTCTTTGGTGTTATTTTGAAAATCCAATAAAATGTTATTTACAAAAAAAAAAAAAGGGGGAGGGCAGTAGCAACTCCACAGTGGAATGTTCCTATAAGGGTTAAGTTGAAGGAAGCTGCAAACTATATACTTATTACACAGTGGAAAAGACATAATATACTGCAAATGCAAACAGTGCAAACTTTTAGCAGTGTCCCCTGGAGCGCTGCAGCGGCTGATACCTTCATGACTATTGAAATGACAATAAAAATGAAACTAACATTCCTATTACAGGTGAGTGTTCCAGGATACGGCTTCCCGATACATGGAAGAGGTCAGGGTAGACATATTGCATATGGAACTTGTGGAGCTGCTCTGGAGTCCAGTAGATGACGTTCAGTAAGTCCCCAGTATGTCCTGTTTTTACATTGCACCTCTCTGGCTGCTGCTGGCTGATAACATACAGTAATACACGGGATAAAAGACTTGTTTGGATACTATAATACTGCCCCCTGTGTACAAGAATATAACTACTATAATACTGCTCCTATGTACAAGAATATAACTACTATAATACTGACCTCTATGTACAAGAATATAACTACTATAATACTGCTCCTATGTACAAGAATATAACTACTATAATACTACCTCCTATGTACAAGAATATAACTACTATAATACTGCTCCTATGTACAAGAATATAACTACTATAATACTACTCCTATGTACAAGAATATAACTACTATAATACTGCTCCTATGTACAAGAATATAACTACTATAATACCGACCTCTATGTACAAGAATATAACTACTATAATACTGCTCCTATGTACAAGAATATAACTACTATAATACTGCTCCTATGTACAAGAATATAACTACTATAATACTGCTCCTATGTACAAGAATATAACTACTATAATACTGCCCCTATGTACAAGAATATAACTACTATAATACTGCTCCTATGTACAAGAATATAACTACTATAATACTGCTCCTATGTACAAGAATATAACTACTATAATACTACTCCTATGTACAAGAATATAACTACTATAATACTACTCCTATGTACAAGAATATAACTACTATAATACTGCTCCTATGTACAAGAATATAACTACTATAATACTACTCCTATGTACAAGAATATAACTACTATAATACTGCTCCTATGTACAAGAATATAACTACTATAATACTGCTCCTATGTACAAGAATATAACTACTATAATACTGCTCCTATGTACAAGAATATAACTACTATAATACTGCCCCTATGTACAAGAATATAACTACTATAATACTGCCCCTATGTACAAGAATATAACTACTATAATACTGCTCCTATGTACAAGAATATAACTACTATAATACTGCCCCTATGTACAAGAATATAACTACTATAATACTGCTCCTATGTACAAGAATATAACTACTATAATACTGCCTCCTACCTGTGAGGTTGTGTTTCTGTAGCTCTCCTGAGTCTCCTGATATCTGGAGAAAGCCCAGGGCGGGGCCACCCTGGGTGGGGCAGCTCCCCGCTCCAAGGCCCAGGCTCCAAGGCCCAGGCTCCAAGGCCCAGGCTCCAAGGCCCAGGCTCCAAGGCCCAGGCTCCAAGGCCCAGGCCCACTCTGGGAAACAACTCCCAGACAACTGAAAATGTAGATGAAAATCCCAGGAATGGAAGTATTGTCCAGTGTGTCAGCAGTCCCAGTGCAGTAAGAAGTCCGGATGGAAAGAAAATTATTGTAAAGAAAGCAGTAACAGAAGCAAGCAGAGGTACGGTGAAACAACCTACCAAAGTAATTGTGCAGCATCCAGACAGAGTACCTGATTGTAAGAAGAAGCAAGCCGTGCAGCCTGTGCAGACGCCATTACAGGTTACAGGTGTCCCGTCCACTCCACCCTCCTGCACACAGAGGAGAACGTCCCTGGAGAAACAGACCATGTTGGAGAACATGCAGCGGCCTGTACTGGTACGGTCTGACCAGACAAGATCTAGGAGTGGAAACTGCAAAACTGTAGTAAAGCCTGTGGATGAGACCAAAGTGAGACCAGCTGGAAGGCCTCATAGTACCAGTAGTGCGGTCACTGGGAACAAACTGGGACATAGTCCCCAAACTGCAGATTGTGGCCCCATGGCAGTGACAACAGCCGCAGCAGGCCAGAAGTCACAGGTTACACCGACCAGAAGCCAAACTGCGAGTAACCAGCCTGCAAAACTCCCCAATAATGCACAGAGTGTTACAATGGCGGAGCGAGCACCTGAACTGCGCCTGGCAGACAAGATCCCAGCACTGGTCAGGAGACTGGAGACATTAAAGGCGGGTAAAATATATCTGCAGAGAAAGATAGATTGTGCCTATAAAATAAAAGCTGCAAACTCTGGGATCGAGGCATTAGAGGACAAGAAGCTGAGCGCACTGGCGAAAGAGCTCGCCGATGTCGTACAGGAGACTGAGACTGTACTGGAGCAAATGGGACCGGTGGGAGAATCCTACAGAAACCAGCAGCAATTCGAGGAACACCAGAAGTCACCATCAGCTCACTCTAGGTCTGAATCTTCACAAGATGGCGGCCAGCAGTCCCATGTAAAACCTATCCTGCAGCCAGCAAGTTTCCCTTTTAAGGAAGGGAATTTGTATGGGAAAGGAGCAGCAAAGACCTGCAGCAGTTCCTGGCAAGGCACCACAAGTCCCAGCAACCAGCACTTTTCAGCAAGATCATGGACCCCGGCCTAAAGGTAATGAAGTAGCAGCTGTGCAGACACTACAAGTCCCAGAGGACAAGTCATCACAGCAGGCCTGTGAACTCTTACCTGAAGGTACTGGTGCAGTAGCACATTTGGAGTTACAGGTTGTAAGTGTGTGGGACAATCTGGACTCTGCTGTACAGGACGTCACTGATGGTGACTATAACTACTATAATACTACCTCCTATGTACAAGAATATAACTACTATAATACTACTCCTATGTACAAGAATATAACTACTATAATACTGCTCCTATGTACAAGAATATAACTACTATAATACTGCTCCTATGTACAAGAATATAACTACTATAATACTGCCCCCTATGTACAAGAATATAACTACTATAATACTGCTCCTATGTACAAGAATATAACTACTATAATACTGCTCCTATGTACAAGAATATAACTACTATAATACTGCTCCTATGTACAAGAATATAACCACTATAATACTACTACTATGTACTAGAATATAACTACTATAATACTGCCCTCAATGTACAAGAATATAACTACTATAATACTGTCCCCTGTGTACAAGAATATAACTACTATAATACTGCTCCTATGTACAAGAATATAACTACTATAATACTGCTCCTATGTACAAGAATATAACTACTATAATACTACCTCCTATGTACAAGAATATAACTACTATAATACTGCCCCCTATGTACAAGAATATAACTACTATAATACTACCTCCTATGTACAAGAATATAACTACTATAATACTACCTCCTATGTACAAGAATATAACTACTATAATACTGCTCCTATGTACAAGAATATAACTACTATAATACTGCTCCTATGTACAAGAATATAACTACTATAATACTGCTCCTATGTACAAGAATATAACTACTATAATACTGCTCCTATGTACAAGAATATAACTACTATAATACTGCTCCTATGTACAAGAATATAACTACTATAATACTACCTCCTATGTACAAGAATATAACTACTATAATACTACCTCCTATGTACAAGAATATAACTACTATAATACTACCTCCTATGTACAAGAATATAACTACTATAATACTGCTCCTATGTACAAGAATATAACTACTATAATACTGCTCCTATGTACAAGAATATAACTACTATAATACTACCTCCTATGTACAAGAATATAACTACTATAATACTACCTCTGCGCAGATTTTGGCTGGAAACCCAGCAGACTCCATTATAGTCTATGGGGTCCGCGGGTTTCCGCAGATAACCGCTTTTTAAGTGGATAGGATTTCAAAACGCTAGTGTGAACCTAGCGTACGGGCAAAGATGCAGGAAGAAGTAAAGCTTATAATGTATATAAGTAGAAAAGAAAATAGAACTGTATGTAGTTAAGTCATTTAAAGGGACGTGGGGATGTGATAAAACATTTCATCCCGTGTCTTGGAAATCTCCACCCTTAAAAGCACCATAACCCGCTGCAAAATACAAAAATACCGGCACAGACGTCCGGATCCCCGCACCTCCTGCCTGACTATACAAGCAACGTCAGCAATGTAGTCCTCTTTTTTTTTTTTTTCCACTTGCGAGAAGTAATTAGGGTTTAGATTGATGAATTGATTCATGATGTGGATTATAAAATATAGATGAGGGTGCTGGTGATTAATTATACATACCGCAATATGCTGCCGTGAGCGGCGCTGCCTTAAATAGCTGCATCCTATAGGTAAATGTATTACGTCCTGAAAAAATGATCAACTGTTTGCTTAGAGGAGATAAAGATAATCCCCCTGTCCCCCCCCTTCAAAAAACAAAACAAAAATTGATTTCTTTTGTAATTTGAAATTACAGAAAGTTACTTTTAGGCTCGTAATTAACTCAAAAACTTCCATTTGCGCCATTGCCAAAAAAAATACAAGTTCTATGGCGTCAGAAAATCTCTGGCAGTCAGTGGGAATAAGACGCCGAGCTCCATAGGCAGCACAGAGGAGGTAAATAAGCATTGTGTACGATGGGTGACTGGCAGATGGAATTATATAGGATAGGCGGGCGCGCTATACACGGTATGTGCCTAGAACACTGTACATGTACCCTCACCCATCAATGTTTCCAGCTCCCGGGTGACTCCAGCAGTTTGCGGCACTGAATAATTAGCTCTAATTATCTCCAGGATACGATTATTTGGCCAAAAAAGTCAAATTATTCCACTGGGAAATTGCTGCTTTGCTGATTTAGTCATAAACATACATTTCCTGTTTGGATTGTAGGTCCAGATCTGAGAAAAAGCAAAGGACAATTCCTGAATAACATTACATGTCGTTGGATGTTTGGTTATAGAGTGTTGGATCGAGGTACAGAAATAGCAGCTGCACCAAAACCCTAGTGCCTGGGGGGTGCTTGTCTCCAAAAATCTATTTAAAGGGGAACTTTCACTACCCCGAACAACTCCAACTCATTGCACAGCCACCGCTCCACTGATTCCGGCACAGTTGGAATTTTTTCTCTAGCCTGAACCATTCCCGAGCAATCATTGCTGTTAGCTTTCAGCACAGTTAGGCTCCCTACTCTCAGGTGGGCGGAGTAGAGAGACAGGGAACACCCACCTGAGAGTAGAGCTCCTTACTGTACTGAAACTAACAGCAATGATTGCTCGGGAACGGTTGGGGCTAGAGAAAAAATTCCAACTGCGACAGAATCAGTAGAGCAGCCCCTATTGAAGTTTGTAAAGAGTTGGTGTTGGTGTAAGTGGTCCTTTTTAAGTTTAAGGCTTCAGAAATTGCATGGATGTCACCTACCTCTACCTGGTCAAGCAGCAGGTTACATGATCAGCCATAACCTGGGTGGGGATGCCTACTTTTTTTGTATACATTAATCAAGTGCCACAATGGTTTATGAATCCACTATCACAGGGAACAGTTTTTACATGTACACACATAAACTATTGCATATATTTATGAGGTACTACAATAGTTTACTACTACAGCATAACACGGGACAATAAAAAATAAAACATTAAAAAAATTACAATAGAAAAAAAAAGATTCAAAAAATGATCTTTTAAAATGATTTTCTTTATTAGCTTTTCCATGATATAAACTCTTGTATACATTAATCAGGTACCACAATAGTTTATTAATCCACTATGACAGGGGACAAAAAAAAAAAAATTAACAACAACAAAAAATACAGTGGGGAAAAAAAAAATATATAAACTTTTTTTATTAACTTTTACATGTAAAGATATAAACCCTTGTACACATTAATCAGGTACCACAATAGTTTACTCGTCCACCATGACAGGGGACAACAAAAAATAAAATACGATAAAAAAGCAAAAACACAGTAGAGAAAAATAAGAGAAAACAAAAACCTAATAATAATCTCCACAGTAGAAAGTTTACACCTCAGCAAAACTTTCTCCTGACTACAAATATATTTGCCAGACCCGCTCGACACAACAGATGCTGGGTGCAGATCCTGCCGCAGATTTCGTAGAGCGCACAAACCGTGCCCCCTGTAAAATCCGAGGTCCCATTCCTAGGAAACCATCAGCTCAGCAAATCTAGAAGCAAATAGTGCTCAGCTTTATCCTAACATCAGCTCGGAGAAGAGACGGCCATGACAGCCGTGTAGGATAATGGATTCATGACCCGTCTGCTCTAAAGCTGAACGTTCTCTTAGACGGCTCCACGATTATAATAATATTACAAAAATGTGAAGGTAAAAAAGTATTTGCCCCCCTTTCCCACCACACAGCACTCTCTTATGTACTTTTATATCTACTGTGACAAATGTTTCTGGAAAATAAGCTGGTCACAAAGTGTCCCCAGCTGGGATCGTCTGGGATCGGTGGGAAAACCTTTCAGTAAGTGTTCAGTTTCCCTGCAGCGCCACCACAGGCGAAATTAGGAATTACACAATTACCTTTCAAATTAATTGGGTTTCTATGCATTGTAGAAAATGTAGTATTATGTGGGCACAGTATAGTACTGTGTATTTGACCTCTTCATGGTTCTTATATTGCGGTATTATTAGGCTGAAGCATAATACTATTGTTGTAGTAGTATTATGTGGGCACTGTATGGCACAGTGTATTTGCCCAACTCGTGGTACTTATATTGCGGTATTTTTACATAGACAGAAGCATAATGCCATTATTGTAGTAGAATTATGTGGGCATAATATGGCACTGTTATCCTGCCTCTTCAGAGTACTATATTGCAGTTTTATTTATTATGTTGGCACTGTATTACACTGTGATATGGCCATCAAATGGTACATTCATTATGGTATTACTATGTAGGCACTCTATGGCACTGTTATTTTTCCATGACATTTTTCTCCTATTGCTACGGTATTATGTGGCCACTGTATGGCACTATTATTTGTAAACTCTATAGTAATAATATTCTATGTTATTTTTTCTTCTTATATTTTTATTGGGGATGTGGGGATTTATTATACTCTGTGATCTGAGGAGACCCCTGAATATAAGAATAGCATTCCTGATTCAAGTCAAACAAATTTGGCAGGAAAGATGGCCGCCCCCATGATCAGGTACAGAAAATAGAATCAAAACCTCTACAATCTGAAAATAAAACAGATTAGAATAAAATGATCAATTTCACTATCTGGTCATAATAAATAATAAATACAATAATAGTAATAAAAAAAAATTGGTGACACATTTATAATAAATCTATCTGGAGAATAATAATAATTTATGTCTTCTTTGTGAACACGTCGCTGCCTGTCCTCTCTTATAGAATTTTCTGGAAGCCATGTTGATAATTATATTGCATTATTGTCAGGCTCACGTTACATATAATCTATAATATCCGGCAATTATATAATATACATGACTAGAAGTCAAATACTAGTCAGATCAGGGACATCATTTTCTGGAAAACAAATGTGGCCCCCGCAGCCATGGAGCCCGGGCCATGTTTCATGGTAATGGTATTATCTCATTAGGCGGCTGCGCGGTGTTTCACGTGTGCGCATTACTGGGATTACAATGCATTGATCTGAATTCTAAGAATGGCTGGTGGAGCGGGGGACGTAGATTTACAGGATTGATTTCAGTTCACAATTCACTTTCCTTTCGGATCTGAGCCAATCAAAAGGAATTACTGCAAATAGCGCCGAGCGTATAAATTATTCTCCATAAAAAAATTAAAAAATCCAAAAAGTTTACTGTAAGATTTCCAACCATTAATGGCTGCCATTACGGGCTCCAGAGACGTCCACAGACATCCATCATAGGGGTGACCAGAGATGAACAAACAGGTTCATTATGAATTTTCCAAAAATCTCGGGTTCAGTCGAAATGGAAAATTTTTTATTTTGCTACCTACAAATCACTATTATACTATGGGGTCTCTTCAGAGGAGGTGCAGAAACATAATAAACACTTATACTCACTTTTCACCACTCCTGGGATCTCCTGGGCACCTAGCATTCCCTTAGCGTCCTCTTCTGGCCTGCCCTCAATTGACACTCTTCTGCTGCACCCAGGCTCAGGTATCCCAATGGCCCTTCTGCTGCATAATAATACATCAGTGCATGGCATGTGGTAGTGGTGAGGGCCTGTTACACATAATGTTACACATAATGGTAGTGGGGAGGGCCTGTTACACATATTGGTAGTGGGGGGGCCTGTTACACATATTGGTAGTGGGGGGGCCTGTTACACATAATGGTAGTGGAGGGGCCTGTTACCATTATTGGTTGTGGGAGCCTGTTACACATATAGGTAGTGAGGGGGCCTGTTACACAATGTGGTAGTGGGGGGCCTGTTACACATATAGGTAGTGAGGGGGCCTGTTACACAATGTGGTAGTGGGGGGCCTGTTACACATATTGGTAGTGGGGGGCCTGTTACACAATGTGGTAGTGAGGGGCCTGTTACACATATTGCTAGTGGGGGGCCTGTTACACATATAGGTAGTGAGGGGGCCTGTTACACATATAGGTAGTGAGGGGGCCTGTTACACAATGTGGTAGTGGGGGGCCTGTTACACATATTGGTAGTGAGGGGCCTGTTACACATATTGGTAGTGGGGGCCTGTTACACATATTGGTAGTGGGGGCCTGTTACACATATTGGTAGTGGGGGCCTGTTACACATATTGATAGTGGGGAGGGCCTGTTACACATATAGGTAGTGGGGGGGCCTGTTACATATATAGGTAGTGAGGGGGCCTGTTACACATATTGGTAGTGAGGGGCCTGTGAGACATATTGATAGTGGGGAGGGCCTGTTACACATATAGGTAGTGAGGGGGCCTGTTACACATATTGATAGTGGGGAGGGCCTGTTACACATATAGGTAGTGGGGAGGGCCTGTTACACATATAAGTAGTGAGGGGGCCTGTTACACATTTTGGTAGTGGAGGGGCCTGTTAACATTATTGGTTGTGGGAGCCTGTTACACATATAGGTAGTGAGGGGGCCTGTTACACAATGTGGTAGTGAGGGGGCTTGTTACACAATGTGGTAGTGGGGGGCCTGTTACACATAATGGTAGTGGAGGGGCCTGTTACCATTATTGGTTGTGGGAGCCTGTTACACATATAGGTAGTGAGGGGGCCTGTTACACAATGTGGCAGTGGGGGGCCTGTTACACATATTGGTAGTGAGGGGCCTGTTACACATATTGGTAGTGGGGGCCTGTTACACATATTGGTAGTGGGGGACCTGTTACACATATTGGTAGTGGGGGGCCTGTTACACATATTGATAGTGAGGAGGGCCTGTTACACATATAGGTAGTGAGGGGGCCTGTTACACATATTGGTAGTGGGGGGCCTGTTACACATATAGGTAGTGAGGGGGCCTGTTACACAATGTGGTAGTGGGGGGACTGTTACACATAATGGTAGTGGAGGGGCCTGTTACCATTATTGGTTGTGGGAGCCTGTTACACATATAGGTAGTGAGGGGGCCTGTTACACAATGTGGTAGTGGGGGGCCTGTTACACATATAGGTAGTGAGGGGGCCTGTTACACAATGTGGTAGTGGGGGGCCTGTTACACATATTGGTAGTGGGGGCCTGTTACACATATTGCTAGTGGGGGGCCTGTTACACATATAGGTAGTGAGGGGGCCTGTTACACAAAGTGGTAGTGGGGGGCCTGTTACACATATTGGTAGTGAGGGGCCTGTTACACATATTGGTAGTGGGGGCCTGTTACACATATTGGTAGTGGGGGCCTGTTACACACATTGATAGTGGGGAGGGCCTGTTACACATATAGGTAGTGGGGGGGCCTGTTACATATATAGGTAGTGAGGGGGCCTGTTACACATATTGGTAGTGAGGGGCCTGTTACACATATTGATAGTGGGGAGGGCCTGTTACACATATAGGTAGTGAGGGGGCCTGTTACACATATTGATAGTGGGGAGGGCCTGTTACACATATAGGTAGTGGGGAGGGCCTGTTACACATATAAGTAGTGAGGGGGCCTGTTACACATTTTGGTAGTGGAGGGGCCTGTTAACATTATTGGTTGTGGGAGCCTGTTACACATATAGGTAGTGAGGGGGCCTGTTACACAATGTGGTAGTGAGGGGGCCTGTTACACAATGTGGTAGTGGGGGGCCTGTTACACATAATGGTAGTGGAGGGGCCTGTTACCATTATTGGTTGTGGGAGCCTGTTACACATATAGGTAGTGAGGGGGCCTGTTACACAAAGTGGTAGTGGGGGGCCTGTTACACATATTGGTAGTGAGGGGCCTGTTACACATATTGGTAGTGGGGGCCTGTTACACATATTGGTAGTGGGGGCCTGTTACACACATTGATAGTGGGGAGGGCCTGTTACACATATAGGTAGTGGGGGGGCCTGTTACATATATAGGTAGTGAGGGGGCCTGTTACACATATTGGTAGTGAGGGGCCTGTTACACATATTGATAGTGGGGAGGGCCTGTTACACATATAGGTAGTGAGGGGGCCTGTTACACAATGTGGTAGTGAGGGGGCCTGTTACACAATGTGGTAGTGGGGGGCCTGTTACACATAATGGTAGTGGAGGGGCCTGTTACCATTATTGGTTGTGGGAGCCTGTTACACATATAGGTAGTGAGGGGGCCTGTTACACAATGTGGTAGAGGGGGGCCTGTTACACATATTGGTAGTGGGGGCCTGTTACACATATTGGTAGTGGGGGACCTGTTACACATATTGGTAGTGGGGGGCCTGTTACACATATAGGTAGTGAGGGGGCCTGTTACACAATGTGGTAGTGGGGGCCTGTTACACATATTGGTAGTGGGGGCCTGTTACACATATTGGTAGTGGGGGGCCTGTTACACATATTGGTAGTGGGGGGGTCTGTTACACATATAGGTAGTGAGGGGGCCTGTTACACATATTGATAGTGGGGAGGGCCTGTTACACATATAGGTAGTGAGGGGGCCTGTTACACATATAGGTAGTGGGGAGGGCCTGTTACACATATAAGTAGTGAGGGGGCCTGTTACACATTTTGGTAGTGGAGGGGCCTGTTAACATTATTGGTTGTGGGAGCCTGTTACACATATAGGTAGTGAGGGGGCCTGTTACACAATGTGGTAGTGAGGGGGCCTGTTACACAATGTGGTAGTGGGGGGCCTGTTACACATAATGGTAGTGGAGGGGCCTGTTTCCATTATTGGTTGTGGGAGCCTGTTACACATATAGGTAGTGAGGGGGCCTGTTACACAATGTGGTAGAGGGGGGCCTGTTACACATATTGGTAGTGGGGGCCTGTTACACATATTGGTAGTGGGGGACCTGTTACACATATTGGTAGTGGGGGGCCTGTTACACATATAGGTAGTGAGGGGGCCTGTTACACAATGTGGTAGTGGGGGCCTGTTACACATATTGGTAGTGGGGGCCTGTTACACATATTGGTAGTGGGGGGCCTGTTACACATATTGGTAGTGGGGGGGGTCTGTTACACATATAGGTAGTGAGGGGGCCTGTTACACATATTGATAGTGGGGAGGGCCTGTTACACATATAGGTAGTGAGGGGGCCTGTTACACATATTGGTAGTGGGGAGGGCCTGTTACACATATAAGTAGTGAGGGGGCCTGTTACACATTTTGGTAGTGGAGGGGCCTGTTAACATTATTGGTTGTGGGAGCCTGTTACACATATAGGTAGTGAGGGGGCCTGTTACACAATGTGGTAGTGAGGGGGCCTGTTACACAATGTGGTAGTGGGGGGCCTGTTACACATAATGGTAGTGGAGGGGCCTGTTACCATTATTGGTTGTGGGAGCCTGTTACACATATAGGTAGTGAGGGGGCCTGTTACACAATGTGGTAGTGAGGGGGCCTGTTACACAATGTGGTAGTGGGGGGCCAGTTACACATAATGGTAGTGGAGGGGCCTGTTACCATTATTGGTTGTGGAAGCCTGTTACACATATAGGTAGTGAGGGGGCCTGTTACACATATTGGTAGTGAGGGGCCTGTTACACATATTGGTAGTGGGGGCCTGTTACACATAGTGGTAGTGGGGGACCTGTTACACATATTGGTAGTGGGGGGCCTGTTACACATATTGATAGTGGGGAGGGCCTGTTACACATATAGGTAGTGAGGGGGCCTGTTAAACATATTGGTAGTAGGGGGCCTGTTACACATATAGGTAGTGGGGGGCCTGTTACACATATTGGTAGTGAGGGGCCTGTTACACATATTGGTAGTGGGGGCCTGTTACACATATTGGTAGTGGGGGGCCTGTTACACATATTGGTAGTGGGGGGGTCTGTTACACATATAGGTAGTGAGGGGGCCTGTTACACATATTGGTAGTGGGGAGGGCCTGTTACACATATTGGTAGTGGGGGCCTCTTACACATATTGGTAGTGGGGAGGGCCTGTTACCATTATTGGTTGTGGGAGCCTGTTACACATATAGGTAGTGAGGGGGCCTGTTACACATTTTGGTAGTGGGGGCCTGTTACATATTTTGGTAGTGGGGGGCTGTTACACATATATTGGTTGTAGGAGGCCTGTTACTCATATTGGTAGTGGGGGGCCTGTTACATATATTGGTAGTGGGGGGCCTGTTACACATATTGGTAGTGGGGGCCTGTTATACATTTTGGTAGTGGGGGCCTGTTATACATTTTGGTAGTGGGGGCCTGTTACACATATTGGTTGTAGGAGGCCTGTTACACATATTGGTTGTAGGAGGCCTGTTACACATATGGGTAGTAGGGGCCTGTTGCACGTATTGGTAGTGGGGGCCTGTTACATATATTGGGAGTGGGGGGACTGTTACACATATTGGTAGTGGAGGGGTCTGTTACACATATAGGTAGTGAGGGGGCCTGTTACACATATTGGTAGTGGGGGCCTGTTACACATAGTGGTAGTGGGGGACCTGTTACACATATTGGTAGTGGGGGGCCTGTTATACATATTGGTAGTGGGGGGCCTGTTACACATATAGATAGTGGGGAGGGCCTGTTACACATACTGTATAGGTAGTGAGGGGGCCTGTTACACATATTGGTAGTGGGGGGCCTGTTACACATATAGGTAGTGAGGGGGCCTGTTGCACAATGTGGTAGTGGGGGGCCTGTTACACATATTGGTAGTGAGGGGCCTGTTACACATATTGGTAGTGGGGGGCCTGTTACACATATTGGTAGTGGGGGGGTCTGTTACACATATAGGTAGTGAGGGGGCCTGTTACACATATTGATAGTGGGGAGGGCCTGTTACACATATAGGTAGTGAGGGGGCCTGTTACACATATTGGTAGTGGGGAGGGCCTGTTACACATATAAGTAGTGAGGGGGCCTGTTACACATTTTGGTAGTGGAGGGGCCTGTTAACATTATTGGTTGTGGGAGCCTGTTACACATATAGGTAGTGAGGGGGCCTGTTACACAATGTGGTAGTGGGGGGCCTGTTACACATAATGGTAGTGGAGGGGCCTGTTACCATTATTGGTTGTGGGAGCCTGTTACACATATAGGTAGTGAGGGGGCCTGTTACACAATGTGGTAGTGGGGGGCCTGTTACACATATTGGTAGTGAGGGGCCTGTTACACATATATTGGTTGTAGGAGGCCTGTTACTCATATTGGTAGTGGGGGGCCTGTTACACATATGGGTAGTAGGGGCCTGTTGCACGTATTGGTAGTGGGGGCCGGTTACACATATTGGGAGTGGGGGGACTGTTACACATATTGGGAGTGGGGGGACTGTTACACATATGGCTAGTGGGGGCCTGGTACACATTTTGGTAGTGGGGGGCCTGTTACATATATTGGTAGTGGGGGGCCTGGAACACATTTTGGTAGTGAGGAGGCCTGTTACACATATTGGTAGTGAGGGGCCTGTTACACATATTGTTAGCGGGGGGCCTGTTACACATATTGGTAGTGGGGGGCCTGTTACACATATTGGTAGTGGGGGGCCTGTTACACATATTTGTAGTGAGGGGCCTGTTACACATATGAGTAGTGGGGAGGGCCTGTTACACATATTGGTAGTGGGGGGGCCTGTTACACATATTGGTAGTGGGGGGGGCCTGTTACACATATTGGTAGTGAGGGGCCTGTTACACATATTGGTAGTGGGGGGCCTGTTACACATATTGGTAGTGGGGGGCCTGTTACACATATTGGTAGTGGGAGGACTGTTACACATATTGATAGTGGGGGGCCTGTTACACATATTGGTAGTGGGGAGGGCCTGTTACACATATTGGTAGTGGGGGGCCTGTTACACATATTGATAGTGGGGGGCCTGTTACACATATTGGTAGTGGGGAGGGCCTGTTACACATATTGGTAGTGGGGAGGGCCTGTTACACATATTGGTAGTGGGGAGGGCCTGTTACACATATTGGTAGTGGGGGCCTCTTACACATATTGGTAGTGGGGAGGGCCTGTTACCATTATTGGTTGTGGGAGCCTGTTACACATATAGGTAGTGAGGGGGGCCTGTTACACATTTTGGTAGTGGGGGCCTGTTACATATTTTGGTAGCGGGGGGCTGTTACACATATATTGGTTGTAGGAGGCCTGTTACTCATATTGGTAGTGGGGGGCCTGTTACATATATTGGTAGTGGGGGGCCTGTTACACATATTGGTAGTGGGGGCCTGTTATACATTTTGGTAGTGGGGGCCTGTTATACATTTTGGTAGTGGGGGCCTGTTACACATATTGGTTGTAGGAGGCCTGTTACACATATGGGTAGTAGGGGCCTGTTGCACGTATTGGTAGTGGGGGCCTGTTACACATATTGGGAGTGGGGGGACTGTTACACATATTGGGAGTGGGGGGACTGTTACACATATGGCTAGTGGGGGCCTGGTACACATTTTGGTAGTGGGGGGCCTGTTACACATATTGGTAGTGGGGGGCCTGGTACACATTTTGGTAGTGGGGGGCCTGTTACACATATTGGTAGTGGAGGGGCCTGTTACCATTATTGGTTGTGGGAGCCTGTTACACATATAGGTAGTGAGGGGGCCTGTTACACAATGTGGTAGTGGGGGGCCTGTTACACATATTGGTAGTGAGGGGCCTGTTACACATATATTGGTTGTAGGAGGCCTGTTACTCATATTGGTAGTGGGGGGCCTGTTACACATATTGGTAGTGAGGGGCCTGTTACACATATTGGTAGTGGGGGGCCTGTTACACATATTGGTAGTGGGGGGCCTGTTACACATATTGGTAGTGGGGGGCCTGTTACACATATTGGTAGGGGGGGGCCTGTTACACATATTGGTAGTGAGGGGCCTGTTACACATATGAGTAGTGGGGAGGGCCTGTTACACATATTGGTAGTGGGGGGGCCTGTTACACATATTGGTAGTGGGGGGGGCCTGTTACATATATAGGTAGTGAGGGGGCCTGTTACACATATTGGTAGTGAGGGGCCTGTTACACATATTGGTAGTGGGGGGCCTGTTACACATATTGGTAGTGGGGGGCCTGTTACACATATTGGTAGTGGGAGGACTGTTACACATATTGATAGTGGGGGGCCTGTTACACATATTGGTAGTGGGGAGGGCCTGTTACACATATTGGTAGTGGGGAGGGCCTGTTACACATATTGGTAGTGGGGGCCTCTTACACATATTGGTAGTGGGGAGGGCCTGTTACCATTATTGGTTGTGGGAGCCTGTTACACATATAGGTAGTGAGGGGCCTATTACACATTTTGGTAGTGGGGGCCTGTTACATATTTTGGTAGTGGGGGGCTGTTACACATATATTGGTTGTAGGAGGCCTGTTGCTCATATTGGCAGTGGGGGGCCTGTTACATATATTGGTAGTGGGGGGCCTGTTACACATATTGGTAGTGGGTGCCTGTTATACATTTTGGTAGTGGGGGCCTGTTATACATTTTGGTAGTGGGGCCTGTTACTCATATTGGTAGTGGGGGGCCTGTTACACATATGGGTAGTAGGGGCCTGTTGCACGTATTGGTAGTGGGGGCCGGTTACACATATTGGGAGTGGGGGGACTGTTACACATATTGGGAGTGGGGGCCTGTTACACATATGGCTAGTGGGGGCCTGGTACACATTTTGGTAGTGGGGGGCCTGTTACACATATTGGTAGTGGGGGGCCTGGTACACATTTTGGTAGTGAGGGGGCCTGTTACACATATTGGTAGTGAGGGGCCTGTTACACATATTGTTAGCGGGGGGCCTGTTACACATATTGGTAGTGGGGGGCCTGTTACACATATTGGTAGTGGGGGGCCTGTTACACATATTTGTAGTGAGGGGCCTGTTACACATATGAGTAGTGGGGAGGGCCTGTTACACATATTGGTAGTGGGGGGGCCTGTTACACATATTGGTAGTGGGGGGGCCTGTTACACATATTGGTAGTGAGGGGCCTGTTACACATATTGGTAGTGGGGGGCCTGTTACACATATTGGTAGTGGGGGGCCTGTTACACATATTGGTAGTGGGAGGACTGTTACACATATTGATAGTGGGGGGCCTGTTACACATATTGGTAGTGGGGAGGGCCTGTTACACATATTGGTAGTGGGGAGGGCCTGTTACACATATTGGTAGTGGGGAGGGCCTGTTACACATATTGGTAGTGGGGGCCTCTTACACATATTGGTAGTGGGGAGGGCCTGTTACCATTATTGGTTGTGGGAGCCTGTTACACATATAGGTAGTGAGGGGGCCTGTTACACATTTTGGTAGTGGGGGCCTGTTACATATTTTGGTAGTGGGGGGCTGTTACACATATATTGGTTGTAGGAGGCCTGTTACTCATATTGGTAGTGGGGGGCCTGTTACATATATTGGTAGTGGGGGGCCTGTTACACATATTGATAGTGGGGGCCTGTTATACATTTTGGTAGTGGGGGCCTGTTATACATTTTGGTAGTGGGGGCCTGTTACACATATTGGTTGTAGGAGGCCTGTTACACATAGGGGTAGTAGGGGCCTGTTGCACGTATTGGTAGTGGGGGCCGGTTACACATATTGGGAGTGGGGGGACTGTTACACATATTGGGAGTGGGGGGACTGTTACACATATGGCTAGTGGGGGCCTGGTACACATTTTGGTAGTGGGGGGCCTGTTACACATATTGGTAGTGGGGGGCCTGGTACACATTTTGGTAGTGGGGGGCCTGTTACACATATTGGTAGTGGAGGGGCCTGTTACCATTATTGGTTGTGGGAGCCTGTTACACATATAGGTAGTGAGGGGGCCTGTTACACAATGTGGTAGTGGGGGGCCTGTTACACATATTGGTAGTGAGGGGCCTGTTACACATATATTGGTTGTAGGAGGCCTGTTACTCATATTGGTAGTGGGGGGCCTGTTACACATATTGGTAGTGAGGGGCCTGTTACACATATTGGTAGTGGGGGGCCTGTTACACATATTGGTAGTGGGGGGCCTGTTACACATATTGGTAGTGAGGGGCCTGTTACACATATGAGTAGTGGGGAGGGCCTGTTACACATATTGGTAGTGGGGGGGCCTGTTACACATATTGGTAGTGGGGGGGGCCTGTTACATATATAGGTAGTGAGGGGGCCTGTTACACATATTGGTAGTGGGGCCTGTTACACATATTGGTAGTGGGGGGCCTGTTACACATATTGGTAGTGGGAGGACTGTTACACATATTGATAGTGGGGGGCCTTTTACACATATTGGTAGTGGGGAGGGCCTGTTACACATATTGGTAGTGGGGAGGGCCTGTTACACATATTGGTAGTGGGGGCCTCTTACACATATTGGTAGTGGGGTCTCTTACACATATTGGTAGTGGGGAGGGCCTGTTACCATTATTGGTTGTGGGAGCCTGTTACACATATAGGTAGTGAGGGGGCCTGTTACACATTTTGGTAGTGGGGGCCTGTTACATATTTTGGTAGCGGGGGGCTGTTACACATATATTGGTTGTAGGAGGCCTGTTACTCATATTGGTAGTGGGGGGCCTGTTACATATATTGGTAGTGGGGGGCCTGTTACACATATTGGTAGTGGGGGCCTGTTATACATTTTGGTAGTGGGGGCCTGTTATACATTTTGGTAGTGGGGGCCTGTTACACATATTGGTTGTAGGAGGCCTGTTACACATATGGGTAGTAGGGGCCTGTTGCACGTATTGGTAGTGGGGGCCTGTTACACATATTGGGAGTGGGGGGACTGTTACACATATTGGGAGTGGGGGGACTGTTACACATATGGCTAGTGGGGGCCTGGTACACATTTTGGTAGTGGGGGGCCTGTTACACATATTGGTAGTGGGGGGCCTGGTACACATTTTGGTAGTGGGGGGCCTGTTACACATATTGGTAGTGGAGGGGCCTGTTACCATTATTGGTTGTGGGAGCCTGTTACACATATAGGTAGTGAGGGGGCCTGTTACACAATGTGGTAGTGGGGGGCCTGTTACACATATTGGTAGTGAGGGGCCTGTTACACATATATTGGTTGTAGGAGGCCTGTTACTCATATTGGTAGTGGGGGGCCTGTTACACATATTGGTAGTGAGGGGCCTGTTACACATATTGGTAGTGGGGGGCCTGTTACACATATTGGTAGTGGGGGGCCTGTTACACATATTGGTAGTGGGGGGCCTGTTACACATATTGGTAGGGGGGGCCTGTTACACATATTGGTAGTGAGGGGCCTGTTACACATATGAGTAGTGGGGAGGGCCTGTTACACATATTGGTAGTGGGGGGGCCTGTTACACATATTGGTAGTGGGGGGGGCCTGTTACATATATAGGTAGTGAGGGGGCCTGTTACACATATTGGTAGTGAGGGGCCTGTTACACATATTGGTAGTGGGGGGCCTGTTACACATATTGGTAGTGGGGGGCCTGTTACACGTATTGGTAGTGGGAGGACTGTTACACATATTGATAGTGGGGGGCCTGTTACACATATTGGTAGTGGGGAGGGCCTGTTACACATATTGGTAGTGGGGAGGGCCTGTTACACATATTGGTAGTGGGGGCCTCTTACACATATTGGTAGTGAGGGGCCTATTACACATTTTGGTAGTGGGGGCCTGTTACATATTTTGGTAGTGGGGGGCTGTTACACATATATTGGTTGTAGGAGGCCTGTTGCTCATATTGGCAGTGGGGGGCCTGTTACATATATTGGTAGTGGGGGGCCTGTTACACATATTGGTAGTGGGTGCCTGTTATACATTTTGGTAGTGGGGGCCTGTTATACATTTTGGTAGTGGGGGCCTGTTACACATATTGGTTGTAGGAGGCCTGTTACACATATGGGTAGTAGGGGCCTGTTGCACGTATTGGTAGTGGGGGGCCTGTTGCACGTATTGGTAGTGGGGGGCCTGTTACAAGTATTGGTAGTGGGGGCCTGTTACACATATTGGGAGTGGGGGGACTGTTACACGTATTGGGAGTGGGGGGACTGTTACACATATGGCTAGTGGGGGCCTGGTACACATTTTGGTAGTGGGGGGCCTGTTACACATATTGGTAGTGGGGGGCCTGGTACACATTTTGGTAGTGGGGGGCCTGTTACACATATTGGTAGTGGGGGCCTGGTACACATTTTGGTAGTGGGGGGCCTGTTACACATATTGGTAGTGGGGGCCTGGTACACATTTTGGTAGTGGGGAGCCTGTTACACATATTGGTAGTGGGGCCCGTTACACATTTTTCAGTGTGGCCCAGTATTTTCAAATGACTCCTGTGTGCATTTTCTCATGTACTGTATACAGATCACACGCTACACGCTACACGTTACACACACCATTCTCCCCAGTAACACAGGTACACGTGAATGGCTGCCACTATTTTATTCTGCTCAGAGGGAGGATAAATTCGGCAACATACTGCTCTCCAATAAATCCTGCACCCAGGAGGGGCATCGTAATAAGCAATACCACTATATTCTGCTGATAAATAATATTTTCTTCTAGCTCTGGGAAATCCAAAGCTCAGACCGAACATGATGAACTAGACTGATCAGCAAGAAATAGAAATTGTCTCTTTAAATTTTAATCAGATATATTTTTGTTCTGCAGGTGCCATCTATAGAGATCTGCAGGTGGTGCAGAGTCTAGATCCTAGGGGAGGGGTTTGTAGACTTAATATCATAGGATTTAATAAGTGGTATAATAGCATAGGTTGTGCCACAGCCTGGGCGCATATCAGTGCCATAGATCCGTAGAATAGAACTAGTGATGTCACAAAACCTGGTACAGTGACATCACTTATAGCTGCTAACAATATGAAAAATTTTTTAAAAATTCCCAAAATTAAAAAAAAAGAAATAAAATCTCACAAAATTTTTAAAATTTAAAAATAAGAAAAAAATAAAAAAATTCCTAAAATATTTCTAAATCACTTTGTAGCCACACTTTCCATCCTAGTGCACCCCATAACAAAAGTAAAGTGATACAGCCTGTCCATTGCCATTTTTATTTGCCCCTTGGACAGAACCAATAAAGTCTTCAGTTCCTTTAAGATCACATTGTTGATTCCATATTTAAGGGGGGAGTCTACAGTATAGAGGTCGGTTCAAGACAGAATTAAGGTGCCACATTAAGGGGAAGTCAAATTTTCCAAGATTTGGAAAAACTAAGAATTTGTGGGAAAAGGGGTTAGTGATCGGCCATGACACGTTTGACATCATTCGGTTTCTGGGCCAGAAACAATCAAAAATATTCTTTACTTTACTTTATATACACAATGGTTGAGGGCTACAGAATACATCACCGGTAAATTGTTATATTATTTACTAAAGGCACAAAATTCACGATATCCCATAATTGTCAGCCACATCGGTGCCCCATAACATTACCGGTCATAATCAGTGTTATCCCTAGTGTCGGCCCTACGGGGGCAGTACATAAGATATGATATGTTGTTAGAAATTTTGATAGTAAATAGATTTTTGTAAATGATAATGTATCTATGTATTATGTAGGAACTAATTGTATAGATAAATAATTTAAAAAAATTAAAAAAATAGGAAACCCATTTCTAACACCCTCTTACTGTAATGTTTCTGGCTATAAGAATGATGAGTTTGCTGAAAGTCACGGACAACACCTTTAAATGGTGACCCTAACACCAGGTATCACTGCCCCTAAAGATACGCCTTAATTAGCAAAACTGACCGTAAAACAAACAACAGGTGAGCACTAGGACCCAGAGAGAAGAAAACCAAACTCAGCAGACCTGAGCACCAGGGCCTGGACAAAGAACAGATTCCTAAAAACGAAGCATGCGGATTATTCAGACTGTTTTACTCACTTCATGATGTTTTAATGGATTATCAATAAATAAATTTGACTTCATTTTCTTGGATTAGAAACAAACACGCACTTAATGGCCGACTGTCCTGAATGTGTGAGGACAGTTCTAAACCCTGCCCAAAGTGAGTGGTCTAGGGGCAGCACTTAAATGCTCCTAATTTACCAATGTGAACATTGTTACGTATGCAGAGAGCACAAGAACCTAGAGCTAGAACAAGACCCTGGAATAAACCACGCAACTCTAGGAACACGAACGAGACGGGAACACGAGACTGGGAGCTGATGGAGAATTACTGGATGAAGCGCACACTAGAGTCAGCACTAGACATGGGTGAACATCTGAAGATTCACTTCGGGGTTGGACAATTTGACCGTCCAGTTTGTTTCAAAAGTAAAATTATGTGGGGTCTCTTCAGACCCAGAGTATAATAAGTCCATGGGAGGTGTAAAAAATAACAAACACTTATACTCACCTTCCCTCACCCTTCTGGGCCTCCTTGTAGCTTCCAGTGCTCTCTCTGGCCTCTTCTGGCCTCAGGGGTGACATCACGATGTATAGACCTCTGCGGTGACCCCGGGTGCATGGTTACCCAAGAGGCCAGAAGAGGACAAAGACAGAACCCTGGAAGCCGTGAGGAGACCCAGAGAGGTAAGAAGAGGTAAGAAGAGGTGAATATAACGGTTTGCTATGTTTTTACACCTGGAGACCCCAGAGTGTAACAATTTCCCTTCTGGTTTGGGGGTGACGGACTCCCAAAGTTTTGTGTTCAGACAAGCATGAACGTTTTGGAAAATTAGGGTCGAACCCTGTTCGATGTGAAGCGATTTGCATTGGCACCACACTCCTGAGAGATAACCGACTCAACCTTACCATACTTTATACATCTCAATGAGAATTACCCCATTAGTACCCCTGTGGTGTCGCTGTTGCGGCCACGTTCCTCCACAGATTATAACTGATTGCTGCTGGCCCCATCATTGGGATTGGGACTTTCTGTATTTAGAACCCCTTCGAACAAAAGAGATTATCCAAACATGACAATATTTTGAGTCAGATTTTTTTTTGTCGTCCGATTTTTCCATAACATTGTATATCAGGTCACCTGTAAAGCTGAGCTGAGGCTATAATGGCCGTTCTTTTTGCAGGAGCGCTCCAGCCCCTTGGATTAATTGTAAGCAATGTTATGCCGTCTGGATCTTCTCTGGCTCAGGTTGTATCACTGCTGTCCTCAGCCGCGGCCTCACTACAAGTAAACAATTTAACACTTCGCTGGCATCACCTCCCGCTCGGCTATTTGGTGCCGGTTTGGGCCACTGATTAGTCATTCCTGAATCGGGGAATTTGCATTTCTATTTGCCTGTGTTTTGACTGAATCCTCTGGAGCTGAAAGTCAGAGATGGAAGTGGCGAGAGCCGGCCTGTGACGAATCATTGACCCTCTGTATACTGAGCAGTAGCTGCCGCTCATGGGAGAGGGGGTTGAGAGGGGATTTACAGAATTTCTTCAGGATGTTATGTGTCAAAGACAGAAGATTGATGGACGGATTTAAAGGGATAGGATAATCCACCAAAAATGTTCCATTATAATAGCAGGAGATGCAGGAAACACAAGTTTTTCTTTAAAGGATGTTAAATCATACCGTTTTCCCTAATTTCTTAGTGGGCGGGGTTCTACTAGTATGATATAAGTGATGTGCTGTGTGTTCTAAGCCAATCAGATTTGTCTCCTGCTATTAACTCCTCCCCTTTTATCACTAAACACTTAAGGGGAGATACTGCAGCTACATCCCCTTCCTATCCCCTCCTCCTGATCTTTTATATACCCTTCCACAATAAGGGCCTTTGGAGATTTTCTGAACATGAACAGAGGCAGGGGTATTACCTGGAGCACTTGGGAAATTAGTAACAGCGCCTCCTACTATCATTTATAGCAACCTTTCATAGGTCAGCAATAGGGGGAATATGGTTTGGGTGCTGGAGCTAGGGATGGGGTGCCAAGAAGAAAATGGGGGAATTCATCTTTTATGCAACTGTTATGGATTAAATTAGAACAAATGATGTTTTTTCACCGACTTTGCCACTTTTTAGAAAGTGGGCAGGGCATGGGTGGGGCCATATTAATCGCCATTTAAGCCACTTTTGTGCTATAAATGATAGCAAAAATCTTGGAGCTGGTGTCAATTTTGGCCTAGGTGCACGCTGTCCTGGAGGATTCTTATCAATCTGTGATGGTGCGGCCTCATCATGAATTAAGCACTCCCTCCGCTGGGGCAGGGGACATAAAGACCCCCAAATAATATGCTATGGCTAGAGAGCGCTTGAAGATGGACCAATTTTCCTTAAAGTAGACGTACAAGATTAGGAAAACCTGGCCACTTTCTTCCAAAAACAGCACCACACCTTTCCACATGAACAGATGTGGTGCTGATTTTAGAAGAAGGGTGTAATGTTTTTATCATCATGGACCACCCATTTAAGGGTGTTTAGAAAATTGTCATTTTTGACTCTCTTTTGACCACAATGTGTGAACATAGCCTAATACGGTATATCAAAAAGTTCAACAAAAGGTTAAGCATGTTCTCCACAAACATCCAGGAGGATCCCGCACAAGGAAGTCCTGGAACATTGGGCAAATCTCCCAGGTCCAGCAGAATACCACCACATCGACTAGTGGAAGAGTGAAGAAATCAGGCGATACCTTTTAGAGGCTAACTGAGTATATTTGATGGTAAGCTTTCGAGAGTACTAGCTCCCTTCATCAGACATGGTGTTATACAAGAAACTGAAAATTCACAGATTTTTTTATACCCTAAAGACATGGACCTTCAAAGGATCTTAGAGTCCTTAAAAAAAACAAAATGCAATCTAAGTAGAGAAGTTATTTACAACCGGTCAAAAAATAAACAATCTGGAAACTTGTGGGGTGTGACGGAGGGATCAGTAATTCTTGCTGTTATCTGTTCGCTGTCACGTGGTGATTTGTGAACCTCACAGGTCATACATAGTGTGACATGAATCTGGCATGATGAATATTAAGTACAAATTGCAGAGTTTGAAATTTTTGCATTAACTTGTATTCCCATTCCTTTCTCTCTCTCTCTCTCTCTCTGCGTCTTAAAATGTCCCATTAAAACCACAACCCGCAAATCTTCAATAGAGTGGTTTTCTCCGGAGAAATGTGCGGCCACTGGGAGATCTGTTCTGCTGTTATTAATGTTGGATCTGTGTGAGTTCATGCACTGACTGAGTCTCTGCCCTGTTTCCCCCACATAGAGGCCTGTGGTGGGACATTGCACACACATTATGAGGTACACCACATTGGAAGACCTGCAGGAGAATGTCCCCCTAATTCTGTGCACCTGTTGTGACTGTGGGACAGGTACACTGTCAGCGGTGTGGATGTGCTTGCAGGTCATGCACCTTTTATGTAGGCAAGGTGAGGTGCCATTTTCAGTTGGGGCCTTCAGGGCACTCCGGACAATAATGCGCCTCAGGTTTGGTGGTTGTCGAAAGGAAAGGAGAGGGGGGACTGGAAATATGTCCTTGAGTCTGTTGTCCCTATGTAGCACAGGTTGGAGCTCCTTGGCAATCCTTTGTAGGATCTCCAGCTGTGGGTTGTAGGTGACAACTAGGGGCACTCGGGCTTCTTTCTGGGTCTCTCTATATGTGAGCAGACTGTCTCTGTTAATGGCTGCCGCTTTGTTTAATTGGTTATCCGTCACTTTTGGTTTGTATCCCAATTGGAGAAATTTCATCCTCAGATCCAGGAGGCGCAATAAACACGTCTTAGTATGTTTTATGGGATCTAGTAGATTCACGGAGCCTTGAAGTTTGGTATCTGAAACTCAGACCCCCTGTCGGTAATGTCTGGGGGTCTGGTTTGGGTTGTTGCAGTTCCCCCCCACATAGGTGACAACATTTTTGGAGTTAACCCCATGGTTGCAGGTTGTGCGGTGATTCCAGGCCTAGACACTGATCCAGATTCCATCCGGGTAGGTGGATTTGCTCTTTAATGTATCCCAAAAGATGTGAATCGGAGTCTTCAGAATGATAAACTCCTTAATGGAGGAAACTTTAACATCTGAAGGTTTAATCGATGCAGAATGTGACATCTCTCCTCTTGTTTATAGGCCTGATCAATAAAGGAATCATAACCGGCCTCGCCTATAACCTCGAGGATCTGAAAATAGAACGGCCGGAATGTTTAATGATCTGAGGAGAACAGGCCCGGCCCGGCGAGGACAAGCGTCTCCATCTACATGTCGACAGTGGCTGACCTGATCCCCCCTGTCACCACCATGATGTGCCTTGTGATGACACCAATCTCCTGCCTGCTCGGGGCGCTCTGTAAATTATTATAGGATTCTGTAATCACCAAGTAGGTTTTGCCTCATTGACGCTGCGGTTTATTTGTCCTCATAAAGTTGTTGTTCTTTCAGAATGCAAACTGGATAGGCGTAATGACACAGAAGGCAGATAAAACCGCAGAATCCGGCCTGCAGTCTAGTTATCCCTTATAAAACAAGCCTCAGCTGCTGCAGAACCTCTTCTTCAATATACTGTGTTGGGCCAGTAAAGGGGAAAATATACTGTGTGGGGGGGCAGTAATGGGGGACATTATATTTAGTGGAGGCCAGTAACAGGGCAATAGATTGTGTGAGAACCACTAAGGTGGCCAGTATGCTGTGTTGAGGCCAGTAAAGCGGGCAATATAATGGAATGGGGCCACTTAAGGGGGCATTATATTATGTTGTGGCCAGTAAAGGGGGCATTATATTGTGTTGAGGCCAGTAAAGGGGGCATTATATTGTGTTGAGGCCAGTAAAGGGGGCTATATACTGTGTGGGGACAAGTAAAAAGGCCAGTATACTGTGTAGGGGCCAGTAAAGGGAGCATTATATTGTGTTAGGGGCCAGTAAAGGGGGCAATATACTGTGTTGGGGCCAGTAAAGGGGGCAATATACTGTGTTGGGGCCAGTAAAGGGGGCAATATATTGTGTGGGTTGTAAAATTTGTAGATATGATGTTGATATGAGTTATTACATGAGCACAGTTACAGTATATCACCCTGAGCACCGGGGATAGATGACAGAGTCTCCGCAGGTTTCTTCTCATACATAAGCTGTACAGACATTGATGTCTCAGTGTCTGCAAGGAGTAAGGGCAGTCGTCTTTGCCGCACCGGCCTGTCCAGATTTTATAGTGTCCTCTGTACAGAAGTGAAGGACAGTGTGAAGAATGCTGACAAGGCTCTGGGACGCTCACTTTCCAGCAGAAAATGCACTCTCGGCTTTTCAAGTATTTTTTTTTCTTTCCTACTTGATTGTGTTAATGGATAAACAGAGAGTTGGGAGATGTTAACATGTAGGGTAAATGAGAGGACGTACCGGCCTTACACAGCTGTATGTTTGAGGTGGATTAGACAGAAATGTTGTGTATAAGCTGCAGATCTCAGTTTTTTGCTTATTGTGATGATTCCACTTAAATATGGCTATAACTCAAAGCTGTATTTTGATCTCTGGGTAGCGTATTTCTCTCTTAGTTCCATTTATTCATAATGTGCACAGCCTACTCATAGGTATATTGCCAATAGTGGCCGGACTGGAACAATAGGGCTTTGTATCCATCCCAGCAGGGCTCCATTGTATTCCTACACAGCCCTGAGTGATCAAACAAACACCTGCATTGTTTGGCCTGGGCTGTTAGATCAGACATGGTTGATAACATTGTATCCTTTCACTTGGTCTCAGCTCAATACAAAGAATCTGGACTTGAGTGAGTTAGTCAATCAGACTTGCTGTCGCCGGTGACCTCATTCTGGGAGGTGGCATAAAGGGTATATAAGATGAGGTAAGAGGTCAGTGGGGGGAGATTGTGCTGGGACTACAAGAGAACACTATGAGGAGATTGGGCAGAGACTATTACTGAGAGACTGTGATGAGAGCATGCAGGCTGGATTGTTGATTGATGCCACATGCTAAGAAGCCTCCACTGGTTATTTCACACATACCAGAGCATGTGTGAGTGTAGGACTACAGAACCACAGCAAGGAGATGTGTGGTAAAGTAATCATTTCACTTTTATGCCCTTTTGTTTTATTGCACTGTATCTTGTAACAAGTAACTGTTAATGCTTGTATATATCTGCATATCTGTTCTGAACTGCATGTGTTAGATGTTAATACCGACCCATTTAGGGGTTAATAAATATATAAAATTTAGAAAGCTTGTCTTGTATTTATCTTGTGAACCCAACGCTCACTGGCGGTGAGTGTGGTTTTTATGAAAGAAGACTCAGGTGTGAGCCAACGCGGTGTTGGCGCACTGAGGATCTTTCACACTTATACATACATAATTTCTATAAATGTTACTTTTCTCTCTCTAACTGTGCAGAGTGGGTGGAGCTGGAGAGCTCTGTGTGCTCTGAGGTCTGTCCCCTGCTGCTCCTCCTCCCCTCTCACAGCAGAAGACTAACACACAGGCTGAAGCAGAGATTTCAGCATCATCTCCCTCCTTCCTCCCTCTCATTTCTGCAGAGGGGCATTATTATATTGTATCGTGCGGCACTTGTCCTGTGATTTGAGATTATAAATAGGTTGGTACTCGGTCTGTAGTTTGAGGCTAATATCCTTCTTCCCCGATGTTACACTCACAGAGTTCCCAGAAGCTGAGCTATGGGGATCTGTTTGGCAGGCTTTCCACTGTAGAACTTCTCTGTTTTGCTGTCGTTGCTGTCTCTGTTTTGTGACATGGAAGATATTTGAGGAGGGAATCACTGATGGTTTTTACCTCCTGCCTTTTTCTCCTTCCTCTGACTTGTACAAGTGTGTACCTGCTGCTGGGCTACAGGATGGAAATGCAGAGTTGCCCGCTCAGAAGTGTCAAAATGTCTGACTTGTGAGAAGGTGCTAGAAGCTTCACAAGTGAAGAGACAGATCCCAGAGATGGGTATCGAGTTGGTTCAGGTGCAGATAGATGTAGATAAGAGATAGAGATAGATAATTAGATGGATAAATAGATAGAAAGATAAATAAATATGAGACAGATGGGAAGATAGATTAATAGATAATTCGGTAGATAGAAAGATATAACTAAAGAGATAGATAATTAGAGAGATAAATATACATAGATGGATAGATACAGTGGGGAAAAAAAGTATTTAGTCAGCCACCAATTGTGCAAGTTCTCCCACTTAAAAAGATGAGGCCGGCCTGTAATTGTCATCATAGGTAGACCTCAACTATGAGAGACAAAATGAGAAAACTAATCCAGAAAATCACATTGTCTGATTTTTTAAGAATTTATTTGCAAACTATGGTGGAAAATAAGTATTTGGTCACCTACAAACAAGCAAGATTTCTGTCTCTCACAGACCTGTAACTTCTTCTTTAAGAGGCTCCTCTGTCCCCCACTCATTACCTGTAGTAATGGCTCCTGTGTGACATTGTTATCAGTATAAAAGACTCCTGTCCACAACCTCAAACAGTCACACTCCAAACTCCACTATGGTGAAGACCAAAGAGCTGTGGAAGGACCAGAAACAAAATGGTAGCCCTGCACCAGGCTGGGAAGACTGAATCTGCAATAGACAAGCAGCTTGGTGTGAAGAAATCACCTGTGGGGGCAATAATTAGAAAATGGAAGACATACAAGACCACTGATAATCTCCCTCCATCAGGGGCTCCACACAAGATCTCACCCCGTGGGGTCAAAATGATCACAAGAACGGTGAGCAAAAATCCCAGAACCCCACGGGGGGACCTAGTGACTGACCTGCAGAAAGCTGGGACTAACGTAACAAAGACTACCGTCAGTAACACACTACGCCGCCAGGGACTCAGATCCTGCAGTGCCAGACGTGTCCCCCTGCTTAAGCCAGTACATATCCGGGCCCGTCTGAAGTTTGCTAGAGAGCATTTGGATGTTCCAGAAGAGTATTGGGAGAATGTCATATGGTCAGATGAAACCAAAGTAGAAGTGTTTGGTAGAAACACAACTCGTGGTGTTTGGAGGAGAGTGAATGCTGAGCTGTATCCAAAGAACACCATACCTACTGTGAAGCATGGGGGGCAACATCATGCTTTGGGGCTGTTTCTCTGCAAAGGGACCAGGACGACTGATCCGTGTACATGAAAGAATGAATGGGGCCATGTATGGTGAGATTTTGAGTGCAAACCTCCTTCCATCAGCAAGGGCATTGAAGATGAAACGTGGCTGGGTCTTTCAGCATGACAATGATCCCAAGCACACCGCCAGGACAACGAAGGAGCGGCTTCGTAAGAAGCATTTCAAGGTCCTGGAGTGGCCTAGCCAGTCTCCAGATCTCAACCCCATAGAAAACCTTTGGAGGGAGATGAAAGTCTGTGTTGCCCAGCAACAGCCCCAAAACATCCCTGCTCTAGAGGAGATCTGCATGGAGGAATGGGCCAACATACCAGCAACAGTGTGTGCCAACCTTGTGAAGACTTACAGAAAACGTTTGACCTCTGTCATTGCCAACAAAGGATATATAACAAAGTATTGAGATGAACTTTTGTTATTGACCAAATACTTATTTTCCACCATAATTTGCAAATAAATTCTTAAAAAATCAGACTGTGATTTTCTGGATTTGTTTTCTCATTTTGTCTCTCATAGTTGAGGTCTACCTATGATGACCATTACAGGCCGGCCTCATCTTTATAAGTGGGAGAACCTGCACAATTGGTGGCTGACTAAATACTTTTTTCCCCACTGTAGATAGATATGGAATAGATAGATAGATAGATACAGTTAAAACCAGAAGTTTACATCCACTATATATAAAGACACATATGGATGTTTTTCTCACTATCTGACATGAAATCAGAATAAACCTTTCCCATTTTAGGACAATTAGGATTACCAAAATTATTTATATTTGCCAAATGCCAGAATAATGAGAGAGATAATTTTTTAAGGCATTTTTATTACTTTCTGCAAAGTCAAACATTTACATCCATTTCATTAGTATTTGGTAACTTTGCACTTACACTGTATGACTTGGGTCACACGTCTTGGATCTCCTTCCACAAGCTTCTCACAATAGTTGGTAGGAATTTGGGCCCATTCCTCCTGACAGTACTGGTGTCACTGAGCCATGTTTGGAGGCCGCCTTGCTCGTATCGGCCTTTTCAGCTTTGCCCATAAGTTTTCAATAGGACTGAGATCAGGGCTTTGTGTTTGCCACTCCAAAACATTGACTTTGTTATCCTTAAACCACTCTGTAACCAGTTTGGCAGTAGCTTCGGGTCATTGTCCATTTGGAAGACCCATTTTCTCCCAAGCTTTAACTTCCTGACTGATGTCTTGAGATGTTGCTTCAGTATTGCCACATAATGTTCTTTCCTCATGGTGCCATCTATTTTGTGAAGTGCACCAGTCCCTCCTGCAGCAAAACACCCCCACAACATGATGGTGCCACCCCCGGGTGTCACAGTCGGGAAGGTGTTCTTAGGCTTGCAAGATTCTCCCTTCTTCCTCCAAGCGTAACAATGGTCATTATGGCCAAATAGTTCAATTTTAGTTTGGTCAGACCACAGGACAAGTCTCCAGGAATGAAGGTCTTTGTTCCTGTTGCATTTGCAAATATTAATCTAGCTTTTTTCTGTTTCTTTTGGAGTAATGGCTTCTTCCTGGCCTTTCAGCCCATGTCGATACAGTACTCCTATCACTGTGGATAATCACACCCTCTTACCAGCTTCAGCATCTTCACAAGGTCTTTTGCTTTTGCTCTTGGGTTGATATGCACATTTCGTACCAAAGCACGTTCATCTCAAGGACACAAAACTTGTCTCCTTCCTGAGCAGTATGATGGCTGGACATTCCTATCTTGTTTGTACTTGCGTATAAATGGTTGTACAGATGAACAAAGCACCTTCAGGTATCTGCAAATTGCACCCAAGGATGAACCAGACCTGTGCAAGTCCACAATTCTCTTCCTGATATCTTGGCTGATTTCTTTAGACTTTCCCATGATGTTACACAAAGAAGCAGTGTGTTTCAGGTGTGCCTTAAAACATATCCACAGCCGTGTCTCTAATTAACTCAAATATTGCCAATAAACCTATCAGAAGCTTCCAAAGACATGACATCATCATATGGGCTGTCCCAAATTGTTTAGTGTATGGAAACTTTTGACTTTGCAGAAAGTCATAAAAATGCCTTAAAAAATTCTCTCTCTCATTATTCTGGCATTTGGCAAATATAAATAATTTTGGTAATCCTAATTGACCTAAAACTGGAAAGGTTTATTCTGATTTCATGTCAGTAAGTGAGAAAAACATCCATATGTTTCTTTATATATAGTGTATGGAAACTTTTGGTTTCAACTGTAGATAGATAGATATGAGTTAGATAGATATGAGATAGATAGATATGAGATAGATAGATAGATATGAGAGAGATATGAGATAGATAGATGTGAGATAGATAGATGTGAGATAGATAGATGTGAGATAGATAGATAGATAGATATGAGATAGATAGATAGATATGAGATAGATAGATAGATAGATAGATAGATATGAGATAGATAGATATGAGATAGATAGATATGCGATAGATAGATATGAGATAGATAGATATGAGATAGATAGATAGATAGATATGAGATAGATAGATAGATATGAGATAGATAGATATGAGATAGATAGATATGAGATAGATAGATAGATATGAGATAGATAGATATGAGATATAGATAGATGTGAGATAGATAGATATGAGATAGATAGATAGATAGATAGATATGAGATATATAGATAGATATGAGATAGATAGATAGATAGATAGATATGAGATAGATAGATAGATAGATAGATAGATAGATAGATAGATAGATAGAAGATAGATAGATATGAGATAGGTAGATAGATAATGAGATAGATATGAGATAGATAGATAGATGTGAGATAGATAGATAGATAGATAGATAGATAGATATGAGATAGATAGATAGATAGATATGTGATAGATAGATAGATATGACATAGATAGATAGGAGATAGATAGATAGATATGAGATAGATAGATAGATAGATAGATAGATAGATAGATAGATAGATATGAGATAGATAAAAAAGACATATTCCACAACACTGATACCCCACCCTGGATTACGCGGTGTAGATCACTGTCTGGTGCAGGAAGCTTGAGCTGCAGTGAGAACATTTTCTGGTTATTAATGTGATGACACTTTTGGGTTTCTCTGCGTTGCGTTTCTTATGATCTGTTTAATATTTTGCTTGATGTTTCTTTTGGCATGAGCAAGACCCCGGCCGGCGTCCGCATGATGTGCAGCCATTATATGTACTGGATAATGAACCACTAATTGGTGTTAATTAGCTCAGTTATAATTAGTGGTTACATCAACCTGTTTATATGGGAACCTTAAAGGGCGTTTTCACCCTTTATAAAAACATACACTCTGAGATCTCTGAACTATTCCCTTGTGTCAGGTCTTTGTATTTTTGAAGCAGAGTGTCTCTGTATTGCACATCGGAGACCTGGAGCAAATGCCCGCGATCAAAACATCAGACATTTACCAAAATGGTGTAACTAAAAAGTACATCCGGCCCCGCAAAAAAGTACGGGTGTCAGAATATGGCAACTATTTTTTTGCAAAGTTTTGGATTTTTTTTAAAGGGGTTAACACATGAAAAAAAAAAACCCAAAAAATTTGATATCTCCAGAATCTTACCGAGTCCAACCCATAGAATACAGGTGACGTCATTTTGGCTGCAGAGTGAACGCTGTAAAAATGAAGCCAATAAGAAAGTCGCACAAATGCAGTTTTTCTCTAATTCCACCCCATTCTGAATTTTTTCCAGCTTTCCAGTACATTGTACAGAATATTAAAGGGTACCATTACCAAGTACAATTTGTCCCGCAAACATTAAGCCCTCCATTGGTTCTGTGAATGGCAAAAAAATGGTTATGGATTTGGAAAGCGGGGAGTCAAAAAAGAAAAAAAAAAAAAAGCCTGTGGCGGGAAGGGGTTAATTTAGTTCCATTATGGGCAACCATTAGGAACCCTGAAATAGGTACAATTTGTCCGGCAAAAAATAAGCCCTCAGAAAAATAAAAGTTCTGGCTTTTGGAAAGAGGAGAGTAAATAAACAACACTGGAAAAGTGTCACCCAGCTTTCCCAGGAACAGATAGCACTGGTGATTCAGGAATGTAGTTACTGCTCAATCTTTTAGGGGAAATGCTCTTTACTAAAAACAACATTTTCAGTGTTTATTAGATTTTAAATCATATAATGGAGCAGTTGCCGCGACAATATATGAGTGACGCCATCATCATCACGGTTTATGGCACCTAGTTTACAACTAAAAACTGAATGATTCGAGCAGTGCGCCCTAAAATGTTATAGCGTATCTGTATCTTGCCGTAATGGAGCCATCGGAAGACGGATATACTTTATATGGCAGGAAGGATTTGATGGGTGATATGAGCGTCGCGGGGAAAGTTCCTCGGCAATAAACACTAAATCCAGTCATCCGATTCCTATAAGAGGCTTCATCTTTACGGTTTTATTTCCATGGGCTGGAAAAGCAAATTTCTGCCACAAACAGGAGCATTAAAGGGGTTGTGCAAGACTTCAAATACATGGCTGCTTTCTTCATCTCAGGAAGTGACATCATGTCCATTGGTCACATGGCTCAGACTCATTCATTTGAATGGGATGGAGATGTGGCATTGCTGTGGGACCAACAGACCTGAGGCCGCTCCCCGAGAAGAAGAAAGCAGCCACGTTTTTGAAGTGCTCAAAACCGCTTTAAGACAGGTGACGCAAAGTACATGCAGTTATAGTAACATATCGGTTATTCTGCAGTCACCACTAGGGGGAGCTAACAGCATGCGTTTTTAGGACCTGTTCACATAGCACAGAATCAGACTGATGTAACTGACCCATGCAGATCTGTAGCAGATTTGCCTTTCAATGTTCTGCAGACCCAACACAGGCAAGACTAATCCCCATATGGTAATCCATGCCTAAAATTGGTTCAATGGCACGTCCCTAGGAACTGCTTCTATGTTTCGAAGGAGTCTTAAAGGGGTTGTCCATTTTATAAAACCCACTGTCATGTATTAAAGAACTACAGTACCCAGACTATCCACTGGTGTGAGTGAAAATGGTGTAATGCCTTATGTCACCTGTGATGGTGCTACAGGGAAACTGAACACTTACTGCCAGTCCTCCCCATAGATCACAGCTGATCACTTCGGGTCTGTTGAGGGAACAATTCCCAATTTGCTTATTGTCAAGAGACCCGAATAGAATTGTCCAGAGTGAAAAGGCCCTTTAAAATCTGCTGCAGTTTTTAGAATAATTCTTCGGTAGGAGGCTGAAAATCAACTGTAATCTATGGGGTCAACTAGCAGGAAGTGATTGATTCCCTGCAGCGCCACCACAGGGGAAAATAAGTATTACACAGTTCTCATTGAAATCAGTGTCTGCATAATGCCTAAGTGTGCCAGGTCCTCCAGGGTAAAACATAAATCTCACTTTATAGATACTTATTGCCCTGGATAATAGAGGAGGGTCCTAAAAGAAGAGCCCCCTCCCCCTAGGAACACATCATGCTGTACTAGAGTGTTTGAAAATGGGTTTTATAAACCAGAAAAGGCTTATTTCTACCTAAAAAGTGTATAAAAATTTTTTTTTTATAAATAGTCCTATTAGAAATCTACCACCGTTGTGTACGCAGCTCCTATGCAGACCTATGTGTCTTTACATGCGTGCTCTCATCCTGCAGTCGTTCTCCCTTCGACAGTCCTAGATTTTCCTACAATACGTTGTCAAAGTGTAGATGACAGAAAGGAGTGCAGGGTCAGACTACGTAGGGCTTGTTTGTAGTCTGTAACCATAGAGAAATACATACATATGTAAATCTGCTTAACCCTTTATTTTAGATGCATCACCGCATTGGAAGTGGATATAAGAGCTTGGAGGACTTGTCACCATGTATACCCCGAACATAGGATAGGAGACATGATCTCTACCACTAATTTATAACATGGTGTTGGTGTAATCGTTACCCCAAAATAGTTTGTTCCACTTATGCAAGTTAGTCCCCCCCCTACTCTAGTCAGACCACCTGTTTCATTTAGAGGAAAATGAGACATGTCCCCTTTAAATATATATCTATAATTGAAGACCATACAAGGATGTGACAGAAGAGCAAACAGTCTAAGAAAAGGAGTTTATACCCAAAACAGGATGACGGAGTTATCACCGGAGAAGAAAGCGCCAGAGCTACAAGACGCTGAGCGGACAGTAAGATTATAGTCCATCGGTTTTACAAGTAAAACTCATTTAAAGTTTGCAAGGACGGCTCAGAATCCTCTAGTTAAAATGAGGACAGAAATAGCTCCTGGCCTCCTGCCACCGGCACATAGGATACATGCTAACATCGCCTCAATCCTTCATTTACCAGGATCGGGGACCAATAGTGACAGCAACAAATAGGACTCCGTGCACACCAGACACTGGGACCCTAGAGGACTACAAAGAGGGGGAAGTCCATCTTACAAGTCATAGAGGTTATCTAGATCCTTGTAAATAAATTGAATTACTTATCTTCTGATTCTGCGCTACAGCAAGTGACGGTCAGCACTGCCGCTGGAAACCATCAGCAAGTTGTCAATACTTAACAGCTCAGTTCAGGGTTCTACAGACCACACTTCACATGACAATTACCAGGGCAGTCTAGGTGTAGTCACTGAGCAAGAATACAAAGATATCAGCTTGCATAATAGTGAGTGCAGCTCTGGGGTATAATACAGGATATAACTCAGGATCAGTACAGGATAAGTAATGTAATGTATGTACACAGTGACTGCACCAGCAGAATAGTGAGTGCAGCTCTGGAGTATAATACAGGATGTAACTCAGGATCAGTACAGGATAAGTAATGTAATGTATGTACACAGTGACTGTACCAGCAGAATAGTGAGTGCAGCTCTGGAGTATAATACAGGATGTAACTCAGGATCAGTACAGGATAAGTAATGTAATGTATGTACACAGTGACTGCACCAGCAGAATAGTGAGTGCAGCTCTGGAGTATAATACAGGATGTAACTCAGGATCAGTACAGGATAAGTAATGTAATGTATGTACACAGTGACTGCACCAGCAGAATAGTGAGCGCAGCTCTGGGGTATAATACAGGATATAACTCAGGATCAGTACAGGATAAGTAATGTAATGTATGTATACAGTGACTGCACCAGCAGAATAGTGAGCGCAGCTCTGGAGTATAATACAGGATGTAACTCAGGATCAGTACAGGATAAGTAATGTAATGTATGTACACAGTGACTGTACCAGCAGAATAGTGAGTGCAGCTCTGGGGTATAATACAGGATATAACTCAGGATCAGTACAGGATAAGTAATGTAATGTATGTATACAGTGACTGCACCAGCAGAATAGTGAGCGCAGCTCTGGAGTATAATACAGGATGTAACTCAGGATCAGTACAGGATAAGTAATGTAATGTATGTGCACAGTGACTGTACCAGCAGAATAGTGAGCGCAGCTCTGGAGTATAATACAGGATGTAACTCAGGATCAGTACAGGATAAGTAATGTAATGTATGTACACAGTGACTGTACCAGCAGAATAGTGAGCGCAGCTCTGGAGTATAATACAGGATGTAACTCAGGATCAGTACAGGATAAGTAATGTAATGTATGTGCACAGTGACTGTACCAGCAGAATAGTGAGCGCAGCTCTGGAGTATAATACAGGATGTAACTCAGGATCAGTACAGGATAAGTAATGTAATGTATGTACACAGTGACTGTACCAGCAGAATAGTGAGCGCAGCTCTGGAGTATAATACAGGATGTAACTCAGGATCAGTACAGGATAAGTAATGTAATGTATGTGCACAGTGACTGTACCAGCAGAATAGTGAGCGCAGCTCTGGAGTATAATACAGGATGTAACTCAGGATCAGTAATGTAATGTATGTACACAGTGACTGCACCAGCAGAATAGTGAGCGCAGCTCTGGAGTATAATACAGGATGTAACTCAGGATCAGTACAGAACATTTAGGATTAAATTAATACTTGGGTGTTACCAGTAGGGGGCTTGTCCCCACATACTGAAACTGCCCAAATGGGCACTGGGGGAGCAATGGGAGGACTACATAATACCATATTTAAAACACACACAAAACACGTGACTTTTTTCCATGTATCATCTCAGCATGTTTTATTATAACATCACATAAAATAGGAGGTTACAGGTTGGATCGGTTTCTAGATAAACATACTGCAGTGAAGCGCTCAGCGATTGTGTCTAATAAACTATAAATAGTTAGACCCTTTGTACATGCACCCTATATATATTCTCAGTTTCCTGATAAATCATTCTATCCTTTTGTTTCCAGATAAAGTTTTGTTGTTATTTTTGACTCCCCTAGTGGTGAGAGGTAGGTACTACGAGTCATCTGTCCCCTGCTTCTTCTTCTGGAATTTTCTGAATTGAGATTGTATTGCCACAGCTGCTCGCTCTGTTTCTGGGGCGTCCATGTCAATATCGAAGTCCTCCTGAACCTTCTTCTGGTCATCTGTTAAGGAATGAGGAACAAAATGTTATATATGCCTAAGTTATACCTGCATGGTCCATATCACTATATACAAGAAGATGTATAACTTATACCGGCTGTACATATATAATTATATACAGGAGATACCCAGGTTATACCAGCATGATCCATATCACTATATACAGGAGATACCCAGGTTATACCAGCTGTACATATATAATTATATACAGGAGATACCCAGGTTATACCGGCTGTACATATATAATTATATACAGGAGATACCCAGGTTATACCAGCTGTACATATATAGTTATATACAGGAGATACCCAGGTTATACCAGCTGTACGTATATAATTATATACAGGAGATACCCAGGTTATACCAGCAGGGTCCATATCACTATATACAAGAAGATGTATAACTTATACCGGCTGTACATATATAATTATATACAGGAGATACCCAGGTTATACCAGCTGTACATATATAATTATATACAGGAGATACCCAGGTTATACCAGCTGTACATATATAGTTATATACAGGAGATCCCCAGGTTATACCTGCTGTACATATAAATTATATACAGGAGATACCCAGGTTATACCAGCTGTACGTATATAATTATATACAGGAGATACCCAGGTTATACCAGCTGTACATATATAGTTATATACAGGAGATCCCCAGGTTATACCTGCTGTACATATATAATTATATACAGGAGATACCCAGGTTATACCAGCTGTACGTATATAATTATATACAGGAGATACCCAGGTTATACCAGCTGTACGTATATAATTATATACAGGAGATACCCAGGTTATACCAGCTGTACATATATAGTTATATACAGAAGATACCCAGGTTATACCAGCAGGGTCCATATCACTATATACAAGAAGATGTATAACTTATACCGGCTGTACATATATAATTATATACAGGAGATACCCAGGTTATACCAGCATAGTCTATATCACTATATACAAGAAGATGTATAACTTATACCAGCTGTACATATATAATTATATACAGGAGATACCCAGGTTATACCAGCTGTACATATATAATTATATACAGGAGATACCCAGGTTATACCAGCTGTACATATATAATTATATACAGGAGATACCCAGGTTATACCAGCTGTACATATATAATTATATACAGGAGATACCCAGGTTATACCAGCAGGGTCTATATGACACTCTTCCAGTCTTGTCTGAATAAGAACAATGACTTTCACAGAACATGAAAGTCACATTATACAGCAGAAAGAACGTCTGCAGCAGAAAGTCAGCGAAGTGGAAGTGACAGGAAGGGACATTTAGAGATAAAAAGACATTCAGAAGACAAGACATTTTACTGGCAGAAAATTAAAAGTCAAAACTATTATCAATATTCCTGTAGGCGGCCATGTATATAGATAAGACCGAGAGGGAGAAACAGCAACAATATGGAGGCGGATCAGATACTCAACTTCTGGGTCTGAAATCATCACCTGGGGGCACAATGACAAGTCCAAGGGGGAGGGGGGGGGGGGAGGGGAAAATTCTTAGGGGGGGGTAGGGGGGAGGGCGGGGGGGGGGGGGGGGGTGTTTGTGGGGGCCGGGTTTTTAAAAAAAAATATTTTTTTTTTATAATGGCCCCAAATTTTCCGCGGCGCTGTATTTTTTGGGGGGTTTGATTTTCGAAAAAAAAATATATTAAAAAAAAATATTTTTTTTCCACCGGGGGGGGGGGGCGCCGCCCGCCGGAGGTTTTTATTTTGGGGGGGGGGGGGGGGGGGGGGGGGGGGGGGGGGGGGGGGGGATCAAGAGCTTACAATCTATGAGGTAGAGGAGGTGACACGAGCTTACAATCTATGAGGTAGAGGGGGTGACACAAGAGCTTACAATCTATGAGGTAGAGGGGGTGACACAAGAGCTTACAATCTATGAGGTAGAGGAGGTGACACAAGAGCTTACAATCTATGAGGTAGAGGAGGTGACACAGAGCTTACAATCTATGAGGTAGAGGTGGTGACACAAGAGCTTACAATCTATGAGGTAGAGGAGGTGACACAAGAGCTTACAATCTATGAGGTAGAGGTGAGGGGGGACAAGAGCTTACAATCTATGAGGTAGAGGTGACACAAGAGCTTACAATCTATGAGGTAGAGGAGGTGACACAAGAGCTTACAATCTATGAGGTAGAGGGGATGACACAGGAGCTTACAATCTATGAGGTAGAGGTGACACAAGAGCTTACAATCTATGAGGTAGAGGAGGTGACACAAGAGCTTACAATCTATGAGGTAGAGGTGACACAAGAGCTTACAATCTATGAGGAGAGGTGCCAAAACATGAGGTAGAGGGGTGACACAAGAGCTTACAATCTATGAGGTAGAGGAGGTGACACAAGAGCTTACAATCTATGAGGTAGAGGGGTGACACAAGAGCTTACAATCTATGAGGTAGAGGTGACAAAACAGAGCTTACAATCTATGAGGTAGAGGAGGTGACACAAGAGCTTACAATCTATGAGGTAGAGGAGGTGACACAAGAGCTTACAATCTATGAGGTAGAGGAGGTGACACAAGAGCTTACAATCTATGAGGTAGAGGAGGTGACACGAGCTTACAATCTATGAGGTAGAGGGGGTGACACAAGAGCTTACAATCTATGAGGTAGAGGTGACACAAGAGCTTACAATCTATGAGGTAGAGGTGACACAAGAGCTTACAATCTATGAGGTAGAGGTGACACAAGAGCTTACAATCTATGAGGTAGAGGTGACACAAGAGCTTACAATCTATGAGGTAGAGGTGACACAAGAGCTTACAATCTATGAGGTAGAGGTGACACAAGAGCTTACAATCTATGAGGTAGAGGTGACACAGGAGCTTACAATCTATGAGGTAGAGGAGGTGACACAAGAGCCTACAATCTATGAGGTAGAGGTGACACAAGAGCTTACAATCTATGAGGTAGAGGGGGTGACACAAGAGCTTACAATCTATGAGGTAGAGGGGGTGACACAAGAGCTTACAATCTATGAGGTAGAGGAGGTGACACAAGAGCTTACAATCTATGCGGTAGAGGTGACAAGAGCTTACAATCTATGAGGTAGAGGTGGTGACACAAGAGCTTACAATCTATGAGGTAGAGGAGGTGACACAAGAGCTTACAATCTATGAGGTAGAGGGGGTGACACAGGAGGTAGCATTGCTTATACAATGGTCAGACAATTCTGTAATAGAGATTACTGTCATTACACATAGGTAAGCTGTATGAGCCATAGCCCATGTAACTCCTGGCTACACTATCTGGACTGGCCCTGAAGCGGTTAGAGAAAGGGCCAGGGACTGCAGGTCACAAGTGCTTAGATGCAGCATTTTTTGAATGGGGAACACGGTGTGGAGTTAATAAAGTTGCTTGAGGAGGAGGCGGAGCAAAGGTAATAAAACCCAGGGGGCACGTAGGCGGGCTCACCTTCTACCGTTAGCAGTCACGGTGAGAGGAACCCGCATGAGATAATGGCGGACTTGTTGGAGCAGCAAATATTGGCCAGGATCGCTCAGGAAGGTGCTGCATGGTGGGATGCCATGTTGAAGAAGGCTGAAGTGGAGCGCATTGCTGAATTGGGCTCCTGCGCCCACCTGGAGGACCCAGGTGGCAGACCCCATCGTCCCTCCTGCCCGCCTAAGCCCCAGCCCGCCAACGAGGAGCAGGAAGGGGAAGATCCCGCTCAAAAGGGAAGAACGTGGGGCGCGCGTTCCACAGGTGAGCGAGGGGGTAGCGGGAGGAGGCCCCCAGCACCTGCTAAAAGGCGCACGGGAGCTACTTTAAAAATGGCGCCCGGGGCGGTCAGAGCGGGGAGGCCGGGGTCCGCTCCGGCGGCCGTCATCCCCCACAGCCACCCAGTACACGCAGGAGGCGGCTTGGAACCCCCCTACGTGCAGGGGACGCTGCCGCTGCCTGTCAGCTCGCAGGGGGAGGAGGATTCTCCCCCTGCGCATGCGCTGCTGCCTGAGACACAGCGCAGCAGCGCGGGACATGTCGGCTCGCTCGAGACACAGACGCTGTCTGCCAGCGAGCCAGCCGGCAGTGAACCCGGTGCGCAGGCTCAAAAGCCTGTGTGCGCCGGGTATGTGAACCAGGGAACTGCCGGCAGCGTGGTAACAGGCGCTGCCGGCGCCACACTAACAAGTGGCGCTGCAGCACATATAAGTAAAAACACAGCACACACACATGCTCAAGCCCCCCCCCTCACTCTTCACACAAGTCCAGGCCCTGCCCCCACCACTAGTATATGCTAGCACCCACTCATTCACAAGCCCCACCCCCAGCATTGGTATACACCCAATCCCACCCCCCACCTCTGGCTCATTCATACACCGTCCCCCCTGCCCCTGAACACACAGACCCCCCCCTTCGGTCGCATCACACCCCCCAGGGGGTTATACTAGGGGTAACGCGGACAAGCGGGGTGGGGGACTTAACCACTCAGCGCCCAAGGTCGAACACTGGGGGTACCCATGGGCGCAGGGAACCGCGTAATACGCAGTACTCCCGGCACACCCCTCACCCAGAGTCTCTTCAAGGGTCACCGCAGACGGCGAGAGCGCAGGCTAACCCTGGCTCTGCAAGAAGGAGAAGGGCAGGCAAAACATCCTCAAGGCAGGCATACCACACTTCTGATACTTGTGCTGAGTTTCTCTCCACAGAGGATAGTGACCCGCGGACCAGGCGGAGACCGCTCACCCCCAGGAGACGTCATCGCAGCCTTCACAGAAGATCACATCGGGAAGAGAGACGCCACCGCCGTCGCTCCCCGCGCAGCCGCTCGTCCTCTACATCAGGAAGATCCAGACCGTCAAGGAGACGATGTGAATCCAGGCCGTCTGGCGGGTCACCGAGGCATCCTCACCGGGAAGACAGAACACCCACGGCTACATCTTCAAGACAGGCTACTCCAGGAGCAGGGTCCATGCTCGCGGATCAGCCCCTCGCCCCCACCGCTTTGCCGGCCCAGACGTCTACAGGCACTGGAACAGCTGGCGAGTACCACGGCCGTCCAGGCTGGCCTACTATACACGACAATGCTATGTCCAGTGATTTTGTGTCAGTTTTAAAACAACTTGTGTCGAACCTTGAACACCCCTCTCCCGCAATAGGACCCACAAGGTCTCCGGGGGGGAGTACCTCCCCCGCCTGTTACTATTTACGAGGGTCCTGGGTTTGCCTTTAGGGACTCCATTTTTTGTGGAGTGTCTCCGCTGGGCACGCACGTGCCCACGGAGACAAAAGAAAAGATCAGAGGTGAATATATAGATATTTGGTTGCTATTATCTGTGGACCATGTGTCTGTAGATAAGGAGCGATCCTTTGAAAAAGGACCGGACAAAAAAACCGAAGGTGGCAAAAACCTTCGGTAACTGGATTCAAGCTTTTGCCACACTGGCATATATCATATGCCAGAAGTCGCCAGAGTGCAGTCCAGAATTGTTCATATACCTAGACACAATTTATAGCGCCCACAAGCTGCACGGAGGTGCGGCTCGGTGGCGCTATGACGAGGAGTATCGTCGTCGCTTGGCTCTGACCCCGACAGTTGGTTGGGCGTCAAAGGCAACAGACGTCTGGATACAAATGATGATGTCTCAGAGACCCCAACGCCCCTTTCAGACGGGGGCCGCGGGCATCGGAAGTCAATCCGGGGCAGCGGCCCATCGTCCCACCGGCGCATGTTGGCTGTACAATGAAGGCCATTGTCGGTTCTATGCAACATGCAAGTTCCGGCACGAATGTTCAATTTGTGCCGGTTCACACGCAGCCATTCGGTGTTTGCGTCGAAAACAGCCCAAGCTGGGTTCTTCCGGTAGCACAGAGAACGCCAGTAAAGATACGGGAACTGGAGGAATGGCTCGACCGGTACCCGAGGAAGCTAGAGGCAAAAACGCTATATGAGGGTTTTTCGTTCAGTTTTTTCATACCACATGAACAGTCAGTTGCGTTATGTTCAAATTTAAAATCAGTTCAGGAAAAGGTTTCGGTGGCGTGGGAAAAAGTGTTAAAAGAGGTTAACCTGGGAAGAATGGCGGGTCCTTTCCTGGAACCTCCGCTTTCAAATCTGAGAGTGTCACCTCTGGGTTTGGTTCCTAAGAAGGAGGCGGGGAAGTATCGCCTCATTCATCACTTATCTTACCCCCACCCGGGAGCCTTAGTTAATGACGGGATAGCAAAGGAAGATACGACGGTGTCGTATACATCCTTTGACCGAGCAGTAGAATTTGTTAGACAGCAAGGTCAGGGGACACTCCTGGCCAAATCTGACATAGAAGCAGCATTTCGTCTCCTTCCGGTACATCCGTCGTGTTTTCATCTGTTGGGGTGTTTCATTAATGATAGGTTTTTTGTAGATATGTGCTTGCCTATGGGCTGCTCCATTTCTTGTCATTACTTTGAAATGTTCAGTTCCTTTTTGGACTGGATGGTCCGCTACGAAACGGGCAGCCCATACGTACTGCACTATCTGGACGACTTTGTTCGTCGGTCCAGCGAATTCACCCATTTGTGCATACCTGTTGCACTCCTTTCGTGTCCTTATGGACAAAATAGGAGTCCCCTTATCCGCAGAAAAAACGGAAGGCCCCACGACGCGTTTGTCCTTTCTGGGAATAGAGATAGATACGATCAGTATGGTTTTTCGCTTGCCAGAGGACAAGTTACGGCGTTTGGTAACTACAGTAGATCAGTTCGTAAAAGCCAGAAAGGTGACTTTACATCAAATGCAAATTCTGTTGGGGCTCCTCATCTTTGCTTGCAAGGTACTGCCCATGGGGCGGGCTTTTTCACGCCGGTTGTCATTAGCGACAAAAGGGGTGCAACAGCCTCACCATTTTATTCGGGTTACCAAGTGTCTCAGGGAGGACCTCCTCGTTTGGCAGACCTTTTTAAAAACCTATAATGGTAGGTCGGTGTGCCAATCAGACAAGATACCTAGTTTGGACTTGAGCCTCTTTACCGATGCAGCTGGGGGAGATGGGTTTGCAGCAGTTCTGGGGAAGCATTGGTGCAAGGGTTCATGGCCGGAGCACTGGAGGGGGCTAGGGTACGTAAAAAATCTAGCTTTATTGGAGTTATTCCCCATAGTAGTAGCGGTGGAATTGTGGGGGCGGGAAATCGCCAATAAACGTATCTGTTTTTGGACTGATAATATGGCAGTGGTGCAGGTAGTGAATAGCCAATCTTCTTCCCTTCCGATGCTTGCTCTACTTCGGCATTTAGTGTTGCGCTGCTTGCAAGCAAACATTTGGTTTAGGGCACGGCCTGTCCCAGGCAAGCAAAATGTGGTGGCTGACGCCCTGTCCCGTTCACAGTTTGAGGTCTTCAGGGATCTTCATCCATATGCAGATGGGGAGGGACATGGATGCCCAGACTACTTGTGGGACCTGGTTGGGAGGTCATGATGGAACTGGTATGTCAATCTGTATCCCAGGCGACCTGGCAGAGCCACATGAGGGCGTGGTCAGACTGGCTTACCTGCTCCGGTGGTAGGATACCCACGGAGGAGGCAGTCTTACTGGAGGTCACGGTTCAGTCGTTGGTGGGTTTACGCTCAAGAGGAGTTTCGGCCAACGTGGCGAAGAAATATCTGGCCGGGGTGACATTCATGTTGAAGCTCTTGAACATCAGAGATGTCACCAAGCATTTTGTCATCCGACAAGCCCTAAAGGGATGGCGAAAAGGGTCGGTCCAGTGTGACGCAAGACGTCCTGTCTCGCTCACATTGTTTAGGAGGCTGATGGCTATCTTGGCGGTGGTTTGCACGGATTTGGGCGAAATGCGTTTGTTCCGAGCGGCATTTGCTTTGGCCTTTTTTGCAGCGTTACAGATAGGTGAGCTGGTAAGCACGAGCGCGGAAAGGGTCGGAGGGCTGTCTTCAAACGACGTGTTGGTTGGCACAGGGGAGGTGCGAGTTTGTATTCGGCGGTCATAAACGGACGTTTTTGGCAGAGGAACGTGGATAACCATTCGCGCGTTGGGTGATTCGTGCTGCCCAGTACTATTAGTCAGGGATTATTCCAATCACAGGTTTCCAGGCGCCGCGTTCCTAACACACCAATCAGGTAGACCGTTAACAAGGTTCCAATTTAATTCCATATTTAAGAGTTGCCTGGTGGAGCTGGGGCTAGATCCAAAAGAATTTGGTTCCCATTCCTTCAGAATCGGGGCGGCAACGGTAGCGGACGCCTGCGGCATGGACGCGGCGGGAGTCATGCGCTTGGGCAGGTGGAAATCTGACTGCTATAAAAACCTATATTCGTCCTGATTTGTTAACGCCTTAGTTTTGTAGTCCCTGGTTTTTTCGGTGCATTTTCTTGTTTTTCTGCATTTTATATTTCTTCTCTTCCACCAGATCGGATCCCGGTGTTCATTTTGGGCCATTCTTACATATTTTGGGCCGAAAGAAGAGCGGCGATGCGCCCCTGTGGTCTCGACTTAGGTCTGTCCAAGTTAGTGATACGGTGGAGCGGGGTACGTGGGCTGCGTTGGCATCAAATTTTGCCGTTCATCGTTCGTATTAGCCGGGACCACAGCGGACCGGTTATCATTCTGATACACGCGGGGGGCAACGACTTGGGCCGGGCTAAATTGGGAGAATTAGTCTCCTTGATCAAACAGGACTTATCCAGGATGATGGACTTTTTCGACAAGGTGATCCTCATCTGGTCAGAAATTGTCCCCCGCCGTTATTGGAGAGGTGCTAGGGATCCCCTGGTGATCGAGCGGGCTCGGAGGGTTCTAAATGTAAGGGTTTCCAGGCATGTTCGTTCCCTGGGTGGTGTGGTCATAAGACACAGAGAGCTAGAAGGGGAAAATGCAGACCTGTTGCTCCGGTATGGGGTTCATCTGAACCCCACAGGATGGTTTGGAGAAAGCCCTCTTGTTGGTTGGGGGGGGGGGGGGGGTCACAGCCAGGCGTAGGCTTACGCTCGCTGCTCCTTGGCGGTTTTTTCCATGTTGGCGGACAACAAGATGGCCTCACCTGCACGCTGCCTCACAGCGTTTGGCAGTAGGAATACGAAAGAGGAGCGAACTGGTCTACACGAAGCTGGCATGGAATGGTTAACAGTTGAAGTTGTTAAAATAATACTGAGTAATAAAGCTGTGGCCTTGTAAGAGACAGCCAATGTTGTCTTAAGCTTCATTTGTCTGTATAAACTGTTAATGTTGAATGTATTTCTGTGATTCTGTTCCTTTAAGACAGCAGCCATTGTAATTGTGACATGATGCTGGAGTGAGACCCCCCCCCCCCCTTTTATGTCAGCCTGCCTGTTCTGCAGACAGAATGTGAGCAGAGAAGCAGGAAGTGACGAGACAGAGAGCAGCAGCCATCTTGGCAAGTGTTGTATTGAACTGGTGTGGAGATTTTTCTGTACAGCTAAGCTGTATCTTGGTCCAGAGACAAACAGAGTGTAAAGAGACAACAGGACTAGTGAGTCCACGTGAAAGGAACTGTGCTCAGTGGCTGATCAGTGAGACTGACATTGTGACTGTGTATATGGATACCACAGATAGAGACTCGCAGTGCTGTTGATGTACTGGACGGCACCTGCTAAATCCCGGCTTACATCCCAGCTCAGTGTATGGATTCGGCAGGACTGTCAGTGTGCTGAGTGGAATCTGCTGTTGGATTACATTGCATTCAGTTGGTTTCCCTGTCTGTTAAAGAGGACTTCATTTCTCCCAAGATCCTGATAACCGTGAGGAGAGGACGCTTCACTATAAAAGAAAGGACCGACTTTGGGCCCCACCGCGCGCTTCTACGGACTGTAAGCGGTCCACCTGGACCACTGGGGAAAAGGGGGTGCACCCAAATGTGAAGTCAGGGTCAGTTAGGGATAGTTTTGAGTATATTGTTCATTCAGTGTCCATACTGCAGAAGTGGACAGAGTAAAAGTAGAAACCATTGCAGAATTTGCCTTGAAATTGTTCATGCTATATTGTATATTTTGCTTGTCTTTAGCCCTGTCATTTTACCTTTAACTAGCCTTTATTAACTTATAGTAAATATATATTTTTTTCTTGAACTACCGCGTGTGCGTTCATTTCTGGTTGCGGAGTCCAAACCACCTGCCTTGCTCTCGGTTCACAGCCTACCCCCACATTATCCATAAAGTCGTGGTCAAGTGGTTATTGGAGGCAGGTAGCCTCCGGGGGTGACCATCATGGGGAGTTATTGGTTAAGTACATGCAGTCCAGCGCTCCTTAAAATTTCTTCCAAACATTCTAAGAAAGCGTGTTTTTTTTTTTTTGTTTGTTTGTTTTTTTTTTTGTTTCTTGGACATCCGGGGACATCTGATGAATTTGATCCTACACTTATTAGTTGCCACTTCGCTTCTAGCAAATTATTCCTTTTACTTTTTTTTCACTACGAGACAAAATGAACAATGACAGCACCAGAAAATATAAGACTTCGATCTTCCTTCCCTGAAGGATGATGGAGCGGAGAGGGAGGAGGAGGGGGAAGCTTTACTGAAAGGCTTTGTTAAATTCCTTGAGAATCTCACCTGCTCCACAGTTCACTTCAAATCAGCAATTGTGGGGAGAGAAAAAAAAAAAAAAAAAAAAAAAAAAAAATGGATATATGTTCCTGACAGGGAAAGATTCTGCAAGTGCCCGGGCAAAAACCAAGAAGGTTCTTTCTTGGAAGGAAAAATAGGCCATTAGCACAATGACAGACATGATTATGCTGATGCATCCTTACCTAAGGCTTAGAGCGGAGCAACCAATAGCTACAGTTTTACAAGTTATATAGCAAAAAATAAATAAATAAAAAAATGGAATTTAAGATTTTTATTTATTTTTTAAATATTATTAGGAAGGCATCAGATCCTTCCATTTAAAGGAGACCTTTCACCACCTTCACCAATTCCAACTTTTTACATTCAATAGTTCCTGTGCCACCAATTCTGGCACAGCTGGAATTCCCCCCACCCCATATCTCTCACCGTTCCTGATACTTTCAGCACCCAATATGCAAATCAGGCTCTGCTCCAGCCAAGGTCCGCCCACCTGACAGTAAACGCCCGGGATTACCTTATTAGCATATTGAGTGTTGAAAACAACAGCACTGATTGCTCAGGCAGGGTGGGGGCTAGAGAAAAAAAAATTCTCTGTCAGAATCAGTGGACCAGAGCCTATTAAAGGATGTAAAGAGTTGGAGTTGTTAAGGTGGTTAAAGATCCCCTAAAGTGCCCGAAACTGGAACATTTAAGGTCCACCACCGGGAATGGCTCAAAATGTCAGCTTTTTGCTACATTTGTGTAAGGCTCTCCCTACGTGTGGGATTCATCCACTCTCTCAGGACTGCTCACATATACAGAATCACAATGTTAAATCTAGTAGTTTGTATATTTTTTTGGAAAAAAGGGTTTTTCCAGGGTTAGAATAAAGGGTTTGCTTTTTACATAGACAGCGCCACTCCTGTCCCTGGGCTGTGCCTGGTATTGCAGCACAGCACCCCCTGCTTAAACCATGCTGAGCTATGGACAAACTATGGACAAGAGAGTGGTGCTGTGTCTGGGTAAGTCATTTAAAAGGGATTTTAAGAAACATTACTTACCCATTAAATCTCCTGGCACCGCCGCTATGGTGACCCTTGCACGTCCTGCATAGATGACATCACATCATGTAGAGGATTCACATGACTTCTGTGGCCAATCACTGGCCTTCATGAATGTGAATGATATACATGACGTCATTGCTGCAGGCCTGGCGAAGCCCACAAGAAGTTTCATAGGCAAGTTTTTTTTAAGTTTTCATTTTATGCCATTCCTCCCTCTCCCCCATTTTATTTTTTCTAGGCCCCAGACTGGCACTTTAAAGGGGGATATCCTAATCCAAGTCTACTCTGCTGGTATTTTCTACAGTTACCGATATTGGGGGACTGGCATTTTATAGTCTGGTCTTAATATGGGGTTAAATATGCCACAATTCTTACCAGGCACCGGCCTCTAGATACTGGTGCATGTTGGGATTTCGAGGAAATCTACGCCACAAGGATATGGAATCAGTTTCAGACATTACTTGTTCCGGTTTTCTGGTGCAAGTAATATTAAATGTATCATACAAAGTCCACACCTCTCACCCCACCCTGGCAACCCTCATGATATATTAACCCTATGTTTATACCACCTATTAGCCGGCTAATTTTGCCACAGAAATTTGTCCCAGAACATTGTTGCAATTCTGGTTCACAATACTGTAGATTCCCCACCCACTTTACCAGGAAGCCCACTCCTTTTCTTCCAGACCCCACCCTCTTGTCAAAAAAATAAAATTATATATATCACACACACACACACACCGCATGTTAGCCATTTTTTTCTTTTTAAACACAGATCAAGCTGTAATTTTGGCATTTACATGGGGCAAATGTTTGTACGAGTGTTCCTTTAACCTAACATTGGCCCTAAGGACTTTAAGAGAGGCCTACAGACAAGCCATGTCCTTGTGGCTCCAGCCACGCTATGCCATAACCAAGGTGTATCCCCCATAGTATGCTATTACTTCGTACATTACATTACACCCATTTCTTTTCCAAAAATTCACACATTTGAGAAGAACCCCCAAAATATCGAAGCCCGAAGACCTTCATCTACAAACCAGATCATGAAAGGAGATTCTAGACAGATTATAAACTTCTCTTTCAGAACTCAAAAATGTAAGACGTGGTCCTTGGAAGGTTAGATGGAGGAGAGAGATTTTTGCTTCTTCTAGGTGGAGGATCAATCTCTCATCATACACAAGTGATTGATGCTCGCATATAAAAGTAACTCTAAAGAAGAATCTTAAAGATTGATGAGACTCCTGAGAAATAAACAGTCTGCTTCACGTAAATGATGATAAATGTAGCAGGCTGGAATTCTGTCACTTTTTGGTTTTTTTTTTTTTTGTTTCCAACCTGTAGTTGTAAACCCAAAACTCCCAACATTGACAATGTAATACTTCCTGTCCTAAAGTAAGACCTTAGTAGGGTAAGGAAACTGCATCATAGCTAAATCTCTAACACTATGATGAACCCACCAAAATGGACAACTCAGATGGGTCGGCCCATCCAGAGATCGGGTTGTGCCTGGGCTCTACTTTAGAGAACATGAAAAATTCTTCTGCTCCCTGATGTATAAGGTTTTGCTCTTCCCCTTTATATTTACTGAGCCGTAAATGGGGCTTATTGACCATGTGGCCCATAGCAAAATGGAGATGTACCACCTTGTATGTACCTTCTATGTATTCCCAGCAAGTCTAAACCCATATGGGACCCCAGCAGAATCACCTGATTGCCTTCACTCTTAGACCACACACACAGAAGTTCTACTTCAGTCCCCCCGCCCAAACTGTGTACGGTCACAAAAACTGCCTCCTTGCCAACCCTGGCCAGTAGTGATGGAGGTGCTCATTGGTTGCCAACAGGGCCCATGAGTGAGCACGAGTAAGATTCTCAGTATTCACCTCTCCTAGGACTCCCCATTCTGTGCACCCACCGGCATCGCTCTGATGTATGGGCCAGGGCCAGGAAAGACGCGAGAAGTCCTAGGAGCGGAGAGTACTGAATTCTCCGGACCTCGTCTCTCCCTTTGGAACCTCCTACATAAGTCTCCAGTACAAACAACCCAACCATACGGTGCTGGAGTATAGTATGGTGCTCAGTGCCCCTTAGCTTGAGCCTCCAGTTACCACAAAATTATGAGCTGCAAGGTAGATCCAGGGTAGGCCTTTGCCCCTCACCACCACTGCCCCCTAGCAGGCAGGAAATGGAAGTATAAAATAGCTAAAATTATTAATTCAGACTGACATTTCTAAAGCCCAAAAATAAATAAAAATTCCTGTGTTCAGTGGTTAGTGTGTATATGGACATGATACTTACGCAATCCTTCCAGCCTTTGTGCATCAGGGAATAAAATGCATCTTGGTATCACCCAAAATGGGTGACAGCTTGACACAGAGCTCTCCGCAAAAGCCCCTGAGCTGCAGCGAACTGTGTTGACCGATTCGCACGTTATGATAATCTCTTGACAATAGTCTATATATTCATGTATCACCACCCCCCCCGACATTCCCTTTAATAACATTATACTCTTATCTCTGCACTTCTACTTAATCTGTTCCCACCACATGTAATGATGGAACGGAACGCAAAGATTTTCTCCTGACATATGAAAAATGGGAAGATTATTACAGGCCGGTATAATAATAATCCTGCATATACGGCACTTTATAAATACAAGGGTAGAGATTTTATAGCGCTCAGCAGTATCCAGGGTGTGGAGGGTCATGGAGAAAGTCATTTGTCTGGAGGTAAAGAGGACCTGTCACCATGTCTGACCTACCTCATCTGATCGGCACACTCATCCTGAGCATGTAGGTGCTGTGTACGCAAAACGGAAGGGACACTTAGTGCAAGTGATTTCCAAATTGTTAGACTTGTTTACTTTGGATGTACTGGGTACAATAATAAGGTCTGGGGTTGTCTCTGACTTGATTAAAGGGGTTGTCCAGGGAGTGTTTGTTCACTTACCTGGTCCAGCGGAATGCTTTTGGTGGACCCAGTGGTTCTGGCAATGTCATGATCCCCGGGTCATGTGATTAGAGGCAGCATTCGCCCCCCTGGGTCACCCCCATAGCACAGTAAGTTACTTGTTGATCCAAATCTGTTCAACCATTCCACTAACGTTCAATCATTTACATTAAGTGTTCCTTCCGTTTTGCGTACACAGCACCTACATAGATCCACATGCAGTAGTCTGATCCTTGACAGCGTAACTTCAGGGGAGGGCAGGACAGCCCAGGGCTGGGGCTTAAAGGCCCCGATTTTTACCAACTAGAAGTTGGTATGAAGAAAACACAAGGGCAGGATCAAGTCAGACCTGATACATTTGTAGTCTAGCAGTGGAGACTCCTAGATCTGCTATATAAATAAAATGTATTATCTGCACTGGAGCTGTAGACATAAAACGCAAGGATATTTGTCCTGTCAAGGCTGCTGAGGTGAGATGTTTTTCCATAGGGTAGGTATGGACGACTAAGGTGTCAGAACATCTGACCAGACGGCAGAGGCCTCGGGATTAACGTGTCGGGGTTGTAATGGAACAGGCATGTCAGGCCTGTAATGGAACAGGCATGTCAGGCCGGAGACTGTCCAAACAAACCGAAGATGTGAAGAGATCAAGTGGAAAAAGTTGTGTTTATTTAGGTTGATTGAGAATTTCTTCTCTATTTGATATAGAAATGTCTGGGCCGGCTGCAGTGACACTTCAGTGCTTATAAAATACATTAGAAAGTGAGTTGTAAAGGGCACCCGAGACCCCCCACCAATGGGCTGAGCGCTCTACCACTTAGTGTCTGCTTGGGAGCCAAAAAGTTAGTGCAGGGATTCATAGAAAGCCAATGGGCCTCCTATCTGTATCACTCACACTTTACTCTATGGGGATAGCTCAGCAGAAAAACAGTAACAAGACTCAGCACCCGGACCCCACCAATAAAACCTTACACCCTGCTGCTACGTGTCAAAAGGGGCTCAAAAACTAAAAGCTCTTAACACAAATCTCTGAGCGTGGAGAAGAAGTTACAAAAATCAGATAAAATCTCAAATGATAAACACTTACTATAAAAAAATGCTATGGAACACAAAAATACACTACCGGCATAGTGTCCCAAAAATAGTACCATATGGCATGCAGTCACACACACACACCCCCCAACATACAATGGCCAAATACCACTAAACAGTTTGCAAATATTGCCATACAGCAACAAAACAGTGCTATAATACTACAAAAGTGTTAATAAAGTGAGGCCGGACCGAGGACGAAGGATGGAAGGGGAGGCCTGCATGACAGGAGTTTAGCCAGGAGCATAAGCTGAGGGTACAGGAAAGGGTTAAGTTGGCCATTTAGAGGAAGCGTAGGGGAGGGAGTATTTAAGTGAAGGCGGGAAGATTCCCGCCACTTTAGAGAAAGCAGGGAGTGAGTGAAGCCCCCGCCCACCCACCCCTTTTTTGTTTGGTTCAGTGAACGGGTCGTTTTAGTCGGGATGTTCTGTCACAGTGGCCTTGGCGGTGGGGGGTCCTCGAGGCTGGGATATCGGAAATGGTCGTGGTGGGGAGGGCCCCGCGGTAGGGGCTGGACTCCCCAGACCATATGGACTGTGGCTGGATGGCTCCGGTAGGGTTAAAGGGTATTAAGGGCTTTATGGCCTTAGGAAATAGAGCACCGAGCAGATTTATTTAAATAGGTGCCCCTGAGCTGGTGTGGAACGGCTAGGGGTAACAGCTGGTGCTCAGGAAGTATGGGGTTAACATTTTGGGTTTTGGGGCCTCGAGGTCCTCTGTTGGGTTATTTACTGTGTTTTGGGGAATATTTGTTGTGGCATTTAAATGGTTAAATTATTTTATTTTAATAAACTGGCTGCTGTGGCCAATTTAATCCAACATCGGTGTCGAGTATTTATTTCAGGTAAAGAAAACAGAGAAGAGCAGGCGACTTGGCAATACCCTGGTCATGCAATTCAATGCTCTATTAATACATGTACAGTCTATCTAGTGCTACATTGCCTATATATAAAAAAAAAAAAAAAAAAAAAAAAGAAGAAGAAGTGCACCACACCATAATGTAGCAAAATAATGCTGTACAGTGCTATAATACCACAATATGGTGTTTTTACAATGCAATTTAACTTTCCATATTTTAATTACATCTACAGTCTAACACCATAAAGTGCTCATATAATACTGCTAAACTGCCCATACAAGTCTCATTTGGTGTAATATCACTATAGAACACCAAAATACTGTCATATAATACCCAAGGACCGTGCTACAATACAGCCAATGTGTGCCTAAGAGATCAATTCAGTGCTCTACATTATATTACATATATGGTCTCTATAAACCCACCATAGCTTGCCCCAGTAATGCTATTGAGCGCTAAATTGCCCAAATTAGCATCATTCTGTGCAATACCACCATAAAGCTTCGAAATACTGCCATATAGTGTAAACAAAAAAAAAATAAAAAATTACACACAGTATTATATATAAAATTTACACACACACACACCACACTTTAGTGCTACACCATCACATGTGCATATTTGCTTTGCATTACTACATGCTTTGTCTCTATAATTCAGCGCTAGCATGTCCAAATACATACCATTTAGTACTATACCAAAGAGTACCCAACAAATACTGCCGTGATGAAAAAAAAAAAAATCTATAGTATGCAATGGGTGGATAAAGAATACCGCTACACAATGTCTAACCAAACTAAAGTGACAGACAGTTCAGGTTTCTACAGCACCTCCCCTTACAGCCCCCACATGGCCCTGTCCCTGATGGATAACCCCTATGGACACTACAATCTAATAGGTGTATATAGCATACAAGTCCTGGTCACACATGGCCTGCAGATCCCCCTCTTCTACCGCCTGTTTGTGTACATATCAATTATGACCGTTCTCTAGTTCTGGATTACATGAAACCTATCCAGCTGCTGTAACCAAATATCGCGCTCCCTGTGCTCTGCCGCCCTCCAGCTTTCCATCTCCATTTGAATAGATTTGCATGGAAACATAAAAACCATCTCTGAAGCAACAGATCGAGCAAACAACTCAGGCCTGTCAGCTGGAGCGCAATACACTAGAGACAGGCTGATGTGACATGTGGATTTAAAGGGGACCTGCGAAACCATTCTGAAGGCCTGATAGGTAACCCCTGACATACATGTAACACACACAGGTGGATCTGGGTCCCAGAGAAGAGGACTCACTGACCCCGCACAATCCAACAAAAGTCACCCATTCTAACTCAGACTCAGTACAGGATAAGTAATGTAATGTATGTACACAGTGACTGCACCAGCAGAATAGTGAGCGCAGCTCTGGAGTATAATACAGGATGTAACTCAGGATCAGTACAGGATAAGTAATGTAATGTAATATAATGTATGTACACAGTGACTGCACCAGCAGAATAGTGAGTGCAGCTCTGGAGTATAATACAGGATGTAACTCAGGATCAGTACAGGATAAGTAATGTAATGTATGTACACAGTGACTGCACCAGCAGAATAGTGAGCGCAGCTCTGGAGTATAATACAGGATGTAACTCAGGATCAGTACAGGATAAGTAATGTAATGTAATATAATGTATGTACACAGTGACTGCACCAGCAGAATAGTGAGTGCAGCTCTGGAGTATAATACAGGATGTAACTCAGGATCAGTACAGGATAAGTAATGTAATGTATGTACACAGTGACTGTACCAGCAGAATAGTGAGTGCAGCTCTGGAGTATAATACAGGATGTAACTCAGGATCAGTACAGGATAAGTAATGTAATGTATGTACACAGTGACTGCACCAGCAGAATAGTGAGCGCAGCTCTGGGGTATAACACAGGATGTAACTCAGGATCAGTACAGGATAAGTAATGTAATGTATGTACACAGTGACTGTACCAGCAGAATAGTGAGTGCAGCTCTGGAGTATAATACAAGATGTAACTCAGGATCGCTACAGGATAAGTAATGTAATGTATGTACACAGTGACTGCACCAGCAGAATAGTGAGCGCAGCTCTGGGGTATAATACAGGATGTAACTCAGGATCAGTACAGGATAAGTAATGTAATGTATGTACACAGTGACTGTACCAGCAGAATAGTGAGCGCAGCTCTGGGGTATAATACAGGATGTAACTCAGGATCAGTACAGGATAAGTAATGTAATGTATGTACACAGTGACTGTACCAGCAGAATAGTGAGCGCAGCTCTGGAGTATAATACAAGATATGTAATGTAAGTGACTTCTTTCTATATCTGGATGAAGTAAATTATTGCAGCCATTCTGGGCAGAACTGTAGAAGTAATAACCAGTCTTTGCACATTGTGAGAACAGTCTTTCATCTACCCACGGAGAAGGTAAATGTAACCTTGCGCTATGTTAACCGCCTGCGATGTAAATATTACAGGGAGGAATCTGGAGTTAAATAGAAGGAATTATAAATCCAATCAATAGACTCTTGAAGGAGCTGTAGATGGTGATTCACGAGGACCGGGGCGACCTTCTCAGCTCCTCATTTACCTGCACGTTTTGCAATGTACTGCATGTCTGAGAGCAGGAAGAATCGATAGCCTGTGGGACTCCTCAACCGCCTGTCGGGTTCTGCTACATATTACAGCGAGTCTATAACTGAGATTTCTTCAGGAAACTGCAAACATTCACTGGTAAAGGAGAAAAGCTCATTTTCTTTCAATTCACACTCCGCTACAGTGACTGCAGCAGTTTAGATTAGGAATATTCTTACAGCCTCTACACCCCCCCATACTGTAGTCTGTATTCTACCTAGTCACCACATGTCCTCCTGTCTGGGTGACCACAATGGGGGTACATGTCAGTACACACAGGGGTGCAAGAGTGCAAAAGTGCAGCTGGCACCTATAACCTCTTCTGTAGCCTTCAGCTGTATCGCTGGGTCTCTTAAGTGACGCTCTGATGCAGCACTAACAGCCAAGGGACCCTTTTAAGGCTGTACATGTTAACTGTGCCCCCCACAAGTTAATAGGATTCCATTGTGCCCCCTGCAAAGTAACAGTGCTGGCCGTTTCACACTTGTGCCCCTACATAAGGAATAATGTCACCAATAGTGACCCCCATTATATATGCACTGTATGACTCCATTATATATGGGTACTGTTTCTGTGGTCACATCTTAGTATGCAAGACATCTTCAGACAAAAGAAGTTGTGGTCAAAACTTAAAGCTTGACTTTGGTTTGGCTATTGCAGCACTGCCAGGGAGGTCATATTTGCGCAGGACATGCTTAATGCTTTTTACTGATATATACAAGTTTTAAGACAAGTAACTGCAGTAATCTGAAGGACTGAATTCTAGTTTTTTTGGCCATAATTCAAAGAAGTCATCTTCTGTCAAGCTTTGACTTTTGATCACAGCTGCTTCTGTCTACAGATGTTTCGCTGGTCTTTTTATGCACAGAACTAGCAGACTTTGACACTAGACATCTACTAGATGCGAACTAATAGTCAGTCCCCTTCAGAACGGTCAGGTCTGACATATCACAAACTGATTTGTGGAACTGCACAAGTAATAAAAGTTAAACAGTGATATAATCTGTGTGAAAGCAGGGGGAGTTACCAGTGATGGCAGGAAGAGTTAAAGGGGACTTATTACCACCTCCACCTCTTTTGCATCGTTCAATAGGCCCTGTTCTACTGATACCGGTACAGTTGGAATTTTTTCTCTAACTTTCACCGTTCCTGAGCAATCAGTGCAGTTAGATAGGCTCACTACTGCCAGGTGGGCGGTCCTGGGCTGGAGCTGATAGTCTGAGACCTCCCACTAAACTGTAGAGAGCATAATTATGCTTAAAACAACAAGTGATTGTTCGGGAATGGTAAGGACTAGAGAAAAAATTCAAACTGTGCCCAATTCAGTAGAGCTGCGCCTATTGAAGGATGCTAAGGACTGGAGTTGGTGATCAGTCCCCTTTAAATAAGGCCATGTACAAAAATACAGGTGTTCTAGTTATTTTGCCCCCATTCTTTGTATACTACATTTATATCAGCTTGCCCCATTCTTGTTCACAGCTCACATCTGGTATTGCAACTCCACTGAATACCTGCAATACCAGGAACAGCCTGTGGACCCTAGTTGCGTAGTTTCTAACCTCAAACACGACCTGATTTTAGTAGAACCTGGAGAATCCCTTTAAGAAAAAAGTAGTTACATAAAGGATAATGTTATTTCCTTTGGCTCTTAGTGTTTTATAAGGGGGGGGGGGGAGTCTATTCAGCCGCATCCAAGACTGTTAAGTGACAGTCAGATAATAAATCTTTTTTGGAAATGAACATAATTCACTTGAGACATTTACAGTTCTGGCGTATGGAATACGGATGTCAGGAACGCTATAAATATTAGCTTTCAAGTTTACATAATGGGATAATAAAACTTTTCATCTCTAGGAAAGGCGCAGGTTGAAAAGAACCATGGGGTGAATATTAATCCGGCGCAGCACGCCATTGCTTTACTCTCAGCGCACGTCCTCCGTGGTCGTGTAGCTCCCGGTGTAGCTCCTTCAGCTCTGCCAAATTTATAATTATTTAACTATCGTCTCTGCAAGATTACTTACTCAAGCAGCAGCTTTGTCTTGCATTGATTCCTGCAACGGCTAACCGGGCGCTGCGCCAGCTCATTTCTCTGCTTGATCCCACTCTTGGCAGCTCGTCTGATTCAGCAATTACATAGGTCTTAAAGGGCTGCACCTCTGCTATACTATACGACCTTTACACTGAGGCGCACTTCCAGTAAGCAGTGCCTGCAGCAGACCATGGAGGCGCCATGTACTCATGGATAGGGTTGTGGTTCGCCTGACAATTCGCCATTCTGATTTTTAGAAAACAAGAGACTCAAAAATTAGGTTTCCCAGATGTTTGTTGGAGAAGGACAAACCTTGCGAGATTCATTTAGAGAATATTCAAGGTTTGCCTCCCTGTTTAAATGTCATTATTATACTATGGGGTCCCTTCAGACCCTAGAATATAATAATCGGAGGCCCAGAGAGGTGCGGAAACAAACTGAGGGAGAACAGGAGAGAATAAAGTAGAGTCCTCTTGGGTTGTCTTCCAGCCCCCTCGGTGACATCATGGGACCGGAGAACATCGGAGAATGGGTCTCGGCAGTCACATGGAGCATACTGTAAACTCATGAGTCATGATGTTGGGGCAACCCATGTGACCACTGAGGCCCATTCACAGGCCTCAGTGGCCCCACAGGGTCTGTATGTCAGACCGGAGACCATTAGAGAGGGAGCCCAGGAGAGGTGAGGGATGGTGTATCAGAGTTTGTTATTTTTCTGCACCTCTCCTTAGTATATTCTGGGGTCTGAAGAGATCCCAGAGTAGAATAGTGATGGGTGGGTGACTTATCCTAAAAGTTTTGGGTACAGTTGAACCTAAAGTCTTTTGAAAACCTGCAAGGAATCTGGTTTGTTACAAGCCAATTTGCTCATCTCTAATAAGCAACTTCCAAAAAGTATTCAACCTTCTCTATATACAGTAGAAAAAAAAAGTTTTGATTGAACCTAGACAGTGGAATCATTTATTCTTTTTTATTTTTGGATTGTAAGTTTGTATTCTATTTTCTGTTGATGGCCATCTTACCTGAGCTTTTCCTCTGCTCTGTTAACAGCATTTAGTGATCTGCTTTACAGCAGTCTTATGGCCATAGGCAACAATACACTGGCGCCGACTCATTGAGGTCAATGGGTGAGTTTTATACACATGTTGTACTGTGGCCATCTCTGACACTCCCATTGAACTGAATGAAGCTCTGTACACTGCCCAGCCACCATCCCATTCAGAACAGGGCATAGACATTACAATTTGCTTGGTGCCCCCCCTTCCTTATGGGAAACGACCAACTTATTTTAACCTTTTAATGACTTGAGCAGTACATCACTCACAGTCAGGAGATAACAGAAGACATCTTACCGTTATCACCAGATTTCTTGTCCTTTACACTTGCAGCTCCAGAACTTTGTCTCTAGATACAGAAAAAAGAGACAGTTAATTATTGAGGTTATGCAATTGAATAGCAAAGGGTTAATGTAGAACCAAAGACATTGTCATGTTAAGTCTAAAAACATTTCTTTATGCCGATCCCCCACACTTTTCTCATCCAGCAATCATGTAGTCCCCTCTAAGACTCGCTGGTAGGGTATACCAATGGCTGTCACCTGCCCTTCTCCAGTGACCCACTTAGATGGGTGTCTAGTTGGGCCAATAAGTGATCTAGTTTGCATATTTTTGCAAATATTGCCTATCCATACACCAGCTGGATCTCTTCAATGTGAGCCAGTACCTACTTCGAGATATCCACCACAGTCACCCATGGCTTTGTGAATAGATAGCTAAGCAATGGCCTGTATATGACTTTCCTCTGTCCACCGGAACCATAGAATCAGAAATTCAGGGCTAATGTAGTGGCAGAATAGGATGTACTGTCTAAAAGGACCACCAACAGACCCCTATCTAAGCCTTAGGATGGCACAGTCAGCTGGTGTTCCTCAGCACAACCTCCTCCTATGCCACCTGCATGTATGAAACCTCCTGGCACAAAACGCTTCAGGCAGTAGAGAGCACACACACTGAGATGACCCCATACTAACCCAGGACCAACCCAGCTGACTGTGCCTTAGTGCACTCCAACTTAAAGGAGTTGGCAACGACTATTGATGGCCTATTCTTAGGTCATTATCAGATCAATGGGGAAGGGTCCGACATTTGGCAACCCCAGCAATCCGTGCCATGGTCACCACTTCTGCACAAGGTACCCAAGCAGATGGCTCCGTACACTGCTCAGTGGCAGTTTCTGGGTACTGCAGCCTTGTCCCCACTCATTCGCATGGACAAGGGGTCTCAGACTGTTTAGTTTACACCCGTGGTCTCCAGAAGAGGGATATGGAGAGGTTACACTGCAGCAAAATCCCCAACAACGTAAGTACTGGCCACATTGTATCCACTATGGTACTACAGGCCAAAGCCGCAAAATGTCCAAAACCAACCACGAAGCTCCCAGTAACAGTTGTAGGGCCAACAGCTAGAGCGACAAAGCCAGAGATCCCAGTAGCAAATTTAAAGACTCTTGTCAACATGTTACCAGGAATAGCCACAGAGCTCCCAGTACAGGAGCTATGTAATAGGAACAGACTAACCAGTAAAGACTATAGAGCTCCTAGTAACAGTCAAAGACCACCTTGTAATAACGAGAGATGGGCGAAACTCTCAGGGTTTGTTTTGAGTTCAACATTTGTTTTTGGTTGAATAAATTTGGTATGAACCAAAAACTTTAAAGTGGCTTACAGAATAGTGTATAACACTGTCAGGGCTCCTAGGAACCTATGTATAAAACATAGTGTATAACACTGTCAGGGCTCCTAGGAACCCATCTATCAAACAGTGTATAACACTGTCAGGGCTCCACTAACACACCATTCATACTCCTTTCTCAGCAGTTATCCTAGGTGCATGACATCACCAGGAGGATGCCCAAAAGAGGTGAGGGAAGGAGACATCTCACCTGGGCCTCCACCCATTATACTTTGGGCTGGTTTAGGCACAGATTTTACTGCAGAATCAGGAAGAGAGAAAAAAAAAAAAAAAAAAAAAAAAGCGCGGCAGATTCCGCTGTGTGAACAAACTATTAGATATTACGGTATTCCTATATATGCGGTTTCCTGTTACATCCATGTCTGCCTACATGTTGCAGGATCACATCATGCCTCACATTGCATTCCCAAACATAAGGAACGAAGAAGCAGCCTGAGGAGCCCAGATCCAGGTGCACGGGGGTGGACGTCTTTCTGCCCCTCGGGCTGTGGGTAAAGACGCTGCTCCCAATTACCAGCAAGTACTGTCCATGGGGTGACATTACAGGGGACAGACGTCTGTGCTCGAGGATGCTGCACTTGTGGCCCGCTTCCAGGCATATAAATGTTTAATAGGGTGATTTAATGTAGTTTGGGGCGCACAAAGTTATACAAGCATATCTGGATTTATATACTCCATGCTGGATGTTAATGATCCATCTATTGTGCAGGAAAGCAGTTAACCAATTAATAGGGCCGTATTTACCATTCCTGTTGGCACCCAACTTTCCCAGGCTCCTGAAAGGCAAGTAGTACGATGGATGGATGGATGTATAACACTGCACCGACTTATCTTAAAGGGTTATTCCCTCTTATCACTAGAATATGCCATCTCTCTGGTTTTGTGGGGGTCCGGCCCCTGGGACCTCCAACAATCCTGAGAATAACGCGGATGCTGTGCTGGTTTAGCCAAGTTTTCCCATGCACAGTGCCCGGGCTATACCTCAGGATTGAAAGAGGTCCTATAAGTCAGAACCTCACCAAAGAGGCCTATCCTGGTAATATACCATTGAAACCAGTGCACACTGCAGTCTGGCCCTATCTGGTGGGCTGATGTGCAATATGGCGCTCACCTGGCCCAGACCTGGAGCTAGACTTCACTGCACCCAGGACAAAAGGTTAAGTTTGCTGCCCTAGCCTTGTATTTCAGTACTCTGACCAAAGTAAAGGGGCTTCTTGGCACCCCCTCTGGCATTTAATACCAGGTCAATAAGCTTTTGTTGCCCACTGCCCCCCAGGTATGGCTCTACCTGATCAGTCCACAGAAGCAGACGTACTGTTAGGCCGGCCAACCACACTGCCCCCTTCCATTGCAGTTCATTGAGCCCTTTTTGGGTGGAGACACCTGGCCCGCTCACTGTAGAGTTCTTTACTGTTCAGTATTTATCAATGCAGCAGTTCTTGTGAACAGACATAACAAGCGGCTCTCCATGTCCTTGGCGACAGACAACGTGCTTTAGCTGGTGCGGGGGAAGCAACGCCTACCTCCTAAAACCTGTGTCCCCACTCGTGGGTTAGGGCTGGGGTCCAGGCCACCAAAGCTAGGGTGGTCTCTCCTTAGGCTGCTCCAGCTGTACGAGCCGGGAAGGGAACGGGCCTTCATGTTGTTCCAGAGGTGTAACTGGGCCTCAATGCAAAATCTGTAATGGGGCCCCAACCTACCTGGTGCCATTTAGAAAAGTGGTATATTTTATGTGGCAGAGGACCCTTTCAGGACCCCCTCAGGCTCCAGGGCCCGGTAGTGTGTTTCCTATGCACCCCCTACCATGGGTACCCAGGGCAATGAAGCAAGACATGGGGGACCTATGCAGGACGGCTGTATACCGGGGAAGGCTCATTGGACAGAAGCCTCTAGAATTGTGCTAGAACAGTAGCAATGAATGTAAATGAAGATCCCATCAAGATTCGGCATCAATCACGGCACGGCTTGGCACGGGGTGCTTTACTCTGTGTGCGGCCATGTTCTGCGCCGGAGACCTCGCTGTCTTTATAGCTGTCACATTGTGTTCTACGGCCCGCACCCTCCTGTGCAAGGAGCAATTGAGTGACAGCAGGATATGGCACGGGTAATTCTGATATAAAGCCTCCATGCTTTCAGACTAGACGTCTTTGGCGGTGATAGATCTCCGGGAATCCATGCTGTTAGGCAATTTAGTATCATTGTAGTGCTGAGTAACTGTGGCAAATGGGAACAAACTCTAAGTTATCATAAAGAAGAGATATATTATGGATATGACAGGGGCTCGTGTCTGCAGCGGATTTATGTGCACCATTACATAGTGCTGCAAGACCGCGGCACACTGGTGTACCATTACCATCGTATTGTGCACTTATTCTTGCAGGTAGGGGGAGCCATTACATTTTTTGAAGTCAACTAACATATGGAGGTAATAGAAAGATGCCCCCTATTGAAAAGGCGGCGGGAGACGTCCTGCTTGATATGGTCGTGTATTTCGTTGTTGATTCAGTCATAGAATATGTGGCACGAGGCTCAAGCTGATTAGCCTCAGACATAATGGGGTTAGTCAGAGAAAACCCATGGTGGAGACAAGTTCCGCAGGGCCCGTATTTGGAGAGGTTCCTTCGTGTGTACCTGCCCTAAAGGGGCCACCTTACCAAGCCAGGGGTGAACCTTCTTCAAGTTGGATCAATGGGGGTCCTGGAAGAAAGTGATGGAGTTACTGGTGGACCTAGCCATCCACCACCACACTGGTGCAATATGGCACTCACTCAATTGCAAGTTGCGACCAGCAGCCAACATGCAGATTGCCTGCTCAGAGCAGCCGCCCAGCTGCACCGGCCTTCTTGCATGTTGCCTACTAAAGCTCTTTGTTGGCAAAGGAAAGGAGATCAGTACGTCAGACACCAAGGACTTGGCTGCAGGGTTCTTTACTGGGTTCACACCACAGCAGACAAGACATTACAACAGCTGAGCAGAGGAATTTGGAGGTTTAGAGGTTGGGTCTCCTGCTAACCTGTGACACCCCAGCAATCAGACAATGGATCAGGAATTAGGGTCTTTAACGGCACAATCCCTTCAAGTCTCCCTCAGTGCAGCCCTGTGGGCAGGAAGCCACTGCTCCTCGTAAGAAACTTCTTTGAGCGCCTTTGAACTCCCAATATATTAAATATTATGCGTGGTCCCACCATGGGTATCCTGTGCAACTCCTGATGTCAGTGGGCTGCACCACTGGAGAACAACATTCAACTGCTCTCATAGTGCAACCCGAGGGCTCGACTCGGTTACCTATTAATAGCCATTGCATGATTTGGCTTCCAGAAACCCCCCAGAGCAACGATCGTGCAATGACCTGCACCAGCCCAAGTGACTAACCAATATACCACACAGTGCAAGTCATATACAAACAGTAGAACATACAATGCAACAATGGCTTAGAGTATGACAACCTGTGTCACTGCCTCTGCCAAACTGTGTGTAGTGTGAACAGCAGCTGAATCCTTTCCTGGCCTATCTATGCAGCAGCTTGTACAGGCCAAGGGAAGAACACCACACAGTGGCATAGCCTAGCAATACGCCATCACCGTCTGATGGGAAGATCCTAGTGTTATGAAGCAGACAGATTCCCATCGGGGGAGCATCGGATTGTTCCCACTTCCCTATAGGCAGCCATGGACAGCAGCTGGCAGTCTGGTCAGCAAGGGAATGACAGCCACGAGACCTAACCCTCCCCGTGTGCAATGTCAGTTTGTATCCCCCCCAAGATCAAACAAGGTCAGTCTTTGAGAATGATATAGTCTGACATTTTGGATAACTAAAAATGTAGCATAGCTTCATCTGTCATATGTCATAACTTGTTGGGAAGAAGTTGCTGCACTGCGCCATTGTTACAGACATCTTGTCGTCCATGATGGTCCTTTAGCTGCCAGCACTCCGAATGGTAAACACACAACCCAGAACACATTGAGTTATGTCATACTGTATTATCGGCAGCACCGCCTAGGACTGCAGACATGATAGCGCCATCACCTGGCACACCTGAGCATATGCCAGAGCCCAGTGGACCTGAAGGGCCCTTGTAAAATGTGCAAGGCTTGTCCAGACCATGATGAGAGGCCAATCTGACTTTCATGCAACTCGCAGTCAAAAGATGGCGGCAGAAACGCATCCTGTATTTTTTCCACAGCACTTTTCACAGAAAGTTCTGCAGAGATTTCTTCTGCGGATTTTCTGCCCCTATTATACCTTTATGGAAACTCAGCATTTTTGAAATCCGCTATAGATATTTTTCTGCAATGTGTGGATGGGATTAGCCCGAATCCCATCCGCTTTGCAGGTAATGTAAGATGCTGTGGCCAAATCGCTGCATTGACGCTACGTGAATATGTGACAAAGTGCACTGAAATATGGTAACGTAGATCACATTTTGGAACGTTTTACACCAAAGTCTAGTTTGGATCTACAACAGTAAATCTGCCCCGTTGTCCTGATGCGACGTCGTCGCCATTTTGGATATCGATCACATTATAAACCGTATCGAGGATTCCATAAAAACCTGATTTGGAAACCCCGGAGTAGACTTCGCCTACAGAATACATTGAGCTCTGCTACATCTATGGAGAAAGTGTAATCAATAAGACTGGCCATTACCGTCACTGGCTACATACAAGGAAAATGTTATTTCAAGGTGACATTTATCTCAAGATTGTGCGGTGCATTAGGAGCGGTGGCACACGCGGTGCAAGGAATTATGTTCCAGTCATACAAAGCTTTTAAGGTTTTGTTAGGTTTAACAAGTGGCTGGTAGGATAGTGTACGATTCACAAGATGGATCTCCCTCCTGACATGTTTATATATACATAGGTGCATTAGTGTCTGATGGCGAGAGTCCACCGCTCCATAATGGACCCTCAGCACACCAATAGAGACCGTACATGTAAGTGTACGCCTGGGGTGGGGGGGCATCATGTGCCAACAAGTCACTCTTGACCAGGGAATTTAGATACAGAACAGCAAATGGGAAACTGGATCTTTGCCCTGGGTGGAAGAAAAATACTCTTTTGGAACCAGAAGACTACCAAACATGACCAGACCCTATAACCTGAGCGTCACGGGTACGCCTGTGCAGTCTAGTCCCACAAGCAGTGAGGAGAGGCAGGCTTCTTAAAGGGGTTGTCCAGGATAAAAACATTTTTTTCCCCCCAAAAGAGCACCACTACTATCCATAGGCTGTGTCAGGTATTGCAGCTGGTTTAAAGGGGTTGTCCCATTATGGACACAGAGGGCAGAGGTGTCCAATCGGTGGTGGTGGGGGGGCCTGATCGGCTGTTCTTCCATGATTAGGATGACGAAGGACCAAGAGTACCCCTAAGGCCTCCTTATGAATGGAGCTCCTATGTGAAATGCGCTCCATTCACTCCTTACAGATAAGAGCGCGGCTGGAGATTACAGTCCTAATAACCCCATAGAAGTGAATGGAGCGCTGGTCATACAATCACACTGGTGCTCCATTCATAAGGACTTTTGGTCCCTCGTCCTCCTGATCATTGGGGGATCCAACAATCAGATAGTTATCCCGTATCCACAGGATAGAGGATAAGTGTCCATAATGGGACAACCCTGCAAACCTTTCCCGCTGGCTGCAGCATTTCACCCTTCCCATCCCTCCTCCATTAGCAGAAAGTTGTTTTTTCCCCCACCCTCTTCCACTAGCACCAGCATTGTCCCCCTTCCTATCCGTCTTGCACTGCCGTCTGCATAGTCCCCCTTCCCACCCATCCTCCAGAGACACCATTCTTGTCCCCTTCCCACGTTCCTTTACTTGCAGTAGCATTACCTCCTTTACCGTCCCTCCCCCACCAGCAGTAACAGTTTCTATATTCCCATCACTCCCAGACTAGCAGGGGCACAGGAAACCCTGGCGGAGGGAGGGAGAGTGTCAGGAGAAGTCTCTGGCCTCATGACTGCTGTTCTATAGCAGAGAGCCTGGAGACAAGACAACTTCTTCCTAGGTGGAGGACCTGATCAGTCATGGTCATGTGACTGCAGGTCCTTCACTCACCCTGCTGAGCTTCTTACCTTGTGCTGAGGCCTCACCAGTCAGATCACTGAGAAGCAGTGGTAAAACTAGTATACAGCAAGCTCCCCCTAGTGGTGACTACAGACAGCCAGAATTGCAGCTAAATTCAGACTACAGACCCCTAAATGAATTGGCAAACACCTACTTTCTGGCATCTCCACACTTCAGTCAGTGAATGGGAACATTCTGCTTTACATTCAGAGGCTGAAGACTCCATAGATCAAATCCTTCTTGCAGCTGAGGCTTTGTTACAATAGCATCCAGTGCAGACAAACCCATTAGCTAAATACAAGAGCAGCCCAAATGGCCATCCTGTTCTGATACTTTGCTACATTGTTTCAGCGCAGACAAATGTATCAGAATGAAATCCTTGCAGCTCAGCTCACAGAGGTTTGTGGAAACTGGATACATGAAGAGTATCAGGGAGATCTGGATGAACAGACCGCCAGTGATCATGTCTGCTGCAGTATAAGCAGAAGATAATCAGCATCTAAGGCTGTGTATACGGCTACCATTTATGGCTCCCTGGAGTCGTTGGTCATGTAATCTACTACAAAGCTAAATATTTAGCCAAGATCCTCTCCTTTAAGTCCACCAAATCGCGATCCTGTTCTGATACATATTTGCCTTCCTCTAAGAAAATAGCGGCGTTATAGATGTGCCCTGCAGAGTACTGTTATTACCTATAGGCAAGTCCTGGGGTGTAACTACAGGGGGTGCAGAGAATATAGTTGCCCGGGGGGGGGGGGGGGTCCTATCATGTAAGAGGATCCTGCAACCCAATACAATTTGTGGGTCCAAAATTGTATTCTGATCTCATTATTTCTAGAACTGTTCAGACTGCGCTGTTCTGATACTGAGCTCCAGGTCTCCTGCATAGACGTAGTGTTATAGGATACAATTTCAGCTACCTGCACCCACCACTAGGGGGAGCTTACTGTACACTGTGCCATTATTGACCACAATGTATAGACAGGGGCTTTGCAAACTAACCATGAAAATGCTACAATGTCCATATTACCGTCATAGCAGCACCAAACAGATACCATGTAAAGCCCATGTCATCCATGCCCAACAGGAAAAAAATAAAAAATAAATCCTCCACAAACGCATAAAGTACGACAGTGCATCCTTATCGTCAAACCAACCCCAGCAGCATTGTCCCCCTTCTCACCCTGACGACATCATTCTCCTATTCCCTATCTCACTGGCATTAATACTGTCCCCTTCCTATATTTGTATCTGCACTAATAGCAAGTTCTTCTCTTCCCACCCCCTACCTCACTAGCCCCAGTCTTGTCCCCATTTTTCTCCCTAGGTGCAGAACCTGTTCACTTTTGGTCATGTGACTGCAGGTCCTTCATTAAGTGTCAACTACCAGGATCTCTGCCTCACCAGTCAATAAATTGTTCTGAGATTCCCTGGCACAAGCTATATAGGGAGCTCCCCCTAGTGGTGACTACAGGCAACCAGAATTGTATTACTGGAGGATTTGGACCCGTGAATTACTAAAACTCACCAATAAAGATATGGTCAGAAATTCATCAGCACAGGATTTGGGATCTATTTAGATTAAGAAAACCCAGCAATCTACTGCGGGGGGACAGTTGAGCACGCTTGCCTAAAATATTTCCTATAATATTTGTCTCCATAACATTACCTGTCAGACAGTACCCCAATAACATTGCCAGCGAGTATGAATAGCCAGTCACACTCTGCACCCCTATAGTCACCAGCCCCCACAACAATACAGACATGGCAACTTTTAGGTCCACACATCAGTATGGCTGGAAGAGTGACACCTAGAAGAAGCAGAGACCAACCAAGACTGGCAGAGACAGGGCAGGGCCATCTTGAGGTTGGCGTAATACCTATAAACAGAGCAGACCGCCATTCCTTCAGCGGCCGCTGCTCAGAAGTCTGAACTGTCAACATCAGAGGAAAATCTAATTTGTAAGGGAAAAAAAAAAAAAAAATTATGTTTTGCGTACACATGTCCAATGCATACCTGTGTGTCTCCATGGTTACAGGCTAAGACTATTACGTGAGACTGACCCAAGGGCAGGCCTACGTATAACACCTGCCACACTGTACTCCATGTATCACATACTCCTGTATTCCTCTGTCCTTACACGCCTCGCCTTCCCGTCACCTCATAAATCGCCTCTCACTATATACCGAATTTTATGCCCTTAAAATGACAAATCTCCAGAATTATTAGTTTAGAAATGCAGCTCGCCATAACCATTATCCGGGCCCGTTCACTCCTAATAATGTGCAGCTATTAGAGAATTGCTTCATGATTTTATAGGCAACATGTAAAACTGTGTCCTGATGTGAACCGAGTCTCCGAGAGTGCCATGTTGTGTTATATACAGATTGAGGATGTCGCCGCACATATTCCTTCTATCCAGGGTTAGATACAGCAATATGGCGGCATCTGATAATCCAGAGCCACTTCTATCAGCCTTCATACAGAGATTAATATTCACTCAGCTTATATACAGGTCAGATAGGTACACAGGCATGTACAGTATCTATACGCCTGTGTCAGTATCAGTGGCACCATGTCACTGAGACATTGATGGCCCTGGCCTTCTAGAAGTGCCATGGCCCCATGCCTGTGGACCTGCCTGCTGTCTAGGAAGTGGCAGACTACAAGATTAATACCCAATTCTAGCCACCACTAGGGGGAGCTCACTGCATACTGGCTTATTACTGAGCACAATGTATAGACCGTATGCACTAAGCTCCCCCTAGTGGTGACTGCAGGCAGAGCCTAAATGGTAGAATTCTAAGGCCCCACGTAGCGAGCCACAGCCAAAAAGCATGCGGCGGAAACGCATCTCAGTTGTTTTCACATGGCTAATCACAAAGTCTGCAGAGTTTTCCTTCTGCGGACTTTGTCCCTATTATACCTATACGGAGAACGCCAGCAATTCCATAGGTATAATTGATATGCTGCGATTTACAAAAACGCAACTTTTGAAAAATTGCAGTATCTCCTTTGCGGATATTTTTCTGCAATGTGTTGAGATTAGCCAGAATCCCATCCACTTTTCAGGTACTGTAAAATACAGGGGTTTTTCAACATGGGGGCCACAGCCTAAGAAGGTTTTCCAAGACTTCAAAAAGGCAGGTAAGCTCCTGCTCCTCCCTGCATCATTTGTTGATTCTGGGGCTGCAGCGATGATGTCATTGACTGCACTATTTGTCAATCAATCACTGGCCTTAGTGGTCACTGGGTTAGCCAGGGATGCACTAATACTGACATCACCAACTATGCCACATCATCAAGGGCAGTGATTGGTGGAGAAGATGGTGACTTCGTTGCAGCACTGGAAGCAAAGATGGTCAGGGAACAGGTATCACATGCAGATTTTCTATACGGATTCCAGTACAAAAAAAAACTAGCACTAATCCATAAGCATTAAAGTCTGCAAAATTCTTTTTTTTTAATGGGGGATTTTAAAATCCACAACATGTATAATAAAAAGTTATATGGTATTAATAGATATATGCAGGGCTTGCAAGAAACAGTATGTTAATTTCACCTCTGCAAAGGCTGCGTTTTCCTGTAGACATATATAGGGGCATATGTGAAACACAGCAGAAAAGCAATGCAAAAAAAAAAAAATAAATAAGTTCTTCTGATACTTTCCTCTCCCCCTGTAGTTTTTTTTTTTAGCTGCATTTTGCTACTTATGGCCTTATCCTAACTATACTTATGCAGACCATTAGGATAGGGGGGAAAAAAAAAAAAAAAAAAAATGCAACGGTGGACACAACAACATACTCAGCTCTGCTACATCTGTCATTTGCTCCTATCAAACTGAAAGCTGTAATATGGAAATAATATAGTATTAGACTTGGAAAACACACTAAGGCATTCAGGGCCAAGTCTGGAGTCCATTAATCTAGTGACACGTCCTCATTGTATGGGGAGATGCGGGCTCGTAGTAGCTGATATTATACAGGTACATTAATCAGAAGGCGGCGGCACTCATTATTATTGTCCTGACACGTGTCATTATACCGCCGCCTGCTAATACCATCTAACATATGCTCAGCTATCAGGAGCCAAATCAGGTTACATGGACTCATCAAGGGAACGGACCGCTAAACCAGTGTCAGTAAGTCTCATTCACTTGGTTATGGAAAAATCTAATGAATTATTAATAAAAGGGATTTACTTTTCTTCTTGTTTGCACTATTGTGTTGGGGGGGGGGGTGAACATTTTTGTAATATACTTTATTAACCTATCCAAATTCTTTTTAGAAGAAAACAGGCTGTAAAATTCCCCATTATCAATGCTCTAAGCATTACCAGGGAGACTGTCCGTACACCTGTAGTCAATGTAGTATATAGAGCTGTAGTATTTGCCATAGGATTGGGGATGGTCACTACAAATGGCTGTATCTTCGATTTTATACCACCTAGATTTTCAGGTCTCATATGGTGCCAAGATTGCAACTTAGCTATAAAATGGAGATCAATATCTCCAGGGGGCCCTGTGAATCCCATATAACAGTCAGGATGATGCTGACAGCAATGTGATATGGGAAGCAGGGGGCCCCCTGGAGGGCAGAAGGGGGAAGCAGATGCGAATGTGATCAGGAATGGGAGGGCTGCGGGCCTACTACAAGGTTATTGGTTGGGGGAATCCCGTGAGATTAATCTCTCAAGGTTCACCTGGCGGTTCCGTTCAAACCGAATACATCTGAACTAAGGCTGCCATTATACTTTGCCGGATCAGTCTGAAAAGTGTGGCCAGCACATTTAATGCCATAAGGGGGCATGGCGATATTTTAAAAGGGCATGGTCAAGCCGAACAGTGAGTAGCTTTAGCAAAAATGTCACATTGCGCTGCATGCGCCGTTCTCCAAGGTTATGGCAACAAATACTTATCAAGGGGTTGAAATCCTGGTCGAATTGGGGCACCATCTACAATCCACTTAGGTAATACAAGTACAGCAATGGTCTTTGCTGCCCATCGCAACCAGTTTGTGCAGTTTTTGTCGAGAGCATAGTCGAAAACTAAATGGTTTTGTGGTTAGTTGCTATGGGCAACAGAGTTTTATGACACAGATCAAGTTGGTCTTGGCTATGTAAACCACAACGCTTTGAGGTTATTGTATCATGGCGGTCATTTGTGGAGCTTAAAACAGAAAGACGGAAGCGTTCAAAAATAAGCCGCTTATAACCTGCCCAATGGCAGCGAGAAGACGACTGGTTGCCTTGGGCAACAACTCCTTTGTCTACACTAGCTCCAAAATTGAGGCCATCATCTCCACTCCTCAATACAAGACCATCCCATGATATTGCTCGGCCCTCAACACCAAGCAGGAGATTCTCCTACAGTTTATATCACCCCATTTCTACTCTATTATTCTTCTTTCAATCTTCGCCTCCATTCCCTAAAGCCCCCCTTATACCCACTATCTTAAGTAAGTGCACCTCATACACCACTGACCTCCACTACATACACACTGGAGAAGCCAGAGCGTCCACCATCACCTCACAACTACAGTGAAGCTTCTTTAGCTTTATAAAACCCATTGTCTTGCGCTCTCAGGGCCTGTGTCGGCATCCAGCCAACTATAAGGATTACAGCAGGTGGGCTGCAGCAAAAACCACCCAGTTTCAGGAATTTTTGCAGCGGCAGCTTATATAGGAACACATTGCAACCACGTGAGTTGTGCCGTAAAGGGGCCCAATAAGGCTCAGTCTCCCAAGGACCCACACAGACCTGGAGCCAGTCCTGTACAAGCTATTAGAGGATTCTGAGTTAGAGGATGATCCTTTGTTCAGGGATTGTCCAGAGTAGAGAACCCCTTTAATGGACATACTGAAGTCTTACTTTGCTACTTCACCTTGAGCATAGTAACTACAGTGCACATATTCGGTCAATGAAGAACGTGCCTATATTTAGGCCCAGAAAGCACCCACATGCCCCATCACTGTGTAAATACAATCTTTGCCACTACTTTGGGCAACATGGCCCCCTGTTACATGGGATTCAATGAGCCTTTGATCATTTGAAGAACGTCTTATAGATAGGATAAATCTAAGGGGACATTTTATTGTAGGTTTCCCTGGTTAAAGGGGGGTGTCTAGTTCTGACAACCCATTTGCAAATACCTGATTGTGGATTTGGAGTCTATAGTTGCTCATCTATACAGATTAGCCATCCCCAGAAGGAAGAAAATGGCCTCTATATTGCCGCAACCTATAGGTGGCGTCCTTGTCCTAATGTCCCATAAAGGGCCTTAAAACTAGTTTTCAGCCAAAGTAGAAACCTCTGTTTTGAAGAAGTCTCTTTGAAGGATCCATATATTACACTGAGAGTCAGTTGGGAGATAAAAATAAAATAAAAAAATAATATGCATGTAATGCTTCATTTAACCTGCAGAGGCACTGCAGGGAAAATGCTTTCTGTGACTGTTGTAGCGTTGGTGATCACAGTTATAGAGTGCCTGTCTCATTCTGGAGGACCCAACCCATCTTTGTACCAAATTCAATAAATATCATGCAATGCTTCCTTTGGCCTGTGGAGGTGCTGCAGGGAAATTAAACACTTGCTGATACAAGTTGATCATTTGTGGGGGGAAAAAAAAAAAGTTTTTTTTATTTCTTTTCTTCTCCTTTCTGACAAGGTGGACTACCCTGTTAAGTCTCCACAGACTCAGGATTCAGACCCTTCAGAGGATTGTTGGAAGGGGTCATTTCGAGTTGAGGGTTGACTCACATTGATTCTCCATCAGCTTGTAATACATCAGCGCGATCCTCACCGATCAATTCAGTAGACAGGTGATAAAAACAGAGCGCTGACCTCAGCACAAATCTGTGGCGAGCGTTAATGAGGACGCCGTAACCACCGATAAAACTTTTTTGTTTGGACGGGTGAAGTTGTCATACATCATCCTGTCACTGTGTTGTTGTTTAGTCAAGAAAAGCAAAAAAAAAAACCCAGGAGGGAGCGCCCGGGGCGTGATGGATCGCTCTGGTATGGAAATGACATTCAAGCCTCGCGAAAAACTCAGACATTAATTGAAATTTATGGAAATATCCGGAATTGATTTGAATAGAGAAAAGTCTAAATTCAAAACATCGTTTGGATGGGAAATTCATGTAAGATAAATGGCGGAGGATAAAAGTCAGCGCCGGGGGACAGACGAGACAGAACCATGCCGTACCCACAATGCACTGCTCGCCGAATTCTGTATCCTCCAGGGGGGGGGGGGGGGGGAATAGATTTTGTCAATTTAATTTCTGTGGAAAGGTTTATAAATCGACAAAATAAGACGAAGAAACCTTGGGGGAAATATCTGCAAGACTCGGTGTCCGGGATACCCCAAGTGTCAGCGCGGCAATGTCCCGTACTGAGGGGTACCAATAAACTATTGGCCGCAATAAGTCTTTTTCGCCCCCCTGGGCTCATTGGAGTCCAGTATTTTTGACATACCATCCGGGTCCTGGACACATGTCCTGGTTTCAACTGAGACATCCTCAGGATGCAGAGAGAGAGTTGAGTACAATGGTGAAGTGCGGAGACATCAGTTCCCATTCCATGGCTTGGCGCAAGCAGGCGCAATATAATGACGTCATCGCACCTGCTGCGCCAAGCTAGGGCAAGATGGAGGAGACCGGCTCCATGGGATAAAAGCCTGGTGACTTATTTTTATGCCACAGCTTCTATATGGGGGCTGCTAAGGGGCATTATATTGTGCAGGGAGCACTAAGTATGCATTATACTGTGCTGAAGAACACTAAGGGGGACATTATACTGCGTGGGGGCACAATGGGACCAGACAAATTGTGTCATTGTCCTGTACCCCAAGTGTCAGCAGGGTTATTGTCTTGTAAACCAATTGTTGAAGTGGGTCATCCTTCATACCCCAATTGTTAGCGTGTCATTGTCCTGTACCCCCAGTGTCTGCATCTCATCCTCCTGTACCAGAAGTGTCCTTGTCCAGTACCCCTAGTGTCAGTATGTTATCCGCTTGTACCCCAATTGTTAGCATGTCAGTCTTGTGCCCCAAGTGTGAGAGCATCAGTGTCCTGTACCATGGGGGTTATTTCTCTGTCCCCTCCCCCCCATGAGCTATCATCCTATATGCCAATGGTTGGGGTGTCATTGCCATGTACCCCATGTGTCATTGCCAGCTGTCTTGTACCCCAAGTGTCATGGTTCTGTATTCTAAGTATCATAATCTTGTAACCCAAGTGTCAGCATTTCCCATGACACAATGTAATTTTCTGTACCCCAAGTGTCAGTGCGTCACTGTCCTGTACCCCCATATCACTGTATATATAGGAGATGCCTCTGGATTTCAGCTCCGCAGGTTCATCTCCAGCCATTACATTGAGCAGATACTACTGTTACTGTATTTTGTGCCTCCCACGGATAAAGTTCCATCAGTTGCAGACATCATATCGTGTAATATATATGTATATAATCTCAGTATACGGCAGCGTAACCCCAGAAGTGTAATTGCTGCAGAAAATAAAGTCATTCATCTCCAGGGGCCCCTGTGGTATAATGAAATATCCATCCCGGGCTCTGCATTTCAGGCATCAATAGGAGACGTGTTACCTGGGGATGCAAATCAATACTGTGGAATATCTACGCCGGCCGCTGTTTGTGCAGGATTTACACCGCGTGTCCTCATATAACATAATTATGGAGCAAACATCAAGTCTTATTCAAAAGGCGGACATCATTACCCTCTAAAGACCCACAGAAACGGCACAGCAGGTCTTCAACAAGTCCCAGTATCGGAGACCAAGCTAGTTTTAACCAAGAGACCACACTCAAGCCATTACTATATAATCCTATGTCAGATGTAGCAGAGCTGAGTTTGTCATTTGTTGCAACATTGTGATATCGCCACACTTGGGCTGCAGGTAACGTTGCCTGCATTGTCTAAAGTCAAACAGGTAAGAAACACATTCAGCTCTGCTACATCTCTGTATAAACCCACCATTGCACAGGTAATTTCTGGCACCTGCAGAAAATTTTTGCAGGTATGCAATGCTGCAGACTTTTAGTAACACCATGCTGTTTTAGGAGAGGGAATTCTTGCTCGGTGATCACTTACCTCGCTCATGGTTGCTTGAGATGACAGTCCTTAGGTCTCCACCTGGGTTTTACACTGGAGGACGCGCGGCTAGAGCTGTTGTAATGTACTAAGCTTTTTCTCTTAAAAGGGGCTACCCTGTGGCATCACTATCCCAGTAAACCAATAAGAGTCCTGCAGCTGACAACAATTTAGTCCTAGCATTTTATGGCAAAGACTAAGGGGACACCTTGTGGTCAGATTTGGAATTACAACGGAAAGCTGCAATGTGCGGAGTAGAGCTGGGGAGAGTTGCATGTGCCATAGAGATAGATGTAAAATAAGATGTTATTGCATCCTGCAGGGGTATACATGGAAGGTAAGGGGGTGGGCGCACAATAACATATCATATCCGCTGACATAGTATGTGACAACCTCACGATATACGTATAGCTTATATAGGTCCTATAGTATACCGTCATCACATACCGTATGGTACCGCAGAGGAAGCCAAATGCTGCACCTATGTACGGGTATAGCTTTGTGTTACTCCTCTGCTTGCAGCAGACTAAGGCTCCATTTACACGACAATAGGGTCTGTAAGGGACCGCGAGAAACGGAACAGGCGGTACAGCCATATACTCCGTGTGCCATCTGTGACCCTATTATTAGAATAGAAGGACAAAGCCGCAAAACAGAAAGGAATGGACCTGCTATATACTTTGCCACTCGGTCCTGCAGCCCCACATCCTGTAAAAACAACGGATGTATGTATGGGGCCGTAGAAATGAATGTGTCTGCATGCTGTTGTATAGGGGCCAACACTAAGGTCGTTTGCGTGAGGCCTAAGTTGTATACGGCCATTCACATGGCAGAAAGGGAAGAGCCGCCGGTTCCCCATCGACATTCCACCGCAGCTTTCAGGTCCATTCATCTGGGGAGTATCGAGCTGCGGCATCCATTTTGTCAGCATCCTGCAGCAATCTCTGCCTCCAATTAAAAACAATGGGAGGCCGAATCTGGGCAGGGCTACCCCCAAATCAGCGTCAAATTCCTATGTATGAACACCCCCTAAGAGTGTTGAAACCTAGTACAGACTGTCAGCATAGCCCCACAAGTATTCGTAGACTGTTGCTATGGGTTACGGTTGGGCCTATTGCTGTGTTACGTGCCTGTGTTATGTTACTGCTATGTGTACATGTATACTAATATACAATCATTATACCGCCAAATCATGTGATGTAGTTTCTATACTGAAATGCCCGAAATACCCTTGTGCGGTCAGATGTATACATTGGGGGAGATTCATCATGCCTTGTATACCATTTTTCTGGCGTCACAAATTTTGTGCAAGTCAACTTTCTGCACAAAAATATTTGCAGCTTTTTTATCCTATATGCCGCCATCGCCACTTTCATGAAAGGCGGTGCAGCAAGGGGTGTGTTGGGAGCAGATTTATGATCATTTATGGCGGTTTACCTGTGCAAAAGATGCCTGACATGTACGCCAACTATGATCCGGTGCAGATTTTAGTGCATGCCCACGGCCTGGCGGAGTGTGAGCTGGTTTAGGAGGAGGCGCACGCCTACCGCTGCATGGGATATAAAGACTGGTGGTGAAAACAGATGGGTTAATCTGAACTAGAAGAACTATAAATCCCAGGAGGACTAGGATATGAGCTACTACACCCCAAACATTTTACAGCACAATAGTGTGGTAACCAAATGCTGTCCCTGTGTCTGGCAGTTTAGAGGACTCAGATGACCTAGGACTAAAGATGGCTGCCATGTGGAGGCCACTCCCAGGTTGGCCCATCTAGGCCCTGGAGCACATAGATAGGCGATCCCGGCTACCCCTGAGCTTCTGACCATGCCCCTTTCTCTTTATACCGGCCCACTCTCTTCCAGTCATGTCTGCCCACTGTGGCATCATGAAACAGGGGAAACACTTTGCAAATTTACATGTAATAAACCATGCTCCTAATCCATCCCATGCCCTCATTGGCCCTGCCCAATCCCACCCAGTCCCTTTATGCCCCTGTACAGTATAATGTCCCTTTACTGGACCAAACAGGATATAATGTCCCCTTGTAACCTCACACAGTATAATATTTCCCTAGTGGCCCTCACACAGTATAATGCTCCCTCCTTGTGGCCCCAACAGTATTATGCTCCCTCATTGGGCTCCCACACACTATAATACCACCTCATTGTAGCCCTCATAGTATAATCCCTGTTATTGTGGCCCCCACACAGTATAATGCTCCCTCCTTGTGGCCCCCACAATATAATGCTCCCTCATTGTGGCTCCCACACACTATAATACCACCTCATTGTAGAACCCACAGTATAATCCCCTTTGTTGTGGCCACCACACAGTATAATCCCCGTTATTGTGGCCCTCTCACAGTATAATCCCCGTTATTGTGGCCCCCACACAGTATAATGCTCCTTCATTGCGGCACTATAATTCCCCTGCTTCACCATTTTGCACCACCCCAGACAGAGGGACAGGATACAAAATCCAGGACTGTCCCACTGAATCTGGGACAGTTGGGAGGAATGGTCTGCAGTGGTGCCCAAGATCAGAGAGAACAAGGACAGGTGTGTGCAGCACCCAGGAGGTTTCCCCTTCTTCCGGCAGTCTTTCAGATGTTCCAGGAGAGTTGCCGAATTTGACTACACGGCCAATGTATGAAACAGCTATTTGGGCACTGTATGGTGTTTATTAGCCATGGTTTGTATATTGTAGGACGGTGCCCCATATGGGATGGAGCACCACACACACTGCACAGGGCACCATCCAATGTAAGACTAGCATTGCAGAGAGTGCAGGGGAGATTATCCTCTAATTCACATTAGCTGGTGTCACCCAGCAGGATTCAGCAAGGCCGCTAGTCTAAAGAAGGGGGAACAATGCCCTCCAGGTCCACCCCTGACTAACAGCAGCAGAACATTACATTGTGTGTAATAACTCTAAACACCTGTTTCCAAGGTAAGTAATATTGTTATATAAGTGGCGAAGCGGAAGAAAAAAACGAAGTTATGAGTCACTGGCTCCAAGGGCGAGATAAAGGAGAAACAATATGACCCTGAACCTTAAGCTTGTGAAAAGGAAAAAGGAGTTTCAGTAATAAAGCGGCGCATTAGAGAAAGGTCACCGGATGCCAATGTAAAGAGCTGGTGCATAAACAGAAGCGGCGACAATGCGCACTGTCACATCTGTGTGTAAACCTATAATTCTGCATTATATATATACGAGATACCCAGGTTATACCAGCATGGCCCATATCACTATATACAAGAAGATGTATAACTTATACCAGCTGTACATATATAATTATATACAGTGTATACCCAGGTTATACCAGCAGGGTCCATATCACTATATACAAGAAGATGTATAACTTATACCGGCTGTACATATATAATTATATACAGGAGATACCCAGGTTATACCAGCTGTACGTATATAATTATATACAGGAGATACCCAGGTTATACCGACTGTATATATATAATTATATACAGGAGATACCCAGGTTATACCTGCTGTACGTATATAATTATATACAGGAGATACCCAGGTTATACCTGCTGTACATATATAATTATATACAGGAGATACCCAGGTTATACCGGCTGTATATATATAATTATATACAGGAGATACCCAGGTTATACCGGCTGTACATATATAATTATATACAGGAGATACCCAGGTTATACCTGCTGTACATATATAATTATATACAGGAGATACCCAGGTTATACCAGCTGTACATATATAATTATATACAGGAGATACCCAGGTTATACCTGCTGTACATATATAATTATATACAGGAGATACCCAGGTTATACCAGCATGGTCCATATCACTATATACAGGAAGATGTATAACTTATACCGGCTGTACATATATAGTTATATACAGGAGATACCCAGGTTATACCTGCATGGTCCATATCACTATATATAAGAAGATGTATAACTTATACCAGCTGTACATATATAATTATATACAGGAGATACCCAGGTTATACCGGCTGTACATATATAATTATATACAGGAGATACCTAGGTTATACCGGCTGTACATATATAATTATATACAGGAGATACCCAGGTTATACCTGCTGTACATATATAATTATATACAGGAGATACCCAGGTTATACCAGCATGGTCCATATCACTATATACAAGAAGATGTATAACTTATACCAGCTGTACATATATAATTATATACAGGAGATACCTAGTTTATACCAGCTGTACATATATAATTATATACAGGAGATACCCAGGTTATACCTGCTGTACGTATATAATTATATACAGGAGATACCCAGGTTATACCTGCATGGTCCATATCACTATATACAAGAAGATGTATAACTTATACCGGCTGTACATATAGAATTATATACAGGAGATACCCAGGTTATAGCAGCTGTACATATATAATTATATACAGGAGATACCCAGGTTATACCTGCTGTACATATATAATTATATACAGGAGATACCCAGGTTATACCAGCATGGTCCATATCACTATATACAGGAAGATGTATAACTTATACCGGCTGTACATATATAATTATATACAGGAAATACCCAGGTTATACCAGCTGTACGTATATAATTATATACAGGAGATACCCAGGTTATACCTGCTGTACATATATAATTATATACAGGAGATACCCAGGTTATACCAGCTGTACATATATAATTATATACAGGAGATAACCAGGTTATACCAGCTGTACATATATAATTATATACAGGAGATACCCAGGTTATACCAGCTGTACATATATAATTATATACAGGAGATACCCAGGTTATACCGGCTGTATATATATATATAATTATATACAGGAGATACCCAGGTTATACCGGCTGTACATATATAATTATATACAGGAGATACCCAGGTTATACCAGCATGGTCCATATCACTATATACAAGAGAATCCCAGCTACAGAACCGGCAGGGATTACATTTACTTCACATCTTCGCAGAGAGAATCGCTTGGCATCGCCTCAACTCGTAGGGTATTTGTTTCCAAATGAACAACCCGAGAGCCAATTTGTCAGCTGGCTTCTTCTTGATTCAATTATTACCATGTTTTATTTGGATCAGAAAATATTTTTATATAAAAATTATCATCCGGGATTTCCTATGAGAATTCTACAACGATGCCACAAATTCTACAATAAAAGGATTTTACATTATTAAAAAAAATATATGGCTGCTATGATCCAAAAACAGCGCCACCCTTGTCCACAGGTTGTGTGCAGTATTTTATCTCAGCATAATTAAGTGCAGTGGAGCTGAGTTGCCAAAGCAGGCACAACCTCTGGGGGCTTCTACAAATGTCCAATAGGTTCCCAGGTAAAGGGGAGAACGCCAAGACTACTGGTTGGAAAGGTTGTCAACTCTCCTAGGGATCGCCCACTAGGAACTTCCTCCAGAGCAGAACTCTATAGATGTTTCCTGCATGTGGAGCTGTCGACACCAGGGGTGTCGCGTCCGTTTAACAAGGGTGTGGCCTGGTGGGTGGAGACTACCTGCAACGACGTCTGCAATAGACAGCACACGGCAGCTCTCTTACTCAGAAACATCAGCACCATAATAGAGAATTTCTGATTTACTTTGACATGGATAAAGCACTTGGAATGGAATAGAAAACTTACTATTAGCTGCAGAACATGTCTATGAGTGTCTTTGCTTGTCTCTCATGTTCCCCCTCCCTCCTTCCCTTTCTGTAGTCTTTTATAGGCACATGTAACTTGGCTTCAGTGAGCTGCAGTCTGTCTTTGGAGGTCAAGACAGATTCAGCAGAGATTTCAGAGTGAATGTCAGTTTAGGAAAGAGGTCAAGGAGGAAAGGAGCGTGAGAAGTGGAGAAAGAGGCATTTTTCTATACTAAAATATATCACAACCACTTAAAGAGGTTTTATGTGATGCGACTGCTTTCTTCCTATATGTCCTCGCAGAACTAGCAGCTGCACAAGACTGTGGGAGCGGTGAGCAAGCTGTCAGTGACACCTGGACATCCCAAAGAGAAGGCAGGGATGGTTTATTACAGTCTTTGCCTTCATGATCACTGTATCAATGAGCGCTATGTGTACAGTCATGGACGCCACCACGATGCAGCGTCCTCCCGGCCCAGAGGTGATGTGATGGGCCGCCAGGGTCAGGAACTGCAGGAGCTGCTGGGTCCTAGAGGACCCTGATCAGCTCTACTAGGACGTTGTATACCTCTGGTAACTGGGGCTAATGTAGGTAATGACAGCCCCAGTTATAGGGCAAATCAGTAAAAAAAAAAAAAAATTTGACCTTAAAAAAAATTTAGGGCAAAATATAAATAATATATAATATGGAATCAGATGGAACATGCCATGATAAAAAAAACACTAAAAATCATGAGCCGGTGGGCACTTTGTGGGCCCTGCAGTGCGGCACGTTGGCATTGTGCAGACGGAGACTCTTCCACTATTTCTGTAAGATTTGGTCCTGGCCGCTCAGATTCTGCAATATCTGCGACAGCCTCTCATCCCGCTGATATATTACAGCCGTGTCATAGTTTTTCTCTTGATATATTGCTCTCATTTTAGAGTCATTTAGGCAAAACGACAAATAGCAGCGGTAAAAGATGCCGCCTGTCAGCGCGCAGTTACATAAACATCCAATATCTCACGTTACATGTGCTTACATAGACTGGATGATGGTCTAGAGACACCTATGTAGCAGAGCTGAGTATATAGGAGAGTATAGGGTAGTATACAAAATAATAACACATTCAGCTCTGCTACATCTCTACCTAGAATTTGCAGTATACACTAATCCTAGAGTCCAGGTCTCCACCAACCATTTAATCACATAAGTAAGTGCCCCCTCCGCCCGGGCCGCTGCTTCAGCACTCTCAGTTTTGCTGCGCAGCAGTCTCTGTCTAAATTGAGCTGTAGTCTTCCTGCGATGAATTTTCTCGAGAGCAGATTTGATGCAGTTTTTGGCTCGTCTCCCCCTCTACATCACTGCCAGCACGCTCATTCATAGGATTGTGTTGGATTTTTTCCTTTTTCTGCAATATTTTACTACTTAATTCAAAAGGCAGAAGGAATACCGCCAAAAATGTTTAGTTAACCCCCACGTGTTCCCTTTCATTTCTATATATTCATTAGTGGATTAGGGGGTTAACAGCATTTAGTGATCTGCTTTACAGAATAGTTGTGGCCATAGGCAGCAATAGTCTGGAGCCGCCTCAATGAGGTGAGTTTTCTACACATGCTCTGTGCAGAGAGGGGGAGGAGATAAGCTGTGACATCATCATCAGTAGTGACATAATGATGGCTCAGTGGTGTTATCTTCTATTGTAATCCTGTCTGTGATGTAAATGAGGTGACTGCTGCAAAGGAAACTCCTACAGAATTGGCACGCATCAGTCTATTAGATTTATTGGCCAGAGTGAAAATTGCAGAATATAGTACATTTATAAATATAGATAGTGACAAGGAAACATTTTTAAAAATTCTTAAAATATGAAAAATTTGGTTTAAAAAAATAGGTTATTTTCTGGTGACACATTCCCTTTAAGGTTGGTAGGGCCCCAACTTTGTGGCACAGACCGCAGCTGACTCCTTATACTGAAGAAGTAGTTGCAGGGCATGCAGGTGACCTCTCTAAGGAAGTAGCTGAGACAGTGACTCCCTTGGACTACATGCACACAGGAATGAATTTGATGCATCATTTGCTGCAGATTTCATCCAAGTAGTGAAATCCGCAACAAAAATCTGCTGAAAGTATAGATATGCTTCATCTGAAAATCCACAACGTAGGTCAGTTGGCGTGCAGAAAATTTTTGCAACATGTAGATGACATTTTTAAAACCTGATGTACTAAGATGTTACTATATGCATTCACCCATAGACTTCTTAAAGGGGTTTTCCAGACTTAAGCAATTGATGACCTATCCGACACCCAGGACCTCGCTAATCATGGTTGGTGGTGGCTCCTAGGTCTTGGAGGTGCTGGAGGTAGCAGGGCACATGCCCCTCCTTATTACCCTGCCCTGGTGGTGACTTTGTGAGTAGCAGCTTGTACTTATTGCAGTGCGTAGGTTAAATAAAATCTTTCCTCACACCCTCTGGCTGTGACTTTTGTAAAAGACTACTGAGACGGGCCCGGCCCCATGGTAATGAGCTGTAGATTTACTCTTCATTACACAAAGATTTTATTTCCAAAAGAAAATCACTTTAGAAAATGTAATTATAGGACGATATAAGATAAGCCTCGAATCAATGCCATGGAACTCCACGACCCATACAAAATCATCAAAATGATATTATCTGTGCTTAAACTGCAGCCGTAGGAGAATGTGTATGGTGTCCAAGAGGTGTCAAGGTACATGGTGCCAAGAGCGCCCCGCGGAGCTGGACATGGGCTGTACAATTGGTCAACATAACCTAAATACATAGGCTACACAGTGCAATAACGTCAGACCAGGCCCACCAGGGGAAATGATTGTAAGGGCCCATCGTCCATCTATACAGAGCATGTCATGTCCTTTTAATGGCACACACAACATATCGGTGAGATCTAACAGAACTCATAAGAAATAGACCCCAGGGGCAAGTGAGTGGCTCCAACTGCAAGTCCAAATAGGGTTGCCAGGATTGATGGATTCTTGTGGGCCATTTTTATGTCAGAGCATTGGTTGACTGGAGAATCCTCTGGTACTCTGAGGGGCCAGTCCAACCCTAGTGTCCATACCGACAAGCCCTATATTGTACACCACCCAACTGATCATGGTTCCTGGGTTCTATGTAGAGGGCGATCTTGGTGTCCATTAATAAGGCATCTATTATGCACAATGTCCATTAGGGTTACTTCATGGAAATCGGAGCACAACAAGACAGTTTTGTTAAGAATTTTCTAAAAGTTTCAGATTCAGAGAGTACAAAAGTTTTCCAGTTTGCCACCTACAAACCACTATTGTACTTTGGTGTCTCTTCATACCCCAGAATATAATAAGTGGAGGTCCAGGGAAGGGGCAAAACATATTCACCTCTCCTGGGCTTCGTCATGGAGTCCAGTGCAGGTTCCCGTTCTTTTCAGGCCTCTTTCGGCCTCCTGAATGATTTGATGATACAAGCAGGTGTCATGACATCAGTGTTACCCCTGTGATTGGACCTTAGCGTTCCCCTGGGCCTCTGATGTCATTCAGGAGACAGGAAGAGGCCCGAAGAGGAATGGGGCCCTCAATAAACACCATGATGGATCCAAGGAAAGGTGAGGAAGCGTGTTTGTTGTTTATGCACCTCCCATGGGCCTCCACGTATTGTATTCTGGGGTATGAAGAGACCTCCAGGGTATAATAATAGCACTGAACAAGTTTGGCCCAAAACTAAACTGCTTGACAAACCCCGCAAATATTCGCAAGGGAAAACTTGTGAGGTTTGCCCAACATTACTCATAATCCTTTGCTTTTTGCCTCCTCAGTTTGTTGTTACTAGTTTCATGCCATTGACAGATAGTCCAAGCCAAAATGAGAACATGCCTGTGCCCCTGAACCCTTACAGGTATGGTATGTTCAGCCATTTGTACTGTAGGTACCTACAGGCTTTAGTATTGTAGACAAAAATTGTGAAAGTTTAATAGCAGCCATATTGGTTGCGATGGGGCTGCTTTTTCTGTCACTGGTGACGCAGAGTCTTCGCCCCACCTTTCTCTCTTTCAGTTCTGTCTTGCTTTCCTTACAGAAATATGGTAGGAAGCAGCTAACTTCTCCTCCTACTTAGTTTTCATAGGAAATCAATATATTATACTATACTTGTACAGTGAAGCCTAATCTGGTGTAATGACCATGTGTATCTCTCTAATAGTGGAGTAGTTACAGCAGTGTGGGAGGAAGTAGCTAACTTCTCCTCCTACTTGGTTTTCATAGGAAATTAAAATGTTGTACTGTTGTAAGGGATTTGCCAGTTGATCAATTCCCCAGTGCTGCTGCAGAACTTTGGAGGGAGGGGCACAACAAAACAGTGAGCCCTAAAGCTGAACCCCCCCCCCACTGGCCCTGCCTCTTGCCTGACTGTCCTAGGTGACAGCCAACAACTTGGAGCCGGTCCCTACTCTGAGTAAGTGAACACAGAATGGTGACAGGACAAACAACAACAAAAGGGAGGTCAGCTAGCCAAGGGGTCGGTAACAGTCGAGCAATGCAGTACAAAATCGAGATCTGAGAGAGTAGTCAAAGCCAGAGGTCAGGAATAAAACTACAGCTAATAGCAGAAAAGGAGCTAGCAGGGACAAAGTCACAAGACAGAATCTCAATAGCCAGAGACTATGTCAGGGCTGATGACCTGTTTATAGCAAGACCAGGACTTGCCCCAGACTAGATTGGTAGACAGGCCATCCACACAGGCAAGGCTGAGATTAACTATTGATAGGCCAAAAGAAACAAGGTGTAGGAGACGGGTGTTCCTGGAATTCAATTACATAGTCTAGGACGGAGTTCAGACTGGGCAACAAGAACCTTAAGCAAGGAATCAAACTGAACACGCCTCCTTCGCCACAGCGTGCGAGCGGAGGGTGGTGTAGAGACCCGAACAGGCAGAGACGTTACAACTGTACTTGTACAATGAAGCCTAATCTGGTGTGAATGACTGAATACCATATACCATATATCCCTAATAGTGGAGTAGTTACAGCAATCTGCTAGGAAGTAGCTAACTTCTCATCCTACTTGGTCTTCATAGGAAATCAATATATTATACTATACTATACTTGTACAATGAAGCCTAATCTGGTGTAGTGATCACGTGTATCTCTCTAATAGTGGAGTAGTTACAGCAGTATGGTAGGAAGTAGCTAACTTCTCCTACTTCAGTTTCATAGGAAATCAATATTTTATACTGTACTTGAAGCCTAGTGGTGTGACCAATTGTACCTTCCTAGTATTGGAGTGGTTACAGCAGTGTGGTAGAAGACCCGACACTTTACAAAGTATATATATAGACTTTCTATTTTTGGTAAATTCTGTTTCTAAATTAAAAAAGAGGGAGGAACCTGGAAGCTAGTGTTAAATTCCCCCACAGCGCCACCACAGGAGACATCAACCATTACACAATTCTCATTAAAAATCAATGAGCTGTCCATCCTACTGCATAGTCATGCTGGGTCCTCCTTGCAATGCAAGTCCACAATTCAATATGAGCTGCGTCCAATGACAAACTCAGCTCTGCTACATCTGTATACACATACACTGCAGCCTGATGCTTCCCAGTCTCCTGTAACTCATTCAGTCATGGGAAATGCACCAATTCCGTCAGGTCTGTGCTTTATTTGGGGAACTAATGGCTGAAAAAGCAAGAAAGAAAAATCAGGTTTTTCAAGGTCAGCGGCATTTAGTTGCGTGTTCTCTAAAATATTTAAGGAGTGCTGGATTTAAGGTTTCACCCTGTGAAATGTTAATGTCGTTATAAAATTTCATGTAGATGACATTACGTGATATCCAAGATGAGTGTTATTCAAGGAAGTGCAGGAACATGTTGACATTGCCTTTTAGTGCAGATTGTCATTAATAATATAACTTCTCCTGCACATGAGGTCTTCCTTAGATCTTCTCCGGTTGGAAACCCAACCTTAGCGCTGACCATGGTCAAAGTGAGAGGGTCTTTCCGAAGGGTTCAGTTATAGACATAGCAGTCAAATCCAGCTCCTAGAGCCTGGAGGCCCAAAGCCCTCTCTGCCAAGAAGACACCAGAGGGGGCTTTGTTACAGATTTTGCACTGTGGCCACTGGCTGGAGCATCAAGTTACACCTCTGGATCCTTCCTTATGTAATAGGATAGAGAAATATGACTGTGACACCTTCATGTATTATACAGGCAGCTCAATGAGATCAATACAAAATGTGTAATACCTCATTTTCCCTGTGGGGGTGCTGCAGGGATATTGAACACTTGGTACCAGGAATAGCTGTGGTCTAGTTCAGGACGGTAAGTAAATTCTGCGTTCAGGAAGGAAAATGTAGAGCTCAGTGATGGCTGAACCTTGCGAGATTCACCCACGAGTTTAGTTTTGGACTGAACTTGTTTAGTTCACCCCGGAAGTGCTACCATTTTACTCTGGGGTATAATAATAATTGGGAGCCCAGGGAAGGTGCTGAAAATGAAAAAGCAACTCATAGTCTCCTTTCATCACCTTTCCCGAGCTCCACCACATCATCCTGTCTTCATTTCCAGTCATCCCAGTCATCTTCCAACCTTCTCTGTGACATCAGCAGTCCCCAATCACAGGCTCCAGCAGTGACCCGGAGCTGCTGACATCACAGAGGAGCGGGAAGATGATGGAGGCGCCTGGGAATGAAGAATGGATGATTCAGTGGAGCCCTGGAAACGTGAGGAAAGGGGGCTATGAGTTACTTTTTCATTTTTGGGATCTGAAGACTACAGAATATAACAATGATTCCTAGGTGGTGAGCCCTAAAAATTTTGGGTTCGGCCAAACCCCAAATTTTTGAAAATTCATAACGAACCTGCACCTCTCTAATAGAACTACATAGAAGCTGAATTAAATTTTTTTGCTTTAATTTTATAGAATTCAACATCAATAGAACATAGAACTTATTGTGTAAATCATTAAGGTCATTTATGATATTGCTGTGATATGAAACACATTTTATTGTAGTGTCTGTTTATTTTATATAATTTATATTTATTTTTGCTCTTTTTAACAGATTTAGGGGATGTTCACACTACCATCATTACAGACTAGTGCTGTTCTATCACAGGACATTAATGGTGGTGGAGTAATAGACACAGACAGAGCCCCCTCCGTTTCCGTTACCATTGACTCTAATGTAAAACAACACGACACAGACACTTTATTATGTCATGTTTGTTTACTTTTGTGTTGCATGCAGGATTTTTTCTTCCAACAGAAACATGAAAAACGTGAAGCATCAAAGCTTCCGTTATGTCATCGGGGTGAATGCAGATGGACACCCAACGGAGGGGACTCCTGTGACGGATGAGAGCAATGGACATTAAATAACAGTAGTGTGAACTTACCCTAAAACAGTGATGGCTAACCTTTTAAGCTTGGTGTGGCAAAATTTGTAAAAAAAAACCTTAACCAGGGTGCCGTGTCACCTCTAGAAATATCCATAATTTTGTGATATTTGGATATTTGTAGCTCTAGTAAAAAAAGAGTTATATTTTTGATATATGTAATTGTATTATATGTATTTCTGGCCCATCACACGGTATATGTGCCCCTTTTTCTGGCCCATCACACAGAATATGACTCCCTTTTCTGGCCCATCACACAGAATATGACTCCCTTTTCTGGTCCATCACACAATATATGACCCCCTTTTTCTGGCCCATCACACTGTATATGACCCCCTTTTCCTGGCCCATTACACAGTATATAAGCCCCTTTTTTAGCCCCCACATGGTGTATGACCCCCTTTTTTTGCCCCCACAGTATATGAACCCCTTTTTTACGCCCCAACACAGCATATGATCCCCCTATTTATGGCCCTTGCACAGTTTATGACACCCTTTATACCCCTCCACACAGTATATGACACCTTTTTTAAAGCCCACTCACAGTATACTATGACCCCCTGTTATCCCCCCACCCTAACACAGAGTAGTGCCCGATACTTTTTACTCACCTGTCCACGCTCCAGTCCTGGCCGCCTTCTGCTGCTGCCTCCAGGGTGCGCTGTTGCCGATGATCAAGAAGGCCAGGACGCTGTACGTAGTGTCCCAGCGTTCTTCAGTGTAGTGACGTCAGTGTAGCGCCACCTAGAGGAGGCAGCAAAGGGCGGCCAGGACAGGAGTGTGGACAGGTGAGTAAAAAGTATCGGCAGCTGCTTATTGCAATAACACATTAAGTAGCTGTCGATGCGTGTCACCCAAAATGTCTTGGCGTGTCACGTGTGACACGCGTGTCATAGGTTCGCCATCACTGCCCTAAAACAATTGAGTTTGATTTCTACCTAATAATATAATGGCAAATATCCGTAATACACAGTAACATAGCTTGTAAAGCTGAAAAAAGTCAATGTTTGGTCTAATATCTTGGAGTGTTGATCCAGAAACCTCTACCATGAGGTAGAGGCAAATTTTTCTAAACTTAGGATAAAAAATCCTTCCCATTTATTACTTTGCTTGCCATCTTTGAACCTGCTCAAGTTCTATTATGTCTTTATTATCCACTGGAGACCAAAGAATATGGACAGACAACGCTGGGTCCTCTTGAGGACTCCTGGTCGGGCTGTCCATGTATGGATCTCCTAAATGCACCATTGGTTGGACATGTGGTGCAATATGGAGGACTCTACTTGGTGTCTGACTGCGCTTCCTTGAGGCCACTGAATAAAATGATTCTGAGTGCCCACCTTCCAACAACCCTTAGGAAATAGACCAAAGTGCCTTCCAAATTTGGGTGTCTTCTGCTGTCTTCCGAGCCTTGGCCCACCGGAGGATCCTCTGGTACTTTCGTAGGTCAGTCCGACACGGATGCTAACCCTTTGGTTACACCTATTTTAGATAACCCAGACGTCAAATGGTTACCATTGCAAGTTTTTCCAATCTTGACCTGCACATCAGAAGTGCAGCCGTCAGTCTCCAGCACGTCTATGGACACGTTTGCTCCCATATGATCCCAACCCCATACATTTACATTACTGTGCAGCAATGCACTTTCACCTGTGCCCCGAATGCGGGAAAGGGTTAATTAGCTCCATCCATTTGCAGAAAAATCCATAACCCTTTCTACTTGGCTCATGTAAAGGGTTCGGTATAGCTCCTGTTATCACAGCCTTGCATTTATATTCCGATCACGCCGTCGTGTAATGTATGCAGCTCCCGCTCCTAAGGGACTTCTCTGAATATCATAAACTACAAGCGGATACCGGATAAACAAAGAGAGCGCAAGTTCTACAAGGTCATGTCAAGTCATGTGTGCGAGCGCCTCCGGCCCATCCTCCCCATACACTCTGTAATCTTTTATAATAGATAACAATCCCTTGCAATTCATTATAGCATGGCAGTGATTAATACCGTATACCGTGCTCTGGACTCCACGTACGGCGGGCTGGCACTGGGCGTACTATTACAGCACATCATATCGGATACTGCTTAGTGTATCTATACTATATGCCTTTTTCTGTACCGGGTTGGCAGATTGGACAATTCCTTATTTTCAGAAGGGTCCTGAACAATAAATTGATCAAAGATTGATCGCTGGCGATCAGCAGTAATGTCTGTGGTAACACAGCATTAAATGTTTTGTTACCCTGCAGCGCCACCACAGGAAACATTTGTTATTACAATGTATTCTTTAGAGTCATAGATGTGCTGGGTCCTCCAGAATTAGAGATGTTACTCTGAGTTGGTCCATTTTGCACCACCACAACCTTATGATAAAAGGAGTTGTCTGTGACTTTGCATCCATTGTGGCCTCACCGTGAATCAAGGACAATGTTGTGTAGCTTGAACCTTTAAGGGGTATGGACATGTATGACATGTATGGGATATCCCAGGACAGAGAGGAGGAGACACAGTGGAGAGATGGCTGCACATGTGTATACTCTCATTTTTGTGTACCATGATTGTCTCATGACCTATCCTGAATATAGGTCATAAATGCCCCCCAAACCCGAAAACCGTGTTAAGTTAGAGCAACAGGCATGTTGACATCACTACATTGATAACATCATTGTCATGGAACGAATGGTGGAGCAGGATGCTGACGACTCCCTGCTTCACCATTGTCTTCAACTTTCTAATATCTATGTCTTGAGGATGTAGATATATTTGAAGTCAGGACATGCCACCTGAAACCCAGAATTGTCCGGCTGAATCTGGGACAGTTGGGCAATATGTGTAAGGTAAGTCTAATACCCATCCATACTTTTCCATTACACAGAGGATTATGTCATCAGTATAGAACTGTCTAATAACTGGAGTTTGCTTCCTTTAAGACTGAAGATGATGGCAAGGTCAGGATGTCCCCGGGGATAATTGTTAAATGTGGACTGATGTATAGAAGACATAAGAAGTGGGACCAAAATAGAACTTTCTCAAGAATATACAAGACCATTCAGAGAAGGACAGGGAGGTGTAGCTAAGTGCTAGTGGAGTGTACATGCAATGGTCTGACCTTGGCCATAGGATGCAGAAGATGCCAGACTGTCTTAGTAGGGGCCACAACATCTTAAAGAAACACTAAAACTCAAAATAAACATTAACAGGAAACAAAAGTCATTATAGATAAGCAAATGGGTTCGTAACGAGCCAGGATGAACTTTCCAAAAATTTCAGGTTTGGCTGAACTTGAATTTTTTGGGATTGGACACCCTGGAACGTTATTATAATATGTAGAGGCCCAGGGGAGAAGTGGACAATATAAAAAAACACTAATACTCACCTCTCCTGGGAGTCCAGTCTTCTTTCCAAGTGGTTGGTCTTCACCCATGGATTCTTGCGGCCTCTTTTGGCATCTTTGATGACACATGCACTGGGCCTGAGCAGTCATTCGAGTTGCACTGATGTCTTGAATCTTTGACCTAAGCCTTTGACCTCACTCCCAACTGAGAAGGTGCTGGAAGAGGCAACAAGAGCCCATGGTGAAGACCAACCCCTGGGAAAGAAGAAAAAGACTGAATTCCCACGAGAGGTGAGGAAAGGTGAGTATTGGTGTTTTTTAACTTTGCTCGCATCTCCCCCAGGCCTCCGCTTATTATACTCTGGGGTGTGAAGAGACCACGGAGTATAATGAGCCACTTTCAGTTCAGATTGAAAAAGTTGGGTCCAAGACGAAACTGGCAGGCGAACCTCGGGAATATTTGTAATACTGCTTGATACTGACAAAAACCTTCTCATAGAATAGGGTGGAGATCATGAATGTTTTTGTCTTCCTGCAGAGCAGAGAGGGGGAGGCTCCTGCTGCAGACAGTTGTCTTACTTACCAGGTGGGCCCAAAGAATTGCTGTAATATATAATCACTATGTCAGGTATTATTTGGCCGACTTTTAACCCTTACGTGGAAAACCATGTGAACATATTTATTATATCTGCAGCAGTGAATCAGAATGTAAGTTCTTCTGCCATAAGTGGTGTATAGATTGTAATGTCCTGGTGTCCGCAACGGGAGTGGGGAAATGTTCCTAAACATCTGAGATGAATATGTTGATGTATAATAGATTCTGTGGAGGGTAACGTACAATCTGCCCAAAGATGAAGGAAACGCTATACACACTGAGGTATGAGGGAGATCACGCTACAGGCCGGTAACCTGTCTACAATATGATACCTGTAAGGGCAACCATAGGTGAAGGCTACATGGCATGTATCAGGTGGTGTGCTGAATGGAAGCTGATATCACAATGGGTTATGGAAGGCTGGAGGCGGCGGGTTATGTTATATGGTGACTGATAACTGCTCATAGACCCAGACATCTATCTATCTATCTATCTATCTATCTATCTATCTATCTATCTCATATCTATCTATCTATCTATCTATCACATATCTATCTCATATCTATCTATCTCATATCTATATCATATCTACCTATATCATATCTATCTATCTCATATCTATCTATCTCATATCTATATCATATCTACCTATATCATATCTATATATCTATCTATCTATCTATCTATCTATCTATCTATCTCATATCTATCTATCTATCTCATATCTATATCATATCTATCTATCTATCTATCACATATCTATCTCATATCTATCTATCTCATATCTATATCATATCTACCTATATCATATCTATCTATCTCATATCTATCTATCTCATATCTATATCATATCTACCTATATCATATCTATATATCTATCTATCTCATATCTATCTATCTACCTATCACATATCTATCTCATATCTATCTATCTATCTATCTATCTATCTATCTATCTCATATCTATCTATCTAACAATCCAAAAAATGGACAGCACTCCAATATTGAAATTCAAAAAGGTGAAGATTTATTCCATTGCAACGTTTCGGTCCCAGATACAGCGGACCTTTCTCAAGCAGTCAATGTATCTATCTCATATCTATCTATCTATCTATCTATCTATCTATCTATCTGTCTGTCTGTCTGTCTGTCTGTCTGTCTTTCTATCTATCTATCTATCTATCTATCTCATATCTATCTCATATCTATCTATCTATATCATATCTATCTATCTATCTATCTATCTCATATCTATCTCATATCTATCTATCTATCTATCTATCTATCTATCTCATATCTATCTATCTCCTATCTATCTAGCTATCTATCTATCTATCTATCTATCTATCTCATATCTATCTCCTATCTATCTATCTCATATCTATCTATCTATCTATCTATCTATCTATCTATCTCATATCTATCTCCTATCTATCTATCTCATATCTATCTATCTATCTATCTATCTATCTATCTATCTCATATCTATCTATATATACATATCTATACAGTATATACATATCTCCTATCTATCTATCTATCTATCTATCTATCTATCTATCTATCTATCTATCTCATCTCTTTCTTTCATTATGTGTTGCCTTACCACCACCAGGCTCAGTAGTTACTATTGCTGGCATTATACTGTATTGGGGCTCTATTGGGTCAGTGTGGGGACATTATACTGAGTGGGGGCACTATGGTGCCATTTTTCCGTGTAGTGGTACTAAGGAGGAATTAAACTGTGGGAAGCACTAAGGGGATATTATTGTGTATGAGGTACTAAGGGGTCTTTATACTGTGTGGGGGCACTATGGTGGCATTATTCTGTGTGAGGGTACTAAGGGGGCATTAAACTATGTGGGGATACCAAGGGGTATAATACTGTGTGGGGGCTCTATGGGGAGCAGTAAACCATGTGTAGGTATTAAAGGGGCATTATGCTGTGGACGTACCAAGGGAGCATTATATCGTGTGAGGTCACTATACTGTAGGGCATTAGGGGGTATTACACTGTTTTGGAGCACTAAGGAGGCATTATACTGTGTGTGGGGGCATTATTCTGTGTGATGGTACTAAGGGGTCATTATATTGTGTGGGGGCACTAAGGCGGCTTCATCACTGTGTGCTACACAGAGGAGGGCACTATTACTGTATGGGTGCACAAATGGACTAGGTAGGGTCAAAGAGGGCATGGGCAGGATTGGGCAGGGTTAGAGGCATCTCTTACCATATGTAAATACTGGACACTTCCAGCTAATGTTCAGCTTGGACCTACTGATGGCGGAGTCCGCTAAATGGACATTCACTATAGGTAGGTGAGTACCCTACTGTATATAGTCACCACTTCTCTTCTGAGAGCAGGACTAGGTATATACAGGCCTATATATTACTGCCTCTGGGTGTCCTCATTTACTGACAGCAAGCAGAGATATATTTATAAAGATGAAGAAGTAGACACATAAAGTCTATTACAGGTTTGTAGCCCCCCATTCATAACCCTGGAAACTCTTTTTGGGCTCAGCCATCACATTTACAGCGAGGTGCGGGAAGGGGTTAATACATGTTAGCAGAGTTACTTTCCAAAGATTCTTATTCTCAATTGATGTTCTTATTGATTCAGACTTCTGGATATTTCCTCACTGTTCTCTGTATCCAGGCATCGGGGGGTGAGGAGAATCACCTAATAACAGGGAATGGTTTCTGTAATGGGACTAGGAGGAGAGGCAGAGTCTTCCCTCAGAGTCTTCCCTCAGAGTCTTCCCTCAGAGTCTTCCCTCAGAGTCTTCCTGCAGAGTCTTCCTGCAGAGTCTTCCCTCCTCAGAGTCTTCCTTCAGAGACTTCTTTCAGAGTTTTCCCACAGAGTCCCTCAAGACTTCCCTCAGAGTCTTTCCTCAGAGTCTTACTTCAAAGTCTTCCCTCAAAGTCTCCCCTCAGAGTCTTCCCGCAGAGTCCCTCAAAGACTTCCTGCAGAGTTTTCCCTCAGAGTCTTCCCTCAGGTTACGTCCACATCTGTGCCGGTCTCAGAGTCTGTCAAAAATCCTCCATGCAGGACTTTTCCTATAGTCAATAGGGTCCGCCAGGCTCCGTGTGTAACCGATGTTTTAGAGGTCCGCCTCTACGTTGTGCGGGTCCCCCAACAGACCCTAACTAGTGTGAACCTAGTGTCAGAGTCTTCCTTCAGAGTCTTCCAGCGAGTCTTTTCTCAGTGTCTTCCCTCAGAGTTTTCCTTGCTGTGACATTGACAAGTCGGATGATGAGAGCAGCTGTATCTGGAGGCCAATACTCTGGGGAGAGAAAGTGACATTTTGGGCTTCTAGCAATTTCTGACGGAAAGTTCACGCTGAGCTGGAATCTGCTTACCGAGGATGATGTGAGCGAGAATCCCGTCTGTCCATTTATCATCACCTCTGAATACAAAGAGTATGGACATCTCCAGTATACAGCGTGTACCCCGGAGATAGACACTATAGTATACAAAACCCAATCTACAGTATACAGCGTGTACCCCAGAGATAGACACTATAGTATACAAAACCTAATCCACAGTATACAGCGTGTACCCCGGGGATAGACACTATAGTATACAAAACCTAATCTACAGTATACAGCGTGTACGCCGGAGATAGACACTATAGTATACAAAACCTAATCTACAGTATACAGCGTGTACCCCGGAGATAGACACTATAATATACAAAACCTAATCTATAGTATACAGCATATACCCCGGAGATAGACACTATAGTATACAAAACCTAATCCACAGTATACAGCGTGTACCCCGGGGATAGACACTATAGTATACAAAACCTAATCTACAGTATACAGCGTGTACCCCGGGGATAGACACTATAGTATACAAAACCTAATCTACAGTATACAGCGTGTACCCCAGAGATAGACACTATAGTATACAAAACCTAATCCACAGTATACAGTGTGTACCCCGGGGATAGACACTATAGTATACAAAACCTAATCTACAGTATACAGCGTGTACGCCAGAGATAGACACTATAGTATACAAAACCTAATCTACAGTATACAGCGTGTACCCCGGAGATAGACACTATAATATACAAAACCTAATCTACAGTATACAGCGTGTACCCCGGAGATAGACACTATAATATACAAAACCTAATCTACAGTATACAGCGTGTACCCCGGAGATAGACACTATAATATACAAAACCTAATCTACAGTATACAGCGTGTACCCCGGAGATAGACACTATAGTATACAAAACCTAATCTACAGTATACAGCGTGTACGCCGGAGATAGACACTATAGTATACAAAACCTAATCTACAGTATACAGTGTGTACCCCGGGGATAGACACTATAGTATACAAAACCTAATCTACAGTATACAGCGTGTACCCCGGAGATAGACACTATAATATACAAAACCTAATCTATAGTATACAGCGTGTACCCCGGAGATAGACACTATAATATACAAAACCTAATCTACAGTATACAGCGTGTACCCCGGAGATAGACACTATAATATACAAAACCTAATCTATAGTATACAGCGTGTACCCCGGAGATAGACACTATAATATACAAAACCTAATCTACAGTATACAGCGTGTACCCCGGGGATAGACACTATAGTATACAAAACCTAATCTACAGTATACAGCGTGTACCCCAGAGATAGACACTATAGTATACAAAACCTAATCCACAGTATACAGCGTGTACCCCGGAGATAGACACTATAGTATACAAAACCTAATCTACAGTATACAGCGTGTACGCCGGAGATAGACACTATAGTATACAAAACCTAATCTACAGTATACAGCGTGTACCCCGGAGATAGACACTATAATATACAAAACCTAATCTACAGTATACAGCGTGTACCCCGGAGATAGACACTATAATATACAAAACCTAATCTACAGTATACAGCGTGTACCCCGGAGATAGACACTATAATATACAAAACCTAATCTATAGTATACAGCGTGTACCCCGGAGATAGACACTATAATATACAAAACCTAATCTACAGTATACAGCGTGTACCCCGGGGATAGACACTATAGTATACAAAACCTAATCTACAGTATACAGCGTGTACCCCAGAGATAGACACTATAGTATACAAAACCTAATCCACAGTATACAGCGTGTACCCCGGAGATAGACACTATAGTATACAAAACCTAATCTACAGTATACAGCGTGTACGCCGGAGATAGACACTATAGTATACAAAACCTAATCTACAGTATACAGCGTGTACCCCGGAGATAGACACTATAATATACAAAACCTAATCTACAGTATACAGCGTGTACCCCGGAGATAGACACTATAATATACAAAACCTAATCTACAGTATACAGCGTGTACCCCGGAGATAGACACTATAATATACAAAACCTAATCTACAGTATACAGCGTGTACCCCGGAGATAGACACTATAATATACAAAACCTAATCTACAGTATACAGCGTGTACCCCGGAGATAGACACTATAATATACAAAACCTAATCTACAGTATACAGCGTGTACCCCGGAGATAGACACTATAGTATACAAAACCTAATCTACAGTATACAGCGTGTACCCCGGAGATAGACACTATAGTATACAAAACCTAATCTACAGTATACAGCGTGTACCCCGGGGATAGACACTATAGTATACAAAACCTAATCTACAGTATACAGCGTGTACCCCGGAGATAGACACTATAATATACAAAACCTAATCTACAGTATACAGCGTGTACCCCGGAGATAGACACTATAGTATACAAAACCTAATCTACAGTATACAGCGTGTACCCCGGGGATAGACACTATAGTATACAAAACCTAATCTACAGTATACAGCGTGTACCCCGGAGATAGACACTATAATATACAAAACCTAATCTACAGTATACAGCGTGTACCCCGGAGATAGACACTATAATATACAAAACCTAATCTACAGTATACAGCGTGTATCCCGGAGATAGACACTATAATATACAAAACCTAATCTACAGTATACAGCGTGTACCCCGGAGATAGACACTATAGTATACAAAACCTAATCTATAGTATACAGTGCGTACCCCGGAGATAGACACTATAGTATACAAAACCTAATCTACAGTATACAGCATGTACCCCGGAGATAGACACTATAATATACAAAACCTAATCTACAGTATACAGCGTGTACCCCGGAGATAGACACTATAGTATACAAACCTAATCTACAGTATACAGCGTGTACCCCGGGGATAGACACTATAGTATACAAAACCTAATCTACAGTATACAGCGTGTACCCCGGAGATAGACACTATAGTATACAAACCTAATCTACAGTATACAGCGTGTACCCCGGGGATAGACACTATAGTATACAAAACCTAATCTACAGTATACAGCGTGTACGCCGGAGATAGACACTATAGTATACAAAACCTAATCTACAGTATACAGCGTGTACCCCGGAGATAGACACTATAATATACAAAACCTAATCTATAGTATACAGCATATACCCCGGAGATAGACACTATAGTATACAAAACCTAATCTACAGTATACAGCGTGTATCCCGGAGATAGACACTATAGTATACAAAACCTAATCTATAGTATACAGCGTGTACCCCGGAGATAGACACTATAATATACAAAACCTAATCTACAGTATACAGCATATACCCCGGAGATAGACACTATAGTATACAAAACCTAATCTACAGTATACAGCGTGTACCCCGGAGACAGACACTATAGTATACAAAACCTATAGTATACAGCATGTACACCAGAGCTATACTGTGCACAATGCTATACAAGCCGTATCTATTGTATACAAGGGTTCAAGTGCAAAATTCATGTTAACTCTTTAAATGGAATGTGTCACCAGAAAACAGACTATTTTTAAAGTATGTTTTTAAGATTTTTTTTATTATTATTATTATTTTCCATGCCACTATCTTTATTATAAAAAAGCACTATCTACAGCAATCTTGACCCTGGCCACTAAACCTAATAATAGACTGACACTTGCTAATTCTATAGGGATTTTTTTGCAGCAGTCACCTCATTTACATCACAGACAGAATTACAATAGAAGATAACACCTTTACAGATAATATCCATTGTGACCCATCATTACATTCACTACCTGTAGTAGATAAATATCGGCAAGCAAAGCTGAACCCCAATGCAAAATCTGTAACTGGGCCCCATCTGACTATGTGCTATCTATAGTACTGGTGTCTTCTTATATTGCAGCGAGGCTTTTGGGCCCCTCAGGCTCCAGGGCCCGGTGGCGATTGCTACCTCTATGCCTCCTATAGCTACTCCCTTTTCGGCAGGGGTCTTATATCTGCTACCCCCGGCCATGCAGCTGTTTCAAGAGGCTGCAGCATTGGGATGAGCAGACCTAGTTAGCACCAAGGGCGGACCTTCCCTTTAAGCTGAGCTCGGTGAATAGCAAGGGTGCCGATCAGACCCAATACGCATATTCTTTTTGGTTTTTGCATATTGCTGAAGATTGTGAAGGACTTTATTACACTGATGAATAGCCCGGCTCCCTGCAAAAAGATATTAAAATGCATTACAGCCATTTATAAAAATACAAGCCCTGACGCGGTGGCATATGCGAGATCTGATAGCTCTGCCGGAGCCGGAACGCCGACGCTGCTGGTGACTGTAATATTTGAAGAAGGTTATTGCTTTATGAAATATTAAAGGGGAAAGAAAAGTTCTATTGTACGAGTTTCCAAAAGTGTCGCTCGCAACAATTATAGCCCCGTATTGCCCTATATCAAGCCCTGGGGATAATTATCTTCCTGGTGGTAGATTTTACGAGCACGGTAATAGAATTTTTAAGAACCATTGTAGACTTGTGCTGAGATATGTTAGCATTGCTCGTGACATTTCACTTTATTTTCTTATAATTTTCATACAAATTGCAGGTTCTGAAATATCAGCTCGAACTGTCGAGACAAATAGTCGGCGAAGTGAATAGTGTCAGAGAAACCTGCAGGGCAAGGAGCGGAACTGGGCTCAGCAGCTCCATCTGCTGGCTGGAAACGTTGCATCAACTAGAAGACAATTCACATTCTATCGGAATCATGATAATTCCAGGTGGGTATTGTAAGCTTTTGTCCCGGTAGATGTGAACTCTTATGTCTTAGCTCCAATGTCTCATGAAATCAATTCAATAGAATGTCATGGCATGCTAGTATAACCCTTGATCAGGTTGCAATTCACAAGACAACCACTGGGTGGCCACACATAGGCACATACAGGATAGACATCGTGTGACAGAATATTGCAAAATTATGTTGTTTTGATAAGTTGGTCATCTTGTGGCACACATATGGCAACCTGCACACTGTACTACATTGCACCACGTCCCAATAACTGTGAACCCCACGTCATATCAGTAAATCATGCCCCAATACAGACAAGCCACGCCCCTACACTGTACCCTACAACAGCTAGTTCCTCCTATTAACCCCCTGTGCGCTAACAGTATGTGGGACAGAGGTGGGTGTCTCCGTTCTTGACAAAATCTAGATTTTCAGCTTCTGCCCGGAGTGACACTTTAATTGAAGCCTTACAATCCTATATGTTGTGTTTGCAATTATAACATATAATTATGAATTTTGTAAGATTTGGGGGTTTTAGAATCTGGGGCACGGCTGACATATTACGTGGGATGGTCTGGAATGAAATTCTGCAGCTTTTCTATCTAATGTATCAGGCAGGGACTGGAATCATTGATGATACAGCCTTATGGCAGATGAATGGGGGGCAGGACGGGCTTCTTGGAAGATGACCTTTTGTTATATTATGTTTGGCTTGCGGAGGATGTGGCGAGAGATGGCAGCGCAGGGAGCTTTGTGGCCTCTGTTTATTCTGAAATACTGAAAAATCATTATCACTCTCTAAAACCAAATATACATCTCTAAATCTAATAGTTTCCAAACAAACTGCTTAATAAAAAAAAAAAATTAAAGGGGAATTCTACATATAATTTATTCCCCCCATAAACCCATCAACACACTGTGGGCAGTTAGGTGGGTGCAGGGGGTGATTCGGGTACAATATAGATACTTGGCGACATAACTACAGCACTTTAAAGGCAGGGCATGCAAGTGCTGCGGGTCCATGGTGGGAGGGGTCTGGCACAGAACACTGTAATAGCAGCCTCCTGCAGCCACCACTAGAGGGAGCTTATTATGTACAGATTTATACAGCTCAGATTCAGTTCACTACTAGCTGTATAACATTACATGCACATAGCTCCACCTAGGGGACACTGCAGGCAGGACAGATTCATATCATTTATCAAGCCATATCTTACTATATTATGAAATTATAAAAGCAGAATATTGGATCTAAAAAAGTCGGATCCATTCTAAATTTTTGTTACGGGACACTTTGATTTTTGTGTATGAGCTTGTAGGAAACTGAAATTTTGTGGACATTTTTAAGGATTTTTCACAGATATTAGACCACAGGTATATATGATGACATATCATGCAGGCATGCTATAAATATCTATGGTCAGAATATCCCTTTAAGAAGTCCATTTGGATGTGTCCACCTTTACCTTTGCTTAGATTCAGGGAAAGACTTCCCAGTTTCTCATGAATTTAATACTATATATTATTTTGACATTATAGCAAAATCCTTGACGGACTGCTATTCACAACACAACCACTAGATGGCCACATGTGGACACATACAAGCATAGACTTCTTGTGATAGAGTATCAGAAAAATATGTTTTTTTTAAAAAAAAAAAGAGCTGGTCATTGTGTGTCACCTATCTCAGGTTATTGTGAGCCTAGAGGAAAGGTGAGGGAGGATAGATCTGTACCCTGCAGCGCCACTCCAGGTAAAGTGTAGTATTACATGCCAAACATTTAAATGAGGGGTCAACCATAAAATACCTGGACTAGTCGGGTCAGTCAGAAGAGGAGCTGCTGTTACTTAGCGGCTCTTCCATCCTGCCCATAGTGGGGGTCCCCTCTATAATGTGTATATACCCCCTTAGAGGGGCTGATATCAGTGAATGTTTCTCCATACCCATTTGATGTCCCTTTGTGTTGATCTATTTGGCACGTGTCTCTTACACCACTTTCTTCTTGTATTTTATTCCGCTGAAGACATTGGATTATTGATATCCCATCTGTGATCTATCAGGGATTCGTCGTCTTCTAATGATGATAAAGAACCGGTGGTGAAAGGTCAGAAATGTCCGGATCATTAAAAAACAATCTCGTTAGAAGAAAAATCCAGTCAATAGAAGATATTGGCACAAAGAGAGAGATATCTAGTGCGCCGGTCGATGGAGTTCTGAGCTACAGACGTGTGACTCGGTCATAGAGATCTTACATCATATGTGAACATGGGGGGGAAAAAATTGAGGGTGATCCTGAAGAAGAAACATCAACTAACCATTGTAATGATATCAATTAAGACAAGAGAGTCTGAACTGTCAAAAACATCTATCATACTATCTATCCAATCCATACAGTTGTGCTAAAAAGTTTACATACCCCGGCAGATTTTTTGTTTTTTTGGCCTTTTTTCAGAGAATATGAATGATAACATAAAACCTTTTTCTCCCCTCATGGTTAGTGCTTGGTTGAAGCCATTTATTGTCAGACTTCTGTGTGTTCTCTTTTTATATCATAATGACAACCAAAAACATAAAAATGACCCTGTTCACAAGTTCCCATCCTCCAGTTCTTAATACTGTGTATTGCCCCCTCTAACATCAATGACAGCTTGAAGTCTTTTGTGGTAGTTGTGGATGAGGCTCTTTATTTTCTCAGATGGTTCTCCAGTTCCTGTAAATTCCTGGGCTGTCTTGCATGTCCTGCACACTTGAGATCTCCCCAGAGTGGCTCAATGATATTGAGGTCAGGAGACTGAGATGGCCGCTCCAGAACCTTCACTTTCTTCTGCTGTAGCCAAAGACAGGTCAACTTGGCCTTGTGTTTTGGATCGTTGTCATGTTGGAACGTCCAAGTACATCCCATGCGCAGCTTCCTGGATGATGAGGGCAGATTTGCCTCCAGTATTTGCTGATAATGTGCTGCATTCATCTTTCCTTCAGCTTTGACCAAGTTTCCTGTGCCTGTGAAGCTCACACATCCCCACATCATCAGTGATCCACCTCCGGGCTTTATAGTAGGAATGGTGTTCCTTCCATCATAGGCCTTGTTGACACCTCTCCAAATGTAACGTTTATGGTTGTGGCCAAAAAGTTCAATTTTTGTCTCATCACTCCAAATGACCTTGTTGCAGAAGTTTTGAGGCTTGTCTCTGTGCTGTTTGGCGTATTGAAGGCGAGATTCTTTGTGGCATTTGCGCAGTAATGGCTTTCTTCTGGCAACTCGACCATGCAGCCCATTTTTCTTAAAGTGCCTCCTTATTGTGCATCTTGAAACAGCCGCACCGATAGTTTTCAGAGAGTCCTGTATTTCAGCTGATGTTATATGTGGGGTTTTCTTTGCATCCCGAACAATTTTCCGGGCAGTTGTGGCTGCAATTTTGGTTGGTCTACCTGACCGTGGTTTGGTTTCTGGGCCTGTTATCAGGCCAAAATCACCAGGGGATGGGAACTTGTGAACAGGGTCATTTTGATGTTTTTGGTTGTCGTTATCATTTAAAAAGAGAAAACACAGAAGTCTGACAATAAATGGCTTCAGCCAACCACTAACCATGAGTGGAGGAAAAGGTTTTGTGTTATCATTCATATTCTCTGAAAAAAGTCCAAAAAAACAAAAAATCTGCCGGGGTATGTAAACTTTTTAGCACAACTGTATCTATGTATCTATTTATCTAATATCTATTATTCATAGGTGATAGGTAGGTAGATGGATAGATACACAGATAGAGCATACTGTAGATAAATAGATACTATCTATTCCATATCTATCTCATATCTATCTATCTATCTATCATCTATCTATCTCATATCTATCTATCTATCTATCTATCTATCTCATATCTATCTATCTATCTCATATCTATCTATCTATCTCATATCTATCTATCTATCTATCTATCTATCTCATATCTATGCTCTATCTGTGTATCTATCTATCTATCTCATATCTATGCTCTATCTGTGTATCTATCTATTCTCCATCTACCAATCTTAGATATATCTATATTCTATCTATGTCATATGTATTATAGATAGATGAGATAGATAGATAGATAGATAGATAGATAGATAGATAGATAGATAGAAAAAAGTCCAAAGTAGCACAGCGACTCCTATAGAATATGGGTGCAAATCCAGTGTGAAGATGGAGACTTCCACCATAGATAAAAAAAATAAAAACAGCAGCATTCTAAAGATCAGTTAGCAAGTGTGTCTTTAATCCAAGGCGATGTTTCAGTCCCAACTGGAAACTTTCTTAAGCCGACTGTAAATATATAGATATAGATAGGTATAGAATAGATAGCTCAACCTCCTTGTGTTTACATCTATGATAGATACCTAGATAGATAGGTCTAGGATAGATAGATAGACAGAAAGATAGATACAAGCTAGATAGATAGACATTGTATATCTAGCTTCTATCTATCTATCTATGTAATATCTATCTAGCTCATATCTATCTATCTATCTATCTCATATCTATCTATCTATCTATCTATCTATCTATCTATCTATCTATCTATCCTGTATTATTTATTTACATATCTACCTATCATTTAGATGTTAGTACACAATGTTCCCATTAGCACACACATACCGTACATGTAGGTCCCCCCGTTGAGACGTAGATATGGGGGGTTAGATGGGCTTATTAAGTAGAGGAAACAGATAAAGAGAATATTTTGCCTTTATTAGCTCATTAATATTGAGGTTTGACATTTTCATGAGATTGTTGAATAGATGGCAATGATCAGCTAGAGGAAGCTTTGCTCTTTGCTGTGGGCAGATAAGATCTATGAAATCATAAATCCAGATATCTGTCATGGCGTAGAAGTAATGGCACCCATAACATCATTGTGTTTCTTAGTGTTAGATGAGAAATATACATCTAAAATCTGATGTGCATGTGCTGGAGGTATTACACACTGGAGCGGAGTGCTAGTATAAGGATTATATTACTACACAGAAATGACTGGTGCGGGGTCTTTATCTATCTTCTCCGGAGCTGGCATGGGTCTAGAGGTATGGCATATGCTCGGCATGACAGTTACTCGAAAACCAAGGATTTCTAGGTAGATGGATTGATGGGAGACCTAGAACAATGCTAAAGAACAAAGCAGTGACCACTGGCACAACGGGTACCCCTATTGGCTCTAGAACAATGACTCACTGACATCTGTCAAGTCTAGAACTACTGTACTCTAGAATACCACAGCTCTGACATTTCATGTTCTAGACACTTGGGGATCCTAGAACAATGACGGATGTCATTCTGGTTGCCTTTGTATAATGGTGTGTTTGTTAAGAAATGGCGCACCAACCCTTGGGTGTCCGAGAACAAAGGCTTAGTGACAGAATTACCAATGATACAATGGGTGATCCAGTATAATACCTTGTTTATTCTAGAAGGGCACACAGAGAGTTGGGGGCCACTCCTAGAACACTGGTACAATGACCAACAACCACTAACAAACTGGGTGTCTCTGTTTAATGAAACATTGGTTCTAGATGAATAGCATGCATACACTTGGTACTCCAGTAGAAAGGTTATCTAGGCACATAGACATTTACAGTTCTAGATTAATGCTCCATTTAGGGTTCTGCAACATTGATACAGTGATAGAACAATGACCACTGACACTCTGCATGAAGTTCTGGAAGACCGATTCCATAATACTTAGTATGCTAGAGCCTACAGTAGGTTCTGAACCTGCATTATAAGTACCCCAGAGGATACCCACCATATCTATAGAAGGTATTCACACTGTGCTGTATATTAACAGCCTTGGGGAACCTGGTAATTTCTTTGAGTAGAGGCATTCCAATTATTGAGAAACATTCTTCTAGAACAAGGACCTTTTAGGCATGCCAATACTTGGGTTCTAGAATAATGGTATATGGCAGAGCAATGTCCAAGAACGCTGAATGCAACATATACTAATATGTTGGTTTATTAAAAAAAAATGGCACACCAACCCTTAAGGATCTAGAAAAATTGCACATGAACAGGTTGGGTTGGAGAACAAAAGCACATACCCGGGGTCGATAAAATTACACAATACAATGAGGTAAATTTAGGAATAATACAATGACCCTAGGAAACCTGGAGCAATGACACATTGATCATTGGAGAACTAGAACAATGGCACACTGACGCCAGGAGACCTAGAACAATGACACATTGACCCTAAGAGACCTGAGACAATGACACACTGACCCTAGGTGACCTAGTACAATGACACACTGACCCTAGGAGACATGGGACAATGACACACTGACCCTAAGAGACCTGAGACAATGACACACTGACCCTAGGTGACCTAGTACAATGACACACTGACCCTAGGTGACCTGAGACAATGACACACTGACCCTAGGAGACCCGAGACAATGACACACTGACCCTAGGTTGACCTAGTACAATGACACACTGACCCTAGGAGACCTGAGACAATGACACACTGACCATTGGAGAACTAGAACAATGGCACAGTGACCATTGGAGAACTAGAACAATGGCACAGTGACCTTGAGAGACCTGGGACAATGACACACTGACCCTAGTCAACCCGGGGACGATGACACACTGATTCTAGGAGACCAGGAACAATGACACACTGACCCTAGGAGACCTGGAATAATGACACACTAAGACCTTGCACTATGATACACTGATAGTCCTAGAACCCTGACACACAATCTAAGAAATAATGCACTAACATTCCAAGCCACATTGATGGTTTGGAGTTCTAGAGCAATAGCAAATCTACACTAAGATATCTAAGACATTGGTGCGCTGACATTAGGGTACTAGCACAATAGCACACTGGAGGGGGTTCTAGAATTATACATTTGTGAACCGAGAGCAAGGCAGGTGGTTTGGACTCCGCAACCAGAAATGAACGCACACGCGGTAGTTCAAGAAAAAAATATATATTTACTATAAGTTAATAAAGGCTAGTAAAAGGTAAAATGACAGGGCTAAAGACAAGCAAAATATACAATATAGCATGAACAATTTCAAGGCAAATTCTGCAATGGTTTCTACTTTTACTCTGTCCACTTCTGCAGTATGGACACTGAATGAACAATATACTCAAAACTATCCCTAACTGACCCTGACTTCACATTTGGGTGCACCCCCTTTTCCCCAGTGGTCCAGGTGGACCGCTTACAGTCTGTAGAAGCGCGCGGTGGGGCCCAAAGTCGTTCCTTTCTTTTATAGCGAAACGTCCTCTCCTCACGGTTATCAGGATCTTGGGAGAAATGAAGTCCTCTTTAACAGGGAAACCCAATGAATGCAATGTAATCCAACAGCAGATTCCACTCAGCACACTGACAGTCCTGCCGAATCCATACACTGAGCTGGGATGTAAGCCGGGGTTTAGCAGGTGCTGTCCAGTACATCAACAGCACTGCGAGTCTCTATCTGTGGTATCCATATACACAGTCACAATGTCAGTCTCACTGATCAGCCACTGAGCACAGTTCCTTTCACGTGGACTCACTAGTCCTGTTGTCTCTTTACACTCTGTTTGTCTCTGGACCAAGATACAGCTTAGCTGTACAGAAAAATCTCCACACCAGTTCAATACAACACTTGCTAAGATGGCTGCTGCTCTCTGTCTCCTCACTTCCTGCTTCTCTGCTCACATTCTGTCTGCAGAACAGGCAAGCTGACATAAAAAGGGGGGGGGGGAGTCACTCCAGCATCATGTCACAATTACAATGGCTGCTGTCTTAAAGGAACAGAATCACAGAAATACATTCAACATTAACAGTTTATACAGACAAATGAAGCTTAGGACAACATTGGCTGTCTCTTACATATTCCCCCCCACTTTAAGATTGGCAGTCCCTGCCTATGACTGTATATCCAGAGGGTTGTACTTTTATGCACAGGGTGGTAGTATACCGATGTATGGCAGGCCAAACAAACTCATCCTGCGCATACCGAACAGGGGGGAATACCAGCATTTGGCCTAGTGGTCCGTCTGAGGACCGGTGGTATATTATGGGGTGCTGCAGCTATGGGCTGAGAAGGACCAGCGGATTCCGCACCAGAGGGGGCACAGGCCGGAGATACAGTAGTCACAGGTGGAACATCCCCAGGAGCAGGGATCGGCCAACAATCATCCTCCTCGTCGGAGGCCCATTCCGCACCTCCATTCTCTGACTGTGGGAGCTCATTCACATTGGCAAGCCCATCATGATTTGTCCCTTCAGAATGACACAGGCGCAACATATTTCGGTGAAGTACTCGAACACAATCAGTTCCTTCTTTCTGGACCTGGTACACTGGCCCATTCGCATACTTGCGGCCAACAACACGATACGGCAAAGCCTCCCATCGGCTTTCCAATTTCCCTTGGGGTTTCTTGACACGAACTAGCACCAGGTCGCCTGGTTGCAATGGTGCTTCTTGCACTGGGGTCTTATCAGGATGGGGATGTTCTTGCAGGCGCTGCCGCACCAATCGGTGGATCGTCTCAAGTCTCTGCCGGTGCGCCCGCACCCAAGAGGTTGGATCCCTCGGAGGGAACCCATCCACATCATTCAACTGTAATTCTCCTATACTTCGCCCAGACCGCCCAAAGAGAAGTGTATAAGGAGAGTACCCCGTTGTAGAATGGACCTGATTGTTATAGGCCCACACCATTTCAGACAAGAACTGAGGCCACTGTAACTTCTTGTCTTCCTCCAGAGTCCGCAGCATCTGTAGCAGAGTTCTGTTGAATCTTTCACAGGCCCCATTTCCCTGAGGGTGGTATGGAGTCGTGTGCGACTTCTTTATCCCGTAGATACGTTGAACTTCTTTCATTACGTGTCCCTCAAAGCAGGCACCCTGGTCGGAGTGGATGCGTTTAGGGCACCCATATACTCGAATGAAATCTTGGCACAGAGCACGAGCTGCTGACTCAGCTGTCTGGTCCTTGGTGGCGGTTACCACCGCAAATTTGGTGAAGTGATCCACCATTACGAGGCAATACTGGTGTCCGCTATTGGATGGGCCCACCATTAGATAGTCTATCATGACGATTTCTAAAGGTTCCTGGGTCACGATGGTTTGCAGGGGAGCTCTCTGTTCTATTGCCTTATGGATCTCACAAGTTCGACAGCTGCGGCATACTTCTTCGACCATTTGACGAAGACCAGGGCAGTAAATCAGTCGCTGTAACCAACGAAAGGTCTTCTCATGACCAAAATGTCCATTCTTATTATGAGCCTCAACTGCCAAGGAGCGAGCCAGTTCACTAGGCACCACAATTTGGTATCGAATGTCGATCTCAGAAGGTAAATAGACCTTTCGGCATAGCACTCCATTTTTCATCTCCAACTTTTCCCACTGACTCAGAACAGATAATATCTCACGTGTCAGTCGTTCTCTTTCCTCTCTACAGGGCTTCTGGCCTTTCTCAACACACTTGATCATCTGTGCCAGCCCCTCATGGGTCTGTTGTATCTGTGCCCATTCCTGTCGTGAGGGACCAAAGAAAGGAGCCATTTCAGTCCCCTCCATCTCAAACTGATTAGTGGCGGTCAAGGCCTGTGAAAATCTGCTGAAATCGGGCACCTCCACATGCTCCAACTCATGATCCACGTCTTCTGTGGGGGTCTGGGCGGTTACCCTAGAAAGCCCGTCAGCATTCTGGTTCTCTGTCTTGGACCGATACTTAATGCGGTAATTGAACTTAGTCATTCGGGCTATCCACCTCTGCTCTAACGCCCCGAGCTTGGCATTTTCCAGGTGAGCTAGTGGGTTGTTGTCAGTCAGTACTAAAACTTCAGCACCGGTCAAATATTCAGAGAATTTCTCGGTCATGGCCCATACCAGTGCCAACAGCTCCAACTTAAATGAACTATAATTCTCGGGGTTTCTTTCAGAATCTCTCAAAGACCGGCTGCCGTACGCTATGACCCTCTCCTGGCCATCCTGAAGCTGGGAAAGCACTGCTCCAAGACCATACAGGCTTGCATCCGTATACAGCTGGAACGGCAAGTGGTAATCAGCATATGCCAAGATTGGGGCTGTTGTCAGTGCATCCTTTAATGCCTGGAAGGCTTGTTCCTGTTCAGGTCCCCACTTCACGGACCGGTTCTTTGGACCACCGGATGTGCCTCGTAGGAGAGCATTAAGTGGTGCTGCTACCTTGGCGAAATCCTTAATAAACCGTCGATAGTAACCGGCTACTCCAAGGAACGCCCTCACTTCTCGCAGGGTAGTCGGTATTGGCCAATCTTGAACAGCCGCTATCTTGTCTGTTGATGGTCTCACCCCTTCTCCTGATACGCGGTGACCCAAGTAATCAATTTCAGATTGGAACAACCGACATTTACTGGGTTTCAATTTGAGCCCATGTTCCCGCAATCTTCGAAATACTTGCCCCAACTGGTGGAGATGGTCTTCAAAGGTCGCAGAATACACTATAATGTCATCCAAGTAGATGAGAGTGAACTCAAAGTTGAAGTCACCGAGACATTTCTCCACCAACCGCTGAAACGTTCCGGGTGCATTTGTCAACCCGAAGGGCATCCGGTTAAATTCGTATAGTCCCATGGGCAAGATGAATGCCGTCTTCTCCTTGTCTTTTGTGGCCATCGGCACCTGCCAATACCCACTAGCCAGATCTAGTGAGGAGAAGTACCGGGCTCTCCCTAGCGCTGAGAGGGACTCCTCAATCCGTGGCAAGGGGTAGGAATCTCGTATGGTGCAAGCGTTTAACTTCCGATAGTCTACGCAAAATCGGATGGACCCATCTTTTTTTCTTACTAACACCACAGGAGCCGCCCAGGGACTCTGGCTTTCTTGGATGATCCCACCCTGTAGCATCTTAGCTAACAGTTCTTTCACTTCCTGATACAACTGTGGAGGAATTTGTCGGTAGCGCTCTCTAATTGGAGGGGTGTCTCCTGTGGGAATCTCATGGTAGATCCCTGTGGTACATCCAAAATCTTCAGCATACCGTGCAAAGGTGGCTTGGTTCTCCCACAACAGCTCATCTACCTTCTGCACACATTCCAGAGAACATGAACTTGCATCCATCTTCATCTGTTCTCGAATTGCACGGCCATTCCATTCAGAGGTGGGTTCCTCATCTTCTCCCATGGACACAGTTACGGTCCACTCATCCCTTTCAGTCGGCTTCAGCTGCATTGGAGTTACTTTCCTTACTTCCTCCGGAGTCACATAGATGTTAGCCAGCAGCCTCCCTGGGGTCAGGTCCACACTCTGGTCCTGAGTGTTTACACATCGAAGTGGTACTCTTCCATTGCGAACTATTGCCAAGGAACGGGCCACTAGCGGATCAACACCTCCTTCGGCTGCCTGCAGTGGTTCTACCAACACAGCTATGCCCTCTAGTTTCCGACAGGTGCCTACGGGCATAAACACTATTGTCTCCCGACTGGGTGGCAGTGTAACTTTTGTATGCAAAGGAACTGAAATTCGAGCCAGAGGACGCTGCGCATCCGAACTTTTCTGTAAGCCACATGTCCGGATCAGCCGCTGGAAAGCTGTTTGAGTAGGCCGATGGGTGGTGGTTTCTTTCCAATAACCGTGACCTTTCTTTTCAAAGAGGATCTGATCTAATTCTTTTAACACATTCATCCCCAAAATGACAGGGACCTTTACTTCATGTGACTCCTGTACCACCACAATGCCTTTCCTACCTAGATCTTGGCCACATACCCGGACATTCATCCAGGCCACTCCCACGACCGGAACTGGTAACTGGTTAGCTGCGACCACTCGTACGAATGTATGGGGATCATATTTCACATGTTGCCGGAAGTACCGTTCATAACAGTCTCTACTCAAGGTCGTTACTTGGGAACCCGTGTCAATCATCCCGGTAACCGGAATACCCTCCATTTCCACCTGTATGACAGGACTTGCAGCGATCAGGTCATCATCAGGGCATTCTCCCCACATAGTCTCCTTGTCAGTCTCCCCTACTACACGCCCTTCAGCAGCAGGGGACTTCAGTTTAACGGCGGTCTCTCATAAGTTTGTCGCTGCTCTGGACATCTAGCAGCAACGTGGCCCATCCGTCCACACTCCCAGCAGCGTATCTCCCGTCGTTCTGGCCATCTGTTTGGGCCCCTTCGGTAAGCCCCTTCGATTTCTCCTGAGCACTGCACTAAATGATTTGGACCCCTTCGGTAGGTCCTATCCTCACCCCTCCAGCGGGGTGGTGGGTGATTCTGATTTTCTGGGTATGGACGGCTCACCCTTTCACCTCCAGTTTTCTGGAAGTCTGCAATTTTCATAGAATGTTCATCACAACGGGTGTGCAAGTGTTCCATTTGCTCTTGCAGTTTCTGCATTACTGTGAGAATTTCTTTAACCGTCCCCTTTTCTACTGTCTCTGAGCCAGAACTAGCCCCCTGTGACAAAGTAACTCCAACTGCGGTCTGCGGCCTCGGGACCATACTATTGGCACGGGAGATGGCCTCTACCTGTACATCATGGAATTTAGCATCAGTCTCTCGTCGTATAAAATCCTGCATAGTCACAGTTAAACTGCCGTCACGTATCCCCAGGACAAACTGGTCACGGAGAGTCCGATCAGGGTTACAGAAGGCTGGCGAGCCCCCTCTTTCCTTCCTTTGAATATCTCGGAGCAGTTCTTGTAGGGCATTTGCATATTGGGGAAGGCTTTCATTCTCCTGTTGTACCCTCTGGAAGAACCGAGCCTGCAGAGACCCCAGCAATGCAGTTTCTCCATAAATGGTTTCTAGAATCTGGACTACTTGCTCAAATGTCTGCCTTTGTTCAAATGGCCTCAGTATCACCGTGGTCTTAGCATCCCCTTGTAATGTCAATATTGCTAGCTCTACTAGTACTTCTGGTGCGGTCTGGTACATTCGCTGTATCATTCGTATCTGTTCCACCCACATACTCACTGACATATTATTGCCATCAAATTTAGCTAACTGACTCATTATAGCCCCTGCTGGCATTCTTCCTCCAGCACCATTCTCCCGAACGGGTGCGTCACCGTCCATTCTGGTAAGCGGATCCTGCCGACTACGCCAATTTGTGAACCGAGAGCAAGGCAGGTGGTTTGGACTCCGCAACCAGAAATGAACGCACACGCGGTAGTTCAAGAAAAAAATATATATTTACTATAAGTTAATAAAGGCTAGTTAAAGGTAAAATGACAGGGCTAAAGACAAGCAAAATATACAATATAGCATGAACAATTTCAAGGCAAATTCTGCAATGGTTTCTACTTTTACTCTGTCCACTTCTGCAGTATGGACACTGAATGAACAATATACTCAAAACTATCCCTAACTGACCCTGACTTCACATTTGGGTGCACCCCCTTTTCCCCAGTGGTCCAGGTGGACCGCTTACAGTCTGTAGAAGCGCGCGGTGGGGCCCAAAGTCGTTCCTTTCTTTTATAGCGAAACGTCCTCTCCTCACGGTTATCAGGATCTTGGGAGAAATGAAGTCCTCTTTAACAGGGAAACCCAATGAATGCAATGTAATCCAACAGCAGATTCCACTCAGCACACTGACAGTCCTGCCGAATCCATACACTGAGCTGGGATGTAAGCCGGGGTTTAGCAGGTGCTGTCCAGTACATCAACAGCACTGCGAGTCTCTATCTGTGGTATCCATATACACAGTCACAATGTCAGTCTCACTGATCAGCCACTGAGCACAGTTCCTTTCACGTGGACTCACTAGTCCTGTTGTCTCTTTACACTCTGTTTGTCTCTGGACCAAGATACAGCTTAGCTGTACAGAAAAATCTCCACACCAGTTCAATACAACACTTGCTAAGATGGCTGCTGCTCTCTGTCTCCTCACTTCCTGCTTCTCTGCTCACATTCTGTCTGCAGAACAGGCAAGCTGACATAAAAGGGGGGGGGGGGAGTCACTCCAGCATCATGTCACAATTACAATGGCTGCTGTCTTAAAGGAACAGAATCACAGAAATACATTCAACATTAACAGTTTATACAGACAAATGAAGCTTAGGACAACATTGGCTGTCTCTTACAAAACTATTTTTTATCATTTGCTGAGACACTGTAATAGAATATAAGGGTGGCCATCAGTGCGCATGCATGCTTCAGAAAGCCGCGCGTGCGCCCCTCAATTCCCATTCTATCCTATTACAGACATGAGACTCTTAATGCACATGTGCGGTCTGGGAGACCGCGCATGTGCGCAGTTACCCTTTCTCCGCTCCAACTATAGAACCCTTGCGCAACTGCAGTTTTTATGTGGTTTCCACAAGCGATTCTGTGCAGTTTAACTTTGGAGACGCCACTATATATGCAATTCAGTCTATGAACAAAAGGATAAGGTATTTCACTATCTTTTTCAAATATGAATGAATGCTTCAGTTAATCCTTGATTGCAAACGAGAATAAATAGCTTTTTATGCACAAATATTGATTTAACGTTTTTTTTTTTGCTGTGACACTCCCAGTGGGAGGGTCCTTTTCACATTGACACTATAAGAGACAGCTTGTTTTTGACCTATGTATTACCTGTATGCACTTGAAGAAGGGGCAGATGCTCCAAAACGCGTCTGTGTAGGTACTCAATAAAGGAACCTGTTTGACTGGATTGGAGCAGTGTTGATCTCATCCCTTTACATCTTGGGAACGGTCCTTCAACCTTATCTGCATCTCGGGCCGACGTTGGCGAGGATCTAGCTGCTGTCTCATCCATTTACCTGATTCATCTACTATACCTGCTTGTTTAGGTGTTGTGACCTATTTTTTCACAACTCCCCAAGGTGAGCGGCCATTCTTTACAAATTATTTGTATTTACGTGTTTAAACGTTATAACACGAGGTTGTTGCTCGGTGTTGTATATCTTTTCTGCACTAGTACATACTAATCTGAAAAATGTCCGTTTGCTAAGGGCATTTTTTTTTCCTTACCCAATAAACAATGACACATCCTGGTAAACTGAAAAACTCAGCTTGTTAAGGGTTTTTTTTTTGATTACTCAATATACATGCAAACTGCCACCACTGGAAAATGGGAAAAAAAACAAAACAAAAAAAACAAGCTGACTGACACAGCTCTAGTCTCATACTCACTGACCTGATCACTCTTATAGTGCTTT